>NC_069406.1:27242016-27287653 GCF_026875155.1 Cherax quadricarinatus
AATAAAAGGAAAATTTTCCAAAAAGGGAAAAACCCCAAAGGGAAAAAAGAGGAAAAAAAGGGGAAAAGGGAAAAAAAAAGGGGTTGGTTATTTAGGGTTTCAGAAGGAACCTTTACAATTTTGGAGAGGAAGGCATCTACAGAGACGAAGTCAGGACTAAGATTTATACAAGGAAAGTTGTGTATTAGGGAGAATTCAACCAGACGGCGACTGTTGCAGGATATTTGTATATCGTTCCAGTCACTGTATTGTGCCTTTTTTTGTTATTTCCACTATCACCACCTAATTCTGGAGGCCCCGCAAATTCTCTGTCCCTATTCTTCAACAGGGGACATTCCAGTACTTATTAATTATAGTTTGAGGCCGATCCATTCATTTATGGCCTCGATGACGCCGGATAACTAGACAGTTGCACCACAACCAGTGCCACTGCTTGAGGTGAAATCGTCAAGTTTAATAAACTTTATTACTGCTAAAAACATATAACTGGGTTGCAATCTCTATAAGAACAGGTAATTCAGCCAGTTGATGCAAAATGTGGATACAAACTAAAGATTTCAGATATTCTGCAAGGTTGGCAGGGAGGTGTCTGAAAGGTTAGATGTTTGGACACTAAGATACAGTGTTCCAGTGTATAGTCTCCTCAAGGAAGGTTCATTGATGCTGGTGAGGGGCTCTTGTTCTAGGAAATTGGATCTGTGCTCCAGTTCCACGAATTAAGCCTGAATACCTTCCACCCCCCCCCCACAGGCGCTGTATAATCCTGCAGGTTTAGCGCTTCCCCTTGATTATAATAATAATCCAGTGTATAGTCTCTCTGTCTACACACTTTGCATTTTGTTAGTGACATCATACAAACCGTACTTCCAGAGATACTAATAGCCTGGCTTCAGTCTAGCAGTAACAACATCTTGCAGTGTTACTGTCTCCATAGGTATGTTTAACTTGACACAATTTATTATGAGAAACAATGGACAATAGATCTGGTAGGGCCAGAAAGGAACTAGCAAACTCGTTTGCTAGTTCCTTTCTGACAATGTTTCCTAAACTTTTGTACGAAAAGCTAAAATTATACTCAACATTGTCTTTATTTAAGACTTCAGTGCGACGTGAGTGGAAGTAATTTTATTTAGACATAGGTATACACAAGTCCAGTTATCACACACACTAAATTACCTAGGATAATCCCCCCAAAAATCAACCTGTTTCCTGAGGGAGCCAGACACCTGTCTATAGTAAGTTTATTCAGGTATACACAAATAAAGTTACATAGATTATCTTACATAGCAGTATATGTGTAAAAAACCTAGGATAACCCAAAAAAGTCACACAGAGTGACTTATTTCCCTTGGGCACTGATGGTGTATATGGCACTATAGACTTGGGGTCACCTGATTTAACTTGAGAATTTCATGTTTCCGTTTCTCTTTCCTGAGGAGACTTTGTTTCCTTCATAAATTTCCTCCTGTATTTGATAAATATATTTTATCCCAACTCTCGCGAGGTAAAACAAATAAATAAGTTTATTTTGGCACATGTACACATACGTACAATTTATCATACATAGTGTAAATTACCCATAATAACCCCTCCCCTCCCAAAAAAAATGGTCAGTGACACTTCCATTGGGATCCTTGTAATATGTAATTATTTAAACGTTAAAAGTTAGAACAGCAAAGTAACTCAACGTCTCAATAAGTCGTACATTTTGGTATCTCTTAACAACTCTCCAAAACAAGTGGATACCAGAGCAAAATTAACAATGGTGAAGGTACAGTGTTTCTTGAGAACACCTGCTGCCATAGAAACTTCCAAACAACTGTATAAACATCTGATGAAGGAGTGCAGGAAGCTCCCACAAGACTCACAGACATATTATCGCCATTATATACGACAGGTACAATATATCTTTGTAGTGTATTCAACCCCAGTTTTAATTTTAACGGTTTAAATAAAATATTTCAAGGACCCCAATGGAAATAAGTCACTTTGAGCTTTTTTCGAGGTTATCCTTGGTAATTTACCCATATGTTTCTACGTTTATAATTGTACTTGTGTTTATCTGTACCTAAATAACTATAATTCTACGGGTTTAGTGCTTCCCCATGATTATAATAATAATTATAATAATGTACCTAAATAAACTTAAGTGATACCTTTACCTTTGAAGAGTTTTGAGAGTTAATCTACTCTGAGCCCGGCCATTGGCCAGGTTCGTCTGGTGCTTGCCTGGTCAACCAGGCTGTTGCTGCTGGAGGTAGGCTGCCCCACATATCCATCACAGCCTGGTTGATCTGGCACCTGGTGAAGATATTTGTCCAATTTTCTCTTGAAGGCTTTTACACTTGAACCAGGTTGATGCTGGTGAATGGCTCTTGATCCAAGGAACTGGGCTTAACCTTCTCTTCCTTGGTACAAGCCTAAATGTTTCCTGTTTCCCAGGTCTATAGAAAACAACGGGTTTAGCGCTGAACTTAGAATAAAGTGAAATGAAAATTTGCCAGTAAGGGCTCTTTAGTGAGGTACTCTCACCTTTCCCATGGATCATACCAAAAAAGCTGATTACTTCCCCATCCCCATCTCTGGCCCTTAGTTTATCAATATCATTATAAATAATCGTATAA
This sequence comes from Cherax quadricarinatus, assembly GCF_026875155.1. NCBI lineage: Eukaryota > Metazoa > Arthropoda > Malacostraca > Decapoda > Parastacidae > Cherax > Cherax quadricarinatus. The sequence goes on from NC_069406.1 coordinate 27,244,641, forward strand.
TAATTATAATTAATAATAATAACAACATTGCCATCCTTCAAGAGGAGAGTGCTATGATGTTAATAAAATACTAATCTTGATTTATACAAGTACATGTACAAGGTATATACAGGCATTGGACATACTATTGTATTGAAGGGCCCATTGTTATGCAGAGCATTTTGGCACTTAGGTCAATTTTTGTCCCCAGATGCAACCCACATCATTGATTAGCAGAGGATGATAATGCTCACGAGTTTCAGGGAGTAGTGACCTAGTAGAGACCATGAAAGAGGTTGGTCCAGGAGCTTGGACACGACCCCTGCAACCTCAAACGAGGTGAAGTACAACTAGGTGAGTACCCAGTACCTAATTTACTGCTAGGGAACGATGCACAGATGTCATAGGCAACACGACATACTGTTTCCCACCTGTAACGGGGAAGGAACCACAGACCTTCACTGTAGTAGAATCTGAGTGAGTGCTAGCAGTCGAGCTGTGATTCAAGAAATAGGGCACTATCCTCTTCTTCACATTAAGACCTATTGCCTCCCATTTCCTAAGGCCTTATGATCCCTACAGAATAGCACTTCCCATGAATGTAATATTATAAAATAGCTGAGTACTGACTGGTGAAGGGTTCCTGATCCCTTCCTTGGACGCAAACATAATGCCATCCATTCCCTAGGTGCTAATTAACATCCCCCTCTCTATGGTTTTAACAGTTCCTGAATTAAAAAAAAAAAGAACTGGCACTGGTTGCCTAAACTTGAAGAGGTAATTGATTTGCTATTGTATTTGTATTGGAGTGTTTTTCTAATTTGCTTATTTGTGGTAACTATGTTTTTAAAAGATTATGATAAACCTTATGGCTTGATGCACATTGAATAATAATCATAATAATAATAATACCCATACCACGATTGCTAGCGCACGTCAGCCTCACACACTGAGTCTGAGTTTGGAATCTCCTCCGTAGTTGGAAAACTTTAGGGACGTGTTCCATAAGACACCTGCTGTCGCGGTTCACCCATCGTTGTAGAATGGGTACCTGGGTCTTAATCGATTTTTCTGGTGTGGGTTGCATTCTAGGGACAAAACTGACTTTATGCCCGAAATGGCTCAGCATAACAAGCAGCTTTCTATATAGTATATGTCAACTGATTGGTCCAACTAGCCTGTAACCATGTACATGTACTTTGAAGTAAATAAAGATACATCATATCATATCATAATAATATAGTTTTAGAGGCTCAAGACTCAGTTTGTAGCAGCTCACTTACACACTTGAGGACAGGGGGTTTGATCCCCAGATGATGGAAACAATGGACATGTTTCCTACAACTTCTGCCCAGTTCAACCAACAGTATGTAGGTACCTGGGTTTAGCTGACGGTGTGAATCACATCCTGGGGGGAAGGGAAATTACAGGTGCCCATAAGGGAAATAAGCCAGACAGTCTGTTGACATGGGTTTTGGTTATACTGCATTAATAACCTTCCAGGTTATAACCAAACAAAAATAATCTTTTCTAACTTTACCTAACCTAATTTTTAACCTATAACTAGTCACTCTTCCTAATTGCTGCATCAGTAACCTATAGTAAACTTTTAGCTTCATGACCACCCACTGGTGAAGGCCTCTAGATCCAAAGCATTGGAGCCGACACTAAACCTTTCCTTGAAGGAAATCCTTATGCCTCAAATTCTGAAAGTACTAGATGGCTTCTACAAGTTTAGTATCTCCCTTCCTGATATACATAAACTACATACAATAATTCTTATCCATATAGATATTTTCCTTGTAAAAGTGTCAGCATTGCATTGTATTTTTTTTCAACAAACCGTCCATTAACCCACCGAGGCAGGGTAACCTAAAAAAGAAACGTGAAATTTAGTAATGTAGCCCCTTGCTCCCCAATGCATTGTATATAGGTTATTTACATTAGTAAAAAGATATAAACACTTGTTAACTAAAGTTCTCTTATAAATCTGTTCTATATAGTCGAATTTATTTTGCAAATGGAATTGAAAAAGACAATCAAAATTAAATTGCAACATATTGCAAAGGCCTTATCAGTATACACAGTGCTCTTGATCTAGGGAACTTGACCTGCTACCCCTTAGATTGAATACCTACCATTCCCCTTGTACTGTAACTCACCCCTATGGTTTAATAGCAATCTCCTTCAAAAATATTTTATAATTAACACTTTCTGCTGCTCTTTGATGCACTTTTTCAATCGCATTTACAAAAAAAAAAAAACAATGCAGTATACAGTGGAACCTCAAATATCGCACATATTCCATTCCTGGCGTAGTTCTAAAATTCGAAAAAGTCTGAAAAGCGAAGCAACTTCCCCCATAAAAATAATGGAATACAATTAATCCATCCAGAAACCCCAAAATATTCACAAAAAAAATCATTTTTTATAGAGATTAATTATAGTTTTATACATACACACATGCTGTATAATCCTCCGGGTTTAGCGCTTCCCCCTTGATTATAATAATAATAATACATACACACAACAAATAAAGTTTCAATCATGTATTAAATAGATTTAAATACACATACAATAAGATTTTACTTACCTATATGAAGATTGGTGAAGCATCTGGAAAATAGGAGGAGGAGAGAGGGAGTTGGGGTTAGTGTTTGGAAGGAGAACCCTCCGTCCATGAACTTCAGTTATTCAAAGCTCTCTCTGGGGGTTACTTCCCTTCTCTGTCTTTTAATGCCACTAGTACCAGCTTGAGAGTCACTGGAAACCCCTTGTCTCGCAAAATAACTGTCCAGCAATCCCACTGTTTTCTGGTGCCTCTAAATATCCCTAAAATGGTACATGGTTCTGACACTGAACTTGTTGCAAAGATGGCTTGTTTCCAAGCTTGCTCAGGGTGGTACTTCGCCCACAAACATTTGGACATCATTCCACTTGACATCATTCATTCGATTTCTGAATTATTCTCTTCTTCACATCTATGGTGTTTCACACTTTCTTACCAAGGGGTATACCACTAGCAAGTTTTCTTGGGCCCATTGTAGCTATTTCACAGTCCCACAAGCACTAAACACACTGAAAAAATCGAAAAATTGTTTTGATGAGAGCACAGGTTAGTGTTGCAATCAAGCATCAACGAAACCATACTGCACACGGCGCCTGCGAGGGACGCGGACAGAGCAGGATAGCCATACAGGTCCAGCACCCGCGTTTGAAATAGGGTCCGAGTTGCTTCAGAGAAAAGGTTCTATTTCGAAGAGTTCGATAAGCGATACTTTCGAAATTCGAGGTTCCACTGTATTCATATTTAGTAAAAGTTAAGGAAGAAAAAAGCAATATAAGCTACCCCTAAATGACACAGAAATAAGAGCTGACTATGAAAATTCATGGGTCAGAGCCCCTCACTGGTATCAAAGAAAATCTGTTTAAGGAGTAAAGTATTAAAAAAACTTATCATTCACTGTCTTTCTCTGAAAGAATATACAGACTACTGCTTTGATGTCAATATGGGGAGCATTCCAGCCCTTTACTTTATAGGTGTATAAAAGAAGAATTTTTATGTTTTAGTGTATGCATGCGGCATTACTGTGTTCACTTTATTTACTATTAAGGACAGTTATTACATAACTAGAATAATGAAATATGCAATGATTAGCATTTACCGATAGCTTACAATTTCCCCATTCCAAGGATTGTGCAGATAATCACATTATACAGGCAGCCCCTGCCTTATACAGCAGGTTCTGTTCTGTGCTACTGGCCTGTAAAGCAAAAAATTGCTCTAAAGTGAAACATTTCCTTTTTTTCACTTTCCAAATTGCATTTAAAAGCCTGATAACATGTTTATACTATCATAATTAAAGTGAGAAATAGAGCGAGGCCTAAAAAAATACATCACAACACACATTACGTATGGTAAAGATATTTTCATCCTTGCCTTGTGTGATTGATTGAATATATTCCATGTGTAGGAATCTGAATAAATGAAGAATGATATAACAGAAAATCACTGCAAAGCGTGTCCTGCCTACGTTGTTTCAGAAGCATTTTACTTTGAATAATTGCTCTTTCTTGTATTAGCACAATATTTTCAACCATTTACCTTCTCAAAATCAAATGGAAAAATCATTACTTCATTAAAGATTCCTACAAAGACTTAACATAGATTTTATGCAGATGTTACATGTCCTATTTTTTTTTTTGAGACCAGAAATTGTAAAGTGTTTCATTGCCTTTCTCACTTAAAATTCATATAAAAAAGTTTAATAATAACAGCTTCTCCTTACTTAGGCGACATACTCGTTTACTGATGAACTTTGACTTACGACTACTTTGCATTAGCATACCCTAAATAATGTATATTAGACCTCATTTCCTCTGTTCTATGTATTACAATATACGTATATACACTACTGTATAAACATTTAAAATATACCAGAAATGTTATAAATGTGCAAAGGTACATTAAACAATATCAAAGATGGTTGACACAAACCCCACTACCATTATAGTAAAGCTCCTCCACTTAGTGACAAATTCCGTTACTGATGTGGCTTAGGACGGACTCCGTCGTAATTAACCCCTTGACTGTCGCAACCCCCAATACAGAGGTGTCTCTGGTGCGCAAAATTTAAAAAAAAAAAAAAAAAAAAAAAAATTATTCTTATGAAAAGAATAGAGAATCTTTTCCCGATTGTAATGACACACCAAAAAAACTAATTGATGGAAAACTGACGGAATAACGCTCATCAAGCGATATTAGTGGACCTTGCGATATTTACAAATCGGTGAATTTCGCTCCCACTTTGAGCCCTATTTTGCTAATTCCTTTGTTTCATCGCTAAACTCATAGCCTATTTCTTAGAGCTCCATTTTTTTTCTATCGATTGATTACAAGAACACTGCCCATTTACCAATACAACTACCCATTAACGTGGTCAGAAATTTGCAATTGGCCAATTTCACGAAAATTTAAAAAATAAGTGAACAATTTTCAAAATAAGTCCAGAATTGAAACAATGCAGAACATTCCGGCTCTAAAATAACATTTTCTTTGTTCATCAGTCATGTCTCCAGCCCCTCTGATATTACTCTTGCTTTCTATTTTTAATTTTTATTCAAGACAAAAAAATAGAACATTTACTATTATGCAGACTACTCCAATACTGTATTAATGTATATAAATAACATCACCCCAATCATGACTGCATATTAGAATGGCTAGTTGGACAATTATTGGACAAATGATGTCATTAGTTTACTTTTGAACAACGCAAAAACAAAACATTTACCCTACTTTGGAGCTCCATTCCAGTTTTTTTTATAGAAATTCAATCAAAATCATCTCTTTTTCTATATATGTTTTTCCATCTATCATTTGAAACCAAGAAACCAGAATACAACCATAAATACTAAACGAAAATAGACCACAAAGAATCGGCATTTTAATTAAAAAAAAAAACCGGTCGTTTTTTTTTTCTCATATGCCACTGCGTGCCTCACAGGATTTTTTTTTATGTGGTGCACACTGACCCCACAGACCCATTCACTCATACATGTAGGCCCTACCAGATTTCTCCTTCTTGATTTGAAGGCCGCTATAATTTATGAGTATACGTCAAACACGTACCTCGTAGACTTAAGTATACGGCTGCGACAGTCAAAGGGATAAGTTGAGGAGAACTGTATTATTAAAGTCAAGTAATGGAACCTTGCGTAACGAGTGAGACATTTTAATATGCCTACATGTTTTCCCAACAGAATTATGTCAAGGCCCATACAAATGCAGCGCCTGGACATACAGTGTTATTGAAGGGATAAGGGGAGGTGTTCACTGCTCTCCAGGCCCTCATCGTACTCCCCATTTATATAACCTTTGTATCTGTTGCAATTGTCCGTAAGCTTCACTAAGGAAAATTTTTATTCAAATTATTCACCCAGTGGTTAGTAACCCAGAATAATCCAATAAAGTCCACTGCAAGCTTATATTTCCATATTGTCCTTCGGCCTCTTCTTCAGAATGTGACCCACAAAAATCTGCCTACATCCAGTACAGTGGGACCCTGAGTTTCGTATATCTCTCAACTCAAACAATTAATGTAATTGTATTATTGAAAGTGCATTTGTAAGTGTATTTTTGGGTCTGAAAACAGACTAATTTACATTATTCCTTATGGAAACAAATTTGTTCGGGAATGCCAAAAACGACTTCTGGAACGAATCATGGCCTAAACTCTCGGCTATCCACTAGCAGTAAGATAGGTATCCACTGTACCTTCTGAATCAGCTAGGTGAACAGGAAATAGTGTAAGGAAAGTCCAGCATATCCCCCTATCCTGGGATTCAAACCCAGGTCCTTCAGATGTAACTGAGAATGCACCACAAGCTTCTGTGGAATAAACAAAAACTGCAATATAAAACGTTTTAATAGTTGCATGTGTTTCCGCCTTTCATGTACAGGTCTCCCTCAACATTCACGTTTTCAAACTTCACGGGCTTCAAACAATTCGCGAATTCCCACCGCCAAATCCCACCACCAAAATTCCCAGCCGCCAATCATCTTTAGTTTCCCCGCCACCCGAGTCCCTACTACCCTCCCACCCGACCCCCGCAACGGCAGCCACCCTCCCACCATGCTCAGTGTGTGAGTGTTTTTTGTTTTGTTCATTATATGCTATAAAACAACAGTACAAATCATGTAAACCCATATCATGACTGCATATTGGGAAGGCTATTCGACAGGTAAATTAGACGGTGACATCATGTGTTTTACTCATGAACACTGCATAAGATTAAACATTTCTGCTATAGGGCTAATAATAATACCAATAATAATAATAATAATAATAATAATAAGAATAATAAAAAAAAAATAATAATAATAAAAATAATAAATAAGATGATAAATTGATAGAAGGAAATTGTACAAAACTCCAGGGAGTGGATGACACATCGACCAGTAGGTACTTTGATTATGCTGAGTGAACATTAGTCTCCCTGCATCACCAAACATTTCACAATAATACATTGTGGTTGGTCTTGTAGATTGAGTATGACTGGAGTGGTAAAGGGGCGTGATTGGGGGGGAGGGCAATGGTATTAATACATACATGTTAAAATAATACCTGTTATTGAATAATAAGTACTTATTAATTTATAACATAAATGTTAATTAAATACCACAGCTCAACGCTGAATTATTGTGAAATGTTTGGAAAGCAGGGAGACAGATTTCACATCCACCTAAACAAAGTCAGCACGACGATGTGTCACCACTGTCCCCTCGTATTTTTATGGTACAATTTCCTTCTTCAATTATATCGTAATTATTATTTATTAATATATGTTTATTATTATTATTATATTATTATTATTATTATTATTAATATTTATTATTATTATTAATTATTAATATTATTATTATTTCTATTGTTATTATTTAGCAATAGCAGAAATGTCAATTCTTTGCTGCGTTCAAGAGTAAACACATGATTTCACCGTCTAATACCTTTTCTAATAGCCATTCCAATATGCAGTCAGTATGGGTTTACAATTACTTATTCTGTAGTTTAATAGCAATAATGAACAAATAAAACACTCACCACACGAGTGGTGGGAGGCTGGCATGCCCGTTGTGGGGGTCGAGGGAGGGTAGTATGGACACGCAGTGGTGGAGGCAATGGTGGAGGCAGTGGTGGAGTCTGTGGTATTAATAACATAACATGTTATAAATAACATACGTATTAAAGCATAGACATGTATAAATAGTACAATTTACGACGTTTTTTCATGTTTTTTATGATTGTTCATGGTTCAAACAAGTTTTAAGTAAGCAGTAATTGTAATAATTGCCCTACAATATATTGGGGCAACCAAACATTCACAGTTTTTCAACATCGCGAGGCCGCCAGTACTGACCGATATGTTTCCCAATAAGGAATATTGTGAAGTAATTAGTCCATATCAGGACCCCCAAACATACAACGTACAAACGCACTTAAACATAAATAACACTACATAAATGGTCGCATTGGTAGTGATCTGTTAAGCGCGGGGGTCCACTGATAGTTTTTATAACCAAAGTTTGCTGTGCACTTATTTTCCTTTGTGCCACAATGTAACACAGCACTGTGTGATTTGGAAATTACATCACTGAGACTGGTTGTGATGGCAGCTGAGTTTATACAGTAAAAAAATTACAGTAAATAACGTACCCTGAATTGTAAAACATGGAGAGACCACTTGAACAAAATATTAAGGCCACAGGTAATTGAAAAAAATTGTAGTTTCTCACTCCATCCAGTACATACTGTTATGTATAATATATACAGTAGTATATGTATAACATGCAGTGCAGTGAAATAGTATCATATGGTTTTTAAGGAGGCATGAATAGTTTGTAGTTTTTTAATTACTGTACTGAAAACACACCCAAGTAATAGTTGTGTTAATAGCAGTGTAAATTTGTAATTCATTAGGATATAAAGGAATTCATCTTAACAGGGTTTTTAATCAGCACACTGAAGAAACCAGACCAGACCGGATTACTCAATCAAAAATCGGGCCATTAAGATGGAAATGGATCGTGAAGAAGGTAATGTGCAGATTCAAAATAGGGTGATTGGTAATTTTTACCAGCTAAACAGCAAGAGATGAAAAATGACCATTTACTAGACAGCTGTTTTGGTTGGTTCCACACACTACCATTGCTTAGGACAGAGCACCTACAAGATTTGAAAAAATAATTTTTATCCCTTAAGCTCATTTAAAAAAGAGCTTGGAACCTTGCATACCTTTATAGAGCTTTACAGTTATTTTACAGCTGAATCCTTTAATGAAACAGTGTATAGGATACGGATTTAGCAGCCTGGCACCTTGTGAGGTAAATAGCTTTTCATTGATTGATTTGATGGATTTTGAAATGGGGGGTCTGCGTTTGAAAGCATGTTTCAATGGGAGTCATTCAAGGAAAGAATGATTTGCTAATGGAATGATTCCTTAAGTACAGTGCTTATCACTCTACATATCTTGTGGAAACAGTAACCTGTTTTTTTGGGTTGCTTTGAAGTATGGCAACTACACTTCCTGTATTTTAATATACAAATAAAGTACAAAAATGGCTTGTGTAGAGAAAAGTAATTTGTATCTTGTAATGTAACCAGATTAAAATGAGAAGCATGTCTACTTTTCATCTCGGCTTTGTGGGTAAATTGTAATACTGTATAACCAAATTATACAGCATCATTAAGAAATGAAACCTCTATACAAGGTTCTTGAGAACAACAGAAGCTGTTTTCCTTTAAGGAAGTACTTGCATACATACATAAACATATATATATATTATGTAAATAACATGAACAAGTGATACAAGATGCAAAACAAACCTGTATTATGTGTGATATATATGTAAAATACGTATACAGTATATATCTGAGAGGCAAAGAAGGGGATAACATATGAAAGTAAATAGTGGTACATCACTCTTATATGGTGTGAAGCTTGGTTGTAAATGCTGGATGCCAGTGATGTCCTGTCTAAGGGCAAATGAGTAGTGTTTAATATTATGCAGAAAAATTGCAGATGTGGGAAATTAGGAGGAGGTGTGGAGTTACTAAAAGTATTAGTCATAGGCTGGAGAGGGTTGTTGAGGTGGTTTGGTCCTTTAGAAAGAATGGATCAAAGTAGAATGACTTGGCGGACGATAAATCTGTAGGGGCTGGAAGGGTGGGGTAGGGATCTCCCCGAGAGATTGGAGGGGAGGGGGTAAGAGGTTTCGTGGGCGAGGGGCTTGGACTTCCAGTAATGTGTGTGTGTGTGTTGTGTTGTATAGAAGTAAATGGAGACGAATGATTTTTGGGACTTGATGAGGATGTTGGAGCGTGACAGGCAGGGTAAATATTTAGTGAAGTGATTCCAGGGAAACCATTTTAGCCGGCACTTGAGTACGGAAATGGGAAGTACAATGCTTGCAACTTTTCAAGGAAGGGTCTTGGATATTGGAACAATTTGGAGGAACTTCTGACTGACATAACTGACGCCTCTGCAAGACATGATTAAGTATGAGTAGGTGAAAATGTTGATGATGATAAAGCATTATCTTTTTGGGTATTTTCTTTTTTTTTTGGGTCACCTTGCCTCAGTGGGAGCTGGCGACTTGTTGAAAAAAAAAATATATAATATAGATGGATGAGGACCCCCAGTTTACTAAATTATTTCATTCCAGAAGTATGTTCTGGTGCCAGTACAGAACGAATTTGTTCCCTTACGGAATATTTATGAATTAGATTGTCCATTCAGACCCCCAAACATATACGTACAAACCACCTTACATAAATACACTTTACATAAATAGTGCGCATTGAGAGCTGATCGTAAAGCAGGGGTCCACTGTATATACAGTGGAGCCCTGAGTTTTGGCTGTAATCCGTTCCAGGAGCAGGCCAAAAGTTGAACACGGCCTACAGTAGAAGCAGGATTTCTCCATAAGAAATGAGTACATCTTAATCCATTCCACCCAAAATATTCACAGAAAACAATGAGAAATAAATATAAAGCACAATTTTAATGGATAAATGAACATTTAAATCAGTTTACCTTTATTGAAGACTTGTTGGCAAAAGAAAAGGCAGGAGAGTTTTGTTTTGGAGGCAGGACAAGATAGTCCTTCAATAAAGACACAAATATCAACCTACGGCTATAACTATCACAATCATCTAAATATGACCTAATAAAACCATATTAGATAACATAGAAACATGACATATTACTCTAGAATTAATAAAATACATCATTACAAAATACCAGTGACTGTGTTGTGTTGCTTGTTGGGTATGTAAGGGCCACTGTAGCATAAGCTAAGCAGGCAGCAGATGCAGGCACAGGCGGAGGTGTTTTCAGTCGCCCAATATACCGACAAACAACAATGAGGAGTTTAATATCAGTGTCGCAATTTTTTATCGGTGGGGTCTTAAAATCGCTTAACTTACTTGCTACTCTGTTGTGCTACACTTTATCACTGGCTGGCACTATAGCCTTTATTGACTCATCCTACTTAGTATTGTACATACGCAGAATCACTGAATGCTGAAGAAGGCACATTCTCCCCTCCTCTCTTCCTCCTCCACATGGTACTTTGCACAATTTCTTTCTTCAATTCTGTTGTGTTTTCAGAAAACCCATTTAATTTCCTTACCAAAGGGCTCACTATGAAGTATCTTGGGCCATTGGTGCCTTATTTCACATTCCCATCAATAAGACAAGCACTAAATGCAATGAATTGTTTTGTGAAAATTCCTGGAAGAGCATGCAGGGTAAAGTTCCCGTTTCAAGGATAAAAAAAAGCTAGACTGGCTCACAGACCCTGCGTGGGCAAGTGGGACAGGTCTGGTACACACCGGCCGAAACACGGCACAGGCTGAAACACAGGACAAAATTTATCCCTAAACAGCAGTGAAACTCGAAGTGGGCCGATACTCCAGGGCGGCCCGAAACTCAGGTGTTCCACTGTATAGCTATATATATATACATGTATAACGTATAATATTTTATATAGCACATCGGCTGATTTCCCTCCAAGGCCAGGGTGACCCAAATAAAAGAAAACACTTTTATCATCATTCACTCCATCAACCATCTTGCAGAGGCACACCTACACTACAGTTATAAAACATGGGCAATTCAGAGTGCTGCACTGTACTTCAATAGGGGGAATTGTAAAAAAGGGGGGGGCCTCCAGGCATCGATCCTGCCTTCAAAGTTTCTTATTAGTTTTATTAACTTGTACTAGGAGAAGGGTTACGAGACAATTGCTCCCAGAAGTTTATGTTGCCTCTTATGACGTGCATGGGCTATAAGGAAAGAGTCTTTTCATTCCCCCATGAGATAAAGGAAATAAAAAGAACAAAATCGGTTTTAAAAATTAGGAAAAATTTCATATCAGGCATATACATATACGTGTACATGTATATGTAGTGTGCCCAAGTGTAATTAGAATAATTAAACATTACCTGTTTTCATGGCATGTAATGGTACAGAATGAAAAACACCAGCCTGTCTACCATTGTGTAAAACACTACAAGTTCTCTTTTCTACATGCATTTGCTGGACGGTAAGCACCTCCCCTAGGTGGTTGCTGTCTACCACATGTTATGTGTGTGTGTGTAACTCCACCTATTTGTGGGTTGCAAGGGTTCAAGACATACGCTCCTACCCTCGCCTCTTCACTGGTCGCTACTAGATCTTCTCCCGCTCCATGACATTATCATACTTGACTTAAAACTGTATCTGGTTTCTGCCTCCACTACTTCACTTATCAGACTAATTCCTATCTTCCTATCAACTCTATGACAAAAAGAAATACTTCCATAAACATCTCCTCTGACTCAATCTGAGTCTTCAACTTCCAATTGTGGACGAGGGGGGAGGGGGGCCTATCTCTGTCCTATCTGTGTACTTTCCACCTTGTCAATTTCTCGCAGTATTTTGAATTCGTTACCTCATGTCTTTCCCTCTCCCCTTTCCCTCCCTGTCCTCTGGTGTCATCAGGCCAATTTCCCTTAGCCTTCTTCATAGACATTCTTCGATGAGGGGTTTTGGCCGTGGTTGCAAACCTTTGCAACTTTACTCAAATTTTTTTGACGATGCTTGACCAGGTGTGGGTTCCAAACTCGTGCTAACATTACTCCTAGTAAGGGCCTGACGTAACATGTGTATAGAGTCTTGAACAATTTCTTACTGAGAGGTATTGAGCCTACTTCACAGGTTTGCCAGTGCCCATATGCTGCAGCAGTTATCTGGTGATATGCTCTTGAGAGAGATGTCTCGGTTTTTATACTCACCCCAAGATCCATCTCCTTGAGTGAGGTTTGCATCTTGTCCCACATATTCTTTACGCTATCTGCCTTCTTCTTGCCTTCCCTGATCTTCATGACTATGCATTGGTGGGGTTAAATTCAAGGACCAGTTGCTGGACAAGGTTCCACCTTCCATGTCTCCTGAAACGCCTGCACTGAACCTCATCAGATTTAATTCTCCTCATTAACTTCACGTCATCTGTGAAACAGGAAACTTCTGATCCTATCCCTCCCATCATGTCATTCAACATATACAAAAATAGCACTGGTCCTAGGACTGAACCCCTCTGTGGAACCCACTCATCACAGGCACCCATTGTGAATACCTCATCACATACCATGACATGTTGTTGCCTCCCTGCCAGGTATTCTCTGAATCCATTGCAGTAACCTTTCCTGAGTTATACATCCTGTTCCTCAAGCTTTTTGCAACTAATTCTGTGGGAGGAACGGTGGTTAAGGCTTGCATCCAAGAAAATGCAATCAATCCACGCCCTCTCTCTCTCATCGACTTTCTCTGTTACCTTCTCATAAAACCTCCAGTAGGTTTGTGACACAGGATTTGCCTTCCATGAAATCCATGCTGGTTTCGTTTATAAGCTTTTTCGTTTCTAGGTGCTACAACCACTCTTCTCCTGTGTGTGTGTAAATATATATACGTACAATGTACCCCATAAAGCTGTTCAAGTCCTGATACTGTAACGAATTGTTCCGTAAGAATAATGTAAATTAGATTATCCGTTACAGACCCCCAAAAATACAATTACAAAACGCTCTACAATAATACACATACATAATTGTTCTAGTTTGGGAGCTGTAACTAAACTTGGGTTACCACTGTATCTTTATTTTTAACATGTCGGGGCCGTTGCCATACAGGCTTCCCCCCATCCTCCACTACTCATTAAAATGACTGTTTACTGTAATTCAATAAAATACTGTTTCATAGATACATATCATTAGGAATCTCCTATATTTAACCTAATAGTAAATGATTGAACAACAAATGATTATTTTTTAGTTACCCCCATCAGTGGGTACAGTGTCCAGTAACTGGAAACGTTAAAAAAACACATTCCTACCTATGTGAAGAAGCTTACCTTAACCTTTCAGGTTCCAGTGCTGTAGATTCTACTGCTATATGTTGAGGGGTGCGAAACCGTAGCGTCTATGCCAAAATTTCTAGCGGCTCAATTTAGCGCAAAGAAGCTGATTCGATTAGTGACTCGAAAGCAATGGCAAGGATATCGAAAATAGTGCAGAAAATCCGACGAATCCTCAACCTTCTACCTCTGGTGATGGGCACATCTCAGCATGTTCAGTTGTAACCTTGTCGCAAGAGATAACAAATAACATGTGGCCAGGCCTCAGACTTCATTAATGATGAAAGATAGTGATGTGTACTGTGATTTTATTGCTCATTGATGATCATTCGAGAAGAGATAGTGATGATTCATATTCACCAGAGAAGCAACGGTAATATGTGCCACTGCATAAGCTTTAGGTAGTGTCCTATGCAGATGCCCAGGGGACGGAGTACATCCGTGGCCCTACACCAGAGTCAGACATGAAATGAGAGTATGATGTGGCTACACATGACATGATAGACCACAGGCATCAGAAGGTGGTGGTGGTGGTAATAGTGTAGTGGTAGTGGTGGTGGTATAGTGCCACGGCCATGCATGACCACCAGCCAGGCTGGGACCCACGCTGCTGACTCCCTCAGCTCAAGGACAAAGCAGAGCATCATCCAACCACCAGCAACCACAACTACAACTACAACCACAACCAGCTTATATATCCTATCCACCAGCAAACTGCATCCTGGGAATTGGCAGAAATCCCCAATTTTGTTTTCCAATCCCCATCAGTTTGATGATTCTCAAAGTGTAATCCTACCAGCCTGTTACCTTGGAAACACCTGCAAAGACTGGGAATTCTTGAACTATTCTTTGACTACCCTTGATTGGAAATTATTGTCAGGGAAAGTAACAAGTATTTTAGATTACACCATGGCAAAATACGATCATATCACTACAATCAAGACTACAACCGGTGGAAAGAGACAACTGGATGCTGAAATGTGATTGCTTTTGCACATTAATGCTTTATGCCCTCACGTCTATAAGCATAATATAAAATCATACCGTCCACAGAACGCTAATTTGTACCCATCTTCAGTGAAAATCAACCCAGTGAACAGGGTACTTACAGTTACGTCAAGTGTGCACTTCTCCAGACAAAACCAGTCCTGACAGAAGTGAACAGGTTAAACAACATTATGAAATCTTTCTATATCTAAACAAAAGTTCAACATGTACATTTAATCAACCATTCTAGAATCTTGTAAATTGAAGAGTCGTTGATTTTGTTCAAAGGTAGACTGTCTTACAAAGCAGTATATACCGAGCAAGAGAAACACTTTAGGTATTAAAACTGTTTTGTACTCTGTGACTGTGGACAGTGTCCTGGTGTTTGGATATTATTGTATACACGGGAAGTAAAACAGTGAAAGATACCAGATGTTATTTGTATCTCAGTGACGTAGGGAGAAGCATGATGGTGGCACATTATCTTGGTAAGGGGCATACATATTATACGATCACTGATGCACCAGCCCTTTACTACTCAATGATTTCTTGTGAGTGAACATGACAGATGTGTGTGGCACAGTGAGTGTTCTAGCGTAAACATATACCCAGTTCAACGTAGGCCACTTCGTGCTGGTGAGTGCAAGGTGTTTACCTGCAATGACATCATGGCATTACGGTGGCATGACAAACGAGATGTAACATTGGTGACGACCATTCACGCCTAACGAAATGCAGACTGTGCAAAGTTGATAAGTGAACTATGAACTTATTCGAAAACCAGTAACAAGTGGTTGAATTTCAAGGACCCCAATGGAAATAAGTCACTGTGAAGCCTTTTTTCGAGTTAACCTTGTATTTACTCCATATGTTTTCTACGTTTATAATTGTACTTGTTGTTATCGTACCTAAATACCTATAATTCTACGGGTTTAAGTGCTTCCCCCATGATTATAATAATAAATTAAAAATGAACCGTAATAAACATAGTGATACCTTTTACCTTGAAGAGTTATTGTGAGTTAATCTACTCTGAGCCCGGCCATTGGCACAGTTCGTCTGGTGCTGCTGGTCAACCCAGCTGTTGCTGCTGAGGTAGGCTTGCCCACATATCCATCACAGCCTGTTTGATCTGGCACCTGGTGAAGATATTTGTCCAATTTTCTCTTGAAGGTCTTTAACACTTGAACCAGGTTGATGCTGGTGAATCTCTTGATCCAAGGAACTGGGCTTAACCTCTCTTCCTTGTAACAAGCCTAAAATGTTTCCTGTTTCCCAGGTCTATAGAAAACAACGGGTTTAGCGCTGAACTTAGAATAAAGTGAAATGAAAATTTGCCAGTAAGGGCTCTTTAGTGAGGTACTCTCACCTTTCCCATGGATCATACCAAAAAAGCTGATTACTTCCCCATCCCCATCTCTGGCCCTTAGTTTATCAATATCATTATAAATAATCGTATAATAATTATAATTAATAATAATAACAACATTGCCATCCTTCAAGAGGAGAGTGCTATGATGTTAATAAAATACTAATCTTGATTTATACAAGTACATGTACAAGGTATATACAGGCATTGGACATACTATTGTATTGAAGGGCCCATTGTTATGCAGAGCATTTTGGCACTTAGGTCAATTTTTGTCCCCAGATGCAACCCACATCATTGATTAGCAGAGGATGATAATGCTCACGAGTTTCAGGGAGTAGTGACCTAGTAGAGACCATGAAAGAGGTTGGTCCAGGAGCTTGGACACGACCCCTGCAACCTCAAACGAGGTGAAGTACAACTAGGTGAGTACCCAGTACCTAATTTACTGCTAGGGAACGATGCACAGATGTCATAGGCAACACGACATACTGTTTCCCACCTGTAACGGGGAAGGAACCACAGACCTTCACTGTAGTAGAATCTGAGTGAGTGCTAGCAGTCGAGCTGTGATTCAAGAAATAGGGCACTATCCTCTTCTTCACATTAAGACCTATTGCCTCCCATTTCCTAAGGCCTTATGATCCCTACAGAATAGCACTTCCCATGAATGTAATATTATAAAATAGCTGAGTACTGACTGGTGAAGGGTTCCTGATCCCTTCCTTGGACGCAAACATAATGCCATCCATTCCCTAGGTGCTAATTAACATCCCCCTCTCTATGGTTTTAACAGTTCCTGAATTAAAAAAAAAAAGAACTGGCACTGGTTGCCTAAACTTGAAGAGGTAATTGATTTGCTATTGTATTTGTATTGGAGTGTTTTTCTAATTTGCTTATTTGTGGTAACTATGTTTTTAAAAGATTATGATAAACCTTATGGCTTGATGCACATTGAATAATAATCATAATAATAATAATACCCATACCACGATTGCTAGCGCACGTCAGCCTCACACACTGAGTCTGAGTTTGGAATCTCCTCCGTAGTTGGAAAACTTTAGGGACGTGTTCCATAAGACACCTGCTGTCGCGGTTCACCCATCGTTGTAGAATGGGTACCTGGGTCTTAATCGATTTTTCTGGTGTGGGTTGCATTCTAGGGACAAAACTGACTTTATGCCCGAAATGGCTCAGCATAACAAGCAGCTTTCTATATAGTATATGTCAACTGATTGGTCCAACTAGCCTGTAACCATGTACATGTACTTTGAAGTAAATAAAGATACATCATATCATATCATAATAATATAGTTTTAGAGGCTCAAGACTCAGTTTGTAGCAGCTCACTTACACACTTGAGGACAGGGGGTTTGATCCCCAGATGATGGAAACAATGGACATGTTTCCTACAACTTCTGCCCAGTTCAACCAACAGTATGTAGGTACCTGGGTTTAGCTGACGGTGTGAATCACATCCTGGGGGGAAGGGAAATTACAGGTGCCCATAAGGGAAATAAGCCAGACAGTCTGTTGACATGGGTTTTGGTTATACTGCATTAATAACCTTCCAGGTTATAACCAAACAAAAATAATCTTTTCTAACTTTACCTAACCTAATTTTTAACCTATAACTAGTCACTCTTCCTAATTGCTGCATCAGTAACCTATAGTAAACTTTTAGCTTCATGACCACCCACTGGTGAAGGCCTCTAGATCCAAAGCATTGGAGCCGACACTAAACCTTTCCTTGAAGGAAATCCTTATGCCTCAAATTCTGAAAGTACTAGATGGCTTCTACAAGTTTAGTATCTCCCTTCCTGATATACATAAACTACATACAATAATTCTTATCCATATAGATATTTTCCTTGTAAAAGTGTCAGCATTGCATTGTATTTTTTTTCAACAAACCGTCCATTAACCCACCGAGGCAGGGTAACCTAAAAAAGAAACGTGAAATTTAGTAATGTAGCCCCTTGCTCCCCAATGCATTGTATATAGGTTATTTACATTAGTAAAAAGATATAAACACTTGTTAACTAAAGTTCTCTTATAAATCTGTTCTATATAGTCGAATTTATTTTGCAAATGGAATTGAAAAAGACAATCAAAATTAAATTGCAACATATTGCAAAGGCCTTATCAGTATACACAGTGCTCTTGATCTAGGGAACTTGACCTGCTACCCCTTAGATTGAATACCTACCATTCCCCTTGTACTGTAACTCACCCCTATGGTTTAATAGCAATCTCCTTCAAAAATATTTTATAATTAACACTTTCTGCTGCTCTTTGATGCACTTTTTCAATCGCATTTACAAAAAAAAAAAAACAATGCAGTATACAGTGGAACCTCAAATATCGCACATATTCCATTCCTGGCGTAGTTCTAAAATTCGAAAAAGTCTGAAAAGCGAAGCAACTTCCCCCATAAAAATAATGGAATACAATTAATCCATCCAGAAACCCCAAAATATTCACAAAAAAAATCATTTTTTATAGAGATTAATTATAGTTTTATACATACACACATGCTGTATATTCCTCCGGGTTTAGCGCTTCCCCCCATATTAAAAAATAAATAATACATACACACAACAAATAAAGTTTCAATCATGTATTAAATAGATTTAAATACACATACAATAAGATTTTACTTACCTATATGAAGATTGGTGAAGCATCTGGAAAATAGGAGGAGGAGAGAGGGAGTTGGGGTTAGTGTTTGGAAGGAGAACCCTCCGTCCATGAACTTCAGTTATTCAAAGCTCTCTCTGGGGGTTACTTCCCTTCTCTGTCTTTTAATGCCACTAGTACCAGCTTGAGAGTCACTGGAAACCCCTTGTCTCGCAAAATAACTGTCCAGCAATCCCACTGTTTTCTGGTGCCTCTAAATATCCCTAAAATGGTACATGGTTCTGACACTGAACTTGTTGCAAAGATGGCTTGTTTCCAAGCTTGCTCAGGGTGGTACTTCGCCCACAAACATTTGGACATCATTCCACTTGACATCATTCATTCGATTTCTGAATTATTCTCTTCTTCACATCTATGGTGTTTCACACTTTCTTACCAAGGGGTATACCACTAGCAAGTTTTCTTGGGCCCATTGTAGCTATTTCACAGTCCCACAAGCACTAAACACACTGAAAAAATCGAAAAATTGTTTTGATGAGAGCACAGGTTAGTGTTGCAATCAAGCATCAACGAAACCATACTGCACACGGCGCCTGCGAGGGACGCGGACAGAGCAGGATAGCCATACAGGTCCAGCACCCGCGTTTGAAATAGGGTCCGAGTTGCTTCAGAGAAAAGGTTCTATTTCGAAGAGTTCGATAAGCGATACTTTCGAAATTCGAGGTTCCACTGTATTCATATTTAGTAAAAGTTAAGGAAGAAAAAAGCAATATAAGCTACCCCTAAATGACACAGAAATAAGAGCTGACTATGAAAATTCATGGGTCAGAGCCCCTCACTGGTATCAAAGAAAATCTGTTTAAGGAGTAAAGTATTAAAAAAACTTATCATTCACTGTCTTTCTCTGAAAGAATATACAGACTACTGCTTTGATGTCAATATGGGGAGCATTCCAGCCCTTTACTTTATAGGTGTATAAAAGAAGAATTTTTATGTTTTAGTGTATGCATGCGGCATTACTGTGTTCACTTTATTTACTATTAAGGACAGTTATTACATAACTAGAATAATGAAATATGCAATGATTAGCATTTACCGATAGCTTACAATTTCCCCATTCCAAGGATTGTGCAGATAATCACATTATACAGGCAGCCCCTGCCTTATACAGCAGGTTCTGTTCTGTGCTACTGGCCTGTAAAGCAAAAAATTGCTCTAAAGTGAAACATTTCCTTTTTTTCACTTTCCAAATTGCATTTAAAAGCCTGATAACATGTTTATACTATCATAATTAAAGTGAGAAATAGAGCGAGGCCTAAAAAAATACATCACAACACACATTACGTATGGTAAAGATATTTTCATCCTTGCCTTGTGTGATTGATTGAATATATTCCATGTGTAGGAATCTGAATAAATGAAGAATGATATAACAGAAAATCACTGCAAAGCGTGTCCTGCCTACGTTGTTTCAGAAGCATTTTACTTTGAATAATTGCTCTTTCTTGTATTAGCACAATATTTTCAACCATTTACCTTCTCAAAATCAAATGGAAAAATCATTACTTCATTAAAGATTCCTACAAAGACTTAACATAGATTTTATGCAGATGTTACATGTCCTATTTTTTTTTTTGAGACCAGAAATTGTAAAGTGTTTCATTGCCTTTCTCACTTAAAATTCATATAAAAAAGTTTAATAATAACAGCTTCTCCTTACTTAGGCGACATACTCGTTTACTGATGAACTTTGACTTACGACTACTTTGCATTAGCATACCCTAAATAATGTATATTAGACCTCATTTCCTCTGTTCTATGTATTACAATATACGTATATACACTACTGTATAAACATTTAAAATATACCAGAAATGTTATAAATGTGCAAAGGTACATTAAACAATATCAAAGATGGTTGACACAAACCCCACTACCATTATAGTAAAGCTCCTCCACTTAGTGACAAATTCCGTTACTGATGTGGCTTAGGACGGACTCCGTCGTAATTAACCCCTTGACTGTCGCAACCCCCAATACAGAGGTGTCTCTGGTGCGCAAAATTTAAAAAAAAAAAAAAAAAAAAAAAAATTATTCTTATGAAAAGAATAGAGAATCTTTTCCCGATTGTAATGACACACCAAAAAAACTAATTGATGGAAAACTGACGGAATAACGCTCATCAAGCGATATTAGTGGACCTTGCGATATTTACAAATCGGTGAATTTCGCTCCCACTTTGAGCCCTATTTTGCTAATTCCTTTGTTTCATCGCTAAACTCATAGCCTATTTCTTAGAGCTCCATTTTTTTTCTATCGATTGATTACAAGAACACTGCCCATTTACCAATACAACTACCCATTAACGTGGTCAGAAATTTGCAATTGGCCAATTTCACGAAAATTTAAAAAATAAGTGAACAATTTTCAAAATAAGTCCAGAATTGAAACAATGCAGAACATTCCGGCTCTAAAATAACATTTTCTTTGTTCATCAGTCATGTCTCCAGCCCCTCTGATATTACTCTTGCTTTCTATTTTTAATTTTTATTCAAGACAAAAAAATAGAACATTTACTATTATGCAGACTACTCCAATACTGTATTAATGTATATAAATAACATCACCCCAATCATGACTGCATATTAGAATGGCTAGTTGGACAATTATTGGACAAATGATGTCATTAGTTTACTTTTGAACAACGCAAAAACAAAACATTTACCCTACTTTGGAGCTCCATTCCAGTTTTTTTTATAGAAATTCAATCAAAATCATCTCTTTTTCTATATATGTTTTTCCATCTATCATTTGAAACCAAGAAACCAGAATACAACCATAAATACTAAACGAAAATAGACCACAAAGAATCGGCATTTTAATTAAAAAAAAAAACCGGTCGTTTTTTTTTTCTCATATGCCACTGCGTGCCTCACAGGATTTTTTTTTATGTGGTGCACACTGACCCCACAGACCCATTCACTCATACATGTAGGCCCTACCAGATTTCTCCTTCTTGATTTGAAGGCCGCTATAATTTATGAGTATACGTCAAACACGTACCTCGTAGACTTAAGTATACGGCTGCGACAGTCAAAGGGATAAGTTGAGGAGAACTGTATTATTAAAGTCAAGTAATGGAACCTTGCGTAACGAGTGAGACATTTTAATATGCCTACATGTTTTCCCAACAGAATTATGTCAAGGCCCATACAAATGCAGCGCCTGGACATACAGTGTTATTGAAGGGATAAGGGGAGGTGTTCACTGCTCTCCAGGCCCTCATCGTACTCCCCATTTATATAACCTTTGTATCTGTTGCAATTGTCCGTAAGCTTCACTAAGGAAAATTTTTATTCAAATTATTCACCCAGTGGTTAGTAACCCAGAATAATCCAATAAAGTCCACTGCAAGCTTATATTTCCATATTGTCCTTCGGCCTCTTCTTCAGAATGTGACCCACAAAAATCTGCCTACATCCAGTACAGTGGGACCCTGAGTTTCGTATATCTCTCAACTCAAACAATTAATGTAATTGTATTATTGAAAGTGCATTTGTAAGTGTATTTTTGGGTCTGAAAACAGACTAATTTACATTATTCCTTATGGAAACAAATTTGTTCGGGAATGCCAAAAACGACTTCTGGAACGAATCATGGCCTAAACTCTCGGCTATCCACTAGCAGTAAGATAGGTATCCACTGTACCTTCTGAATCAGCTAGGTGAACAGGAAATAGTGTAAGGAAAGTCCAGCATATCCCCCTATCCTGGGATTCAAACCCAGGTCCTTCAGATGTAACTGAGAATGCACCACAAGCTTCTGTGGAATAAACAAAAACTGCAATATAAAACGTTTTAATAGTTGCATGTGTTTCCGCCTTTCATGTACAGGTCTCCCTCAACATTCACGTTTTCAAACTTCACGGGCTTCAAACAATTCGCGAATTCCCACCGCCAAATCCCACCACCAAAATTCCCAGCCGCCAATCATCTTTAGTTTCCCCGCCACCCGAGTCCCTACTACCCTCCCACCCGACCCCCGCAACGGCAGCCACCCTCCCACCATGCTCAGTGTGTGAGTGTTTTTTGTTTTGTTCATTATATGCTATAAAACAACAGTACAAATCATGTAAACCCATATCATGACTGCATATTGGGAAGGCTATTCGACAGGTAAATTAGACGGTGACATCATGTGTTTTACTCATGAACACTGCATAAGATTAAACATTTCTGCTATAGGGCTAATAATAATACCAATAATAATAATAATAATAATAATAATAAGAATAATAAAAAAAAAATAATAATAATAAAAATAATAAATAAGATGATAAATTGATAGAAGGAAATTGTACAAAACTCCAGGGAGTGGATGACACATCGACCAGTAGGTACTTTGATTATGCTGAGTGAACATTAGTCTCCCTGCATCACCAAACATTTCACAATAATACATTGTGGTTGGTCTTGTAGATTGAGTATGACTGGAGTGGTAAAGGGGCGTGATTGGGGGGGAGGGCAATGGTATTAATACATACATGTTAAAATAATACCTGTTATTGAATAATAAGTACTTATTAATTTATAACATAAATGTTAATTAAATACCACAGCTCAACGCTGAATTATTGTGAAATGTTTGGAAAGCAGGGAGACAGATTTCACATCCACCTAAACAAAGTCAGCACGACGATGTGTCACCACTGTCCCCTCGTATTTTTATGGTACAATTTCCTTCTTCAATTATATCGTAATTATTATTTATTAATATATGTTTATTATTATTATTATATTATTATTATTATTATTATTAATATTTATTATTATTATTAATTATTAATATTATTATTATTTCTATTGTTATTATTTAGCAATAGCAGAAATGTCAATTCTTTGCTGCGTTCAAGAGTAAACACATGATTTCACCGTCTAATACCTTTTCTAATAGCCATTCCAATATGCAGTCAGTATGGGTTTACAATTACTTATTCTGTAGTTTAATAGCAATAATGAACAAATAAAACACTCACCACACGAGTGGTGGGAGGCTGGCATGCCCGTTGTGGGGGTCGAGGGAGGGTAGTATGGACACGCAGTGGTGGAGGCAATGGTGGAGGCAGTGGTGGAGTCTGTGGTATTAATAACATAACATGTTATAAATAACATACGTATTAAAGCATAGACATGTATAAATAGTACAATTTACGACGTTTTTTCATGTTTTTTATGATTGTTCATGGTTCAAACAAGTTTTAAGTAAGCAGTAATTGTAATAATTGCCCTACAATATATTGGGGCAACCAAACATTCACAGTTTTTCAACATCGCGAGGCCGCCAGTACTGACCGATATGTTTCCCAATAAGGAATATTGTGAAGTAATTAGTCCATATCAGGACCCCCAAACATACAACGTACAAACGCACTTAAACATAAATAACACTACATAAATGGTCGCATTGGTAGTGATCTGTTAAGCGCGGGGGTCCACTGATAGTTTTTATAACCAAAGTTTGCTGTGCACTTATTTTCCTTTGTGCCACAATGTAACACAGCACTGTGTGATTTGGAAATTACATCACTGAGACTGGTTGTGATGGCAGCTGAGTTTATACAGTAAAAAAATTACAGTAAATAACGTACCCTGAATTGTAAAACATGGAGAGACCACTTGAACAAAATATTAAGGCCACAGGTAATTGAAAAAAATTGTAGTTTCTCACTCCATCCAGTACATACTGTTATGTATAATATATACAGTAGTATATGTATAACATGCAGTGCAGTGAAATAGTATCATATGGTTTTTAAGGAGGCATGAATAGTTTGTAGTTTTTTAATTACTGTACTGAAAACACACCCAAGTAATAGTTGTGTTAATAGCAGTGTAAATTTGTAATTCATTAGGATATAAAGGAATTCATCTTAACAGGGTTTTTAATCAGCACACTGAAGAAACCAGACCAGACCGGATTACTCAATCAAAAATCGGGCCATTAAGATGGAAATGGATCGTGAAGAAGGTAATGTGCAGATTCAAAATAGGGTGATTGGTAATTTTTACCAGCTAAACAGCAAGAGATGAAAAATGACCATTTACTAGACAGCTGTTTTGGTTGGTTCCACACACTACCATTGCTTAGGACAGAGCACCTACAAGATTTGAAAAAATAATTTTTATCCCTTAAGCTCATTTAAAAAAGAGCTTGGAACCTTGCATACCTTTATAGAGCTTTACAGTTATTTTACAGCTGAATCCTTTAATGAAACAGTGTATAGGATACGGATTTAGCAGCCTGGCACCTTGTGAGGTAAATAGCTTTTCATTGATTGATTTGATGGATTTTGAAATGGGGGGTCTGCGTTTGAAAGCATGTTTCAATGGGAGTCATTCAAGGAAAGAATGATTTGCTAATGGAATGATTCCTTAAGTACAGTGCTTATCACTCTACATATCTTGTGGAAACAGTAACCTGTTTTTTTGGGTTGCTTTGAAGTATGGCAACTACACTTCCTGTATTTTAATATACAAATAAAGTACAAAAATGGCTTGTGTAGAGAAAAGTAATTTGTATCTTGTAATGTAACCAGATTAAAATGAGAAGCATGTCTACTTTTCATCTCGGCTTTGTGGGTAAATTGTAATACTGTATAACCAAATTATACAGCATCATTAAGAAATGAAACCTCTATACAAGGTTCTTGAGAACAACAGAAGCTGTTTTCCTTTAAGGAAGTACTTGCATACATACATAAACATATATATATATTATGTAAATAACATGAACAAGTGATACAAGATGCAAAACAAACCTGTATTATGTGTGATATATATGTAAAATACGTATACAGTATATATCTGAGAGGCAAAGAAGGGGATAACATATGAAAGTAAATAGTGGTACATCACTCTTATATGGTGTGAAGCTTGGTTGTAAATGCTGGATGCCAGTGATGTCCTGTCTAAGGGCAAATGAGTAGTGTTTAATATTATGCAGAAAAATTGCAGATGTGGGAAATTAGGAGGAGGTGTGGAGTTACTAAAAGTATTAGTCATAGGCTGGAGAGGGTTGTTGAGGTGGTTTGGTCCTTTAGAAAGAATGGATCAAAGTAGAATGACTTGGCGGACGATAAATCTGTAGGGGCTGGAAGGGTGGGGTAGGGATCTCCCCGAGAGATTGGAGGGGAGGGGGTAAGAGGTTTCGTGGGCGAGGGGCTTGGACTTCCAGTAATGTGTGTGTGTGTGTTGTGTTGTATAGAAGTAAATGGAGACGAATGATTTTTGGGACTTGATGAGGATGTTGGAGCGTGACAGGCAGGGTAAATATTTAGTGAAGTGATTCCAGGGAAACCATTTTAGCCGGCACTTGAGTACGGAAATGGGAAGTACAATGCTTGCAACTTTTCAAGGAAGGGTCTTGGATATTGGAACAATTTGGAGGAACTTCTGACTGACATAACTGACGCCTCTGCAAGACATGATTAAGTATGAGTAGGTGAAAATGTTGATGATGATAAAGCATTATCTTTTTGGGTATTTTCTTTTTTTTTTGGGTCACCTTGCCTCAGTGGGAGCTGGCGACTTGTTGAAAAAAAAAATATATAATATAGATGGATGAGGACCCCCAGTTTACTAAATTATTTCATTCCAGAAGTATGTTCTGGTGCCAGTACAGAACGAATTTGTTCCCTTACGGAATATTTATGAATTAGATTGTCCATTCAGACCCCCAAACATATACGTACAAACCACCTTACATAAATACACTTTACATAAATAGTGCGCATTGAGAGCTGATCGTAAAGCAGGGGTCCACTGTATATACAGTGGAGCCCTGAGTTTTGGCTGTAATCCGTTCCAGGAGCAGGCCAAAAGTTGAACACGGCCTACAGTAGAAGCAGGATTTCTCCATAAGAAATGAGTACATCTTAATCCATTCCACCCAAAATATTCACAGAAAACAATGAGAAATAAATATAAAGCACAATTTTAATGGATAAATGAACATTTAAATCAGTTTTACCTTTATTGAAGACTTGTTGGCATATGAAAAGGCAGGAGAGTTTTGTTTTGGAGGCAGGACAAGATAGTCCTTCAATAAAGACACAAATATCAACCTACGGCTATAACTATCACAATCATCTAAATATGACCTAATAAAACCATATTAGATAACATAGAAACATGACATATTACTCTAGAATTAATAAAATACATCATTACAAAATACCAGTGACTGTGTTGTGTTGCTTGTTGGGTATGTAAGGGCCACTGTAGCATAAGCTAAGCAGGCAGCAGATGCAGGCACAGGCGGAGGTGTTTTCAGTCGCCCAATATACCGACAAACAACAATGAGGAGTTTAATATCAGTGTCGCAATTTTTTATCGGTGGGGTCTTAAAATCGCTTAACTTACTTGCTACTCTGTTGTGCTACACTTTATCACTGGCTGGCACTATAGCCTTTATTGACTCATCCTACTTAGTATTGTACATACGCAGAATCACTGAATGCTGAAGAAGGCACATTCTCCCCTCCTCTCTTCCTCCTCCACATGGTACTTTGCACAATTTCTTTCTTCAATTCTGTTGTGTTTTCAGAAAACCCATTTAATTTCCTTACCAAAGGGCTCACTATGAAGTATCTTGGGCCATTGGTGCCTTATTTCACATTCCCATCAATAAGACAAGCACTAAATGCAATGAATTGTTTTGTGAAAATTCCTGGAAGAGCATGCAGGGTAAAGTTCCCGTTTCAAGGATAAAAAAAAGCTAGACTGGCTCACAGACCCTGCGTGGGCAAGTGGGACAGGTCTGGTACACACCGGCCGAAACACGGCACAGGCTGAAACACAGGACAAAATTTATCCCTAAACAGCAGTGAAACTCGAAGTGGGCCGATACTCCAGGGCGGCCCGAAACTCAGGTGTTCCACTGTATAGCTATATATATATACATGTATAACGTATAATATTTTATATAGCACATCGGCTGATTTCCCTCCAAGGCCAGGGTGACCCAAATAAAAGAAAACACTTTTATCATCATTCACTCCATCAACCATCTTGCAGAGGCACACCTACACTACAGTTATAAAACATGGGCAATTCAGAGTGCTGCACTGTACTTCAATAGGGGGAATTGTAAAAAAGGGGGGGGCCTCCAGGCATCGATCCTGCCTTCAAAGTTTCTTATTAGTTTTATTAACTTGTACTAGGAGAAGGGTTACGAGACAATTGCTCCCAGAAGTTTATGTTGCCTCTTATGACGTGCATGGGCTATAAGGAAAGAGTCTTTTCATTCCCCCATGAGATAAAGGAAATAAAAAGAACAAAATCGGTTTTAAAAATTAGGAAAAATTTCATATCAGGCATATACATATACGTGTACATGTATATGTAGTGTGCCCAAGTGTAATTAGAATAATTAAACATTACCTGTTTTCATGGCATGTAATGGTACAGAATGAAAAACACCAGCCTGTCTACCATTGTGTAAAACACTACAAGTTCTCTTTTCTACATGCATTTGCTGGACGGTAAGCACCTCCCCTAGGTGGTTGCTGTCTACCACATGTTATGTGTGTGTGTGTAACTCCACCTATTTGTGGGTTGCAAGGGTTCAAGACATACGCTCCTACCCTCGCCTCTTCACTGGTCGCTACTAGATCTTCTCCCGCTCCATGACATTATCATACTTGACTTAAAACTGTATCTGGTTTCTGCCTCCACTACTTCACTTATCAGACTAATTCCTATCTTCCTATCAACTCTATGACAAAAAGAAATACTTCCATAAACATCTCCTCTGACTCAATCTGAGTCTTCAACTTCCAATTGTGGACGAGGGGGGAGGGGGGCCTATCTCTGTCCTATCTGTGTACTTTCCACCTTGTCAATTTCTCGCAGTATTTTGAATTCGTTACCTCATGTCTTTCCCTCTCCCCTTTCCCTCCCTGTCCTCTGGTGTCATCAGGCCAATTTCCCTTAGCCTTCTTCATAGACATTCTTCGATGAGGGGTTTTGGCCGTGGTTGCAAACCTTTGCAACTTTACTCAAATTTTTTTGACGATGCTTGACCAGGTGTGGGTTCCAAACTCGTGCTAACATTACTCCTAGTAAGGGCCTGACGTAACATGTGTATAGAGTCTTGAACAATTTCTTACTGAGAGGTATTGAGCCTACTTCACAGGTTTGCCAGTGCCCATATGCTGCAGCAGTTATCTGGTGATATGCTCTTGAGAGAGATGTCTCGGTTTTTATACTCACCCCAAGATCCATCTCCTTGAGTGAGGTTTGCATCTTGTCCCACATATTCTTTACGCTATCTGCCTTCTTCTTGCCTTCCCTGATCTTCATGACTATGCATTGGTGGGGTTAAATTCAAGGACCAGTTGCTGGACAAGGTTCCACCTTCCATGTCTCCTGAAACGCCTGCACTGAACCTCATCAGATTTAATTCTCCTCATTAACTTCACGTCATCTGTGAAACAGGAAACTTCTGATCCTATCCCTCCCATCATGTCATTCAACATATACAAAAATAGCACTGGTCCTAGGACTGAACCCCTCTGTGGAACCCACTCATCACAGGCACCCATTGTGAATACCTCATCACATACCATGACATGTTGTTGCCTCCCTGCCAGGTATTCTCTGAATCCATTGCAGTAACCTTTCCTGAGTTATACATCCTGTTCCTCAAGCTTTTTGCAACTAATTCTGTGGGAGGAACGGTGGTTAAGGCTTGCATCCAAGAAAATGCAATCAATCCACGCCCTCTCTCTCTCATCGACTTTCTCTGTTACCTTCTCATAAAACCTCCAGTAGGTTTGTGACACAGGATTTGCCTTCCATGAAATCCATGCTGGTTTCGTTTATAAGCTTTTTCGTTTCTAGGTGCTACAACCACTCTTCTCCTGTGTGTGTGTAAATATATATACGTACAATGTACCCCATAAAGCTGTTCAAGTCCTGATACTGTAACGAATTGTTCCGTAAGAATAATGTAAATTAGATTATCCGTTACAGACCCCCAAAAATACAATTACAAAACGCTCTACAATAATACACATACATAATTGTTCTAGTTTGGGAGCTGTAACTAAACTTGGGTTACCACTGTATCTTTATTTTTAACATGTCGGGGCCGTTGCCATACAGGCTTCCCCCCATCCTCCACTACTCATTAAAATGACTGTTTACTGTAATTCAATAAAATACTGTTTCATAGATACATATCATTAGGAATCTCCTATATTTAACCTAATAGTAAATGATTGAACAACAAATGATTATTTTTTAGTTACCCCCATCAGTGGGTACAGTGTCCAGTAACTGGAAACGTTAAAAAAACACATTCCTACCTATGTGAAGAAGCTTACCTTAACCTTTCAGGTTCCAGTGCTGTAGATTCTACTGCTATATGTTGAGGGGTGCGAAACCGTAGCGTCTATGCCAAAATTTCTAGCGGCTCAATTTAGCGCAAAGAAGCTGATTCGATTAGTGACTCGAAAGCAATGGCAAGGATATCGAAAATAGTGCAGAAAATCCGACGAATCCTCAACCTTCTACCTCTGGTGATGGGCACATCTCAGCATGTTCAGTTGTAACCTTGTCGCAAGAGATAACAAATAACATGTGGCCAGGCCTCAGACTTCATTAATGATGAAAGATAGTGATGTGTACTGTGATTTTATTGCTCATTGATGATCATTCGAGAAGAGATAGTGATGATTCATATTCACCAGAGAAGCAACGGTAATATGTGCCACTGCATAAGCTTTAGGTAGTGTCCTATGCAGATGCCCAGGGGACGGAGTACATCCGTGGCCCTACACCAGAGTCAGACATGAAATGAGAGTATGATGTGGCTACACATGACATGATAGACCACAGGCATCAGAAGGTGGTGGTGGTGGTAATAGTGTAGTGGTAGTGGTGGTGGTATAGTGCCACGGCCATGCATGACCACCAGCCAGGCTGGGACCCACGCTGCTGACTCCCTCAGCTCAAGGACAAAGCAGAGCATCATCCAACCACCAGCAACCACAACTACAACTACAACCACAACCAGCTTATATATCCTATCCACCAGCAAACTGCATCCTGGGAATTGGCAGAAATCCCCAATTTTGTTTTCCAATCCCCATCAGTTTGATGATTCTCAAAGTGTAATCCTACCAGCCTGTTACCTTGGAAACACCTGCAAAGACTGGGAATTCTTGAACTATTCTTTGACTACCCTTGATTGGAAATTATTGTCAGGGAAAGTAACAAGTATTTTAGATTACACCATGGCAAAATACGATCATATCACTACAATCAAGACTACAACCGGTGGAAAGAGACAACTGGATGCTGAAATGTGATTGCTTTTGCACATTAATGCTTTATGCCCTCACGTCTATAAGCATAATATAAAATCATACCGTCCACAGAACGCTAATTTGTACCCATCTTCAGTGAAAATCAACCCAGTGAACAGGGTACTTACAGTTACGTCAAGTGTGCACTTCTCCAGACAAAACCAGTCCTGACAGAAGTGAACAGGTTAAACAACATTATGAAATCTTTCTATATCTAAACAAAAGTTCAACATGTACATTTAATCAACCATTCTAGAATCTTGTAAATTGAAGAGTCGTTGATTTTGTTCAAAGGTAGACTGTCTTACAAAGCAGTATATACCGAGCAAGAGAAACACTTTAGGTATTAAAACTGTTTTGTACTCTGTGACTGTGGACAGTGTCCTGGTGTTTGGATATTATTGTATACACGGGAAGTAAAACAGTGAAAGATACCAGATGTTATTTGTATCTCAGTGACGTAGGGAGAAGCATGATGGTGGCACATTATCTTGGTAAGGGGCATACATATTATACGATCACTGATGCACCAGCCCTTTACTACTCAATGATTTCTTGTGAGTGAACATGACAGATGTGTGTGGCACAGTGAGTGTTCTAGCGTAAACATATACCCAGTTCAACGTAGGCCACTTCGTGCTGGTGAGTGCAAGGTGTTTACCTGCAATGACATCATGGCATTACGGTGGCATGACAAACGAGATGTAACATTGGTGACGACCATTCACGCCTAACGAAATGCAGACTGTGCAAAGTTGATAAGTGAACTATGAACTTATTCGAAAACCAGTAACAACTTTTATCAGCCCAATCCAATATACATTGAAACTTAACATTACACTT
The DNA here is from genome assembly GCF_026875155.1 of Cherax quadricarinatus. Taxonomy (NCBI): domain Eukaryota; kingdom Metazoa; phylum Arthropoda; class Malacostraca; order Decapoda; family Parastacidae; genus Cherax; species Cherax quadricarinatus. The sequence continues at coordinate 27,276,786 of NC_069406.1, forward strand.
AGTAATAATCATCTACTGGCCTGGTAATAAATTTCATTTCTGAATATCAAAGCATGGTCATCAATATTCACAATTTAAATACTTTAGATAATAACACGATGAAAATTAGACACATGCAGCATCTGGATATCTTTAATGTAGACGTTTCGCCATCCAGTGGCTTTGTCAATACAAATTCTAGGACATAATTTGAAGACGGTAGAACTATATACAAAAGCTGAGGTAATCAGTTGGTGTGAAGAGCACCATAGTTGTGAAGAATTTGATTCTTCACGACTATGGTGCTCTTCACACCAACTCTAAGGCTGAGGGGCTGATTACCTCATCTTTTGTATATGGTTCTACTGTCTTCAAATTATGTCTTAGAATTTGTATTGATAAAGCCACACTGGATGGCGAAACATCTACATTAATGATACCCAGATGTTGTATATGTGTCTAATTTCATCTTGTCGTTAATGTATACCAAGCATGTACTACAGATAATAATATATTCTTGGTTGTGTTATACAGATTATTGTCTCTTCTTGGTAACAATAATTGTCAGGTGGCACAGTGTTGATTACAGTAAAGCTTCATTTTTCTGAACTACATGTATTTTGGCCACATATTGTCCAAATATTTTATTCATAATTTTTCACTAAATGAAGTAAAGAGCTTACTGTACAGTAGACCCCCTGTTTTTGTAATTAATCTGTTCCAGAAGGTTGGCCAAAATCTGAAATGGCCGAAAACCGAAGTAATATTTTCCCTAAGAAACAATGTAAATCCAATTAATCGTTTCAGACACTCAAAAATGTTAACAAAAAATATATTTTATAGAGAATAACTATAGTTTTACATACAGAAAGCAATGAGAAATAAATATAAATGACTAAGTACACGTATTTATTTGTAGTCCCAGGTGGACTACATCCCAGGTGTTTACCTACTGGCTACATACACTGCGGCCTACAGCCATATTATTACCATCAACATACCATGTTCACTGAGTTTAATTGTTTCTATCAACTACCTTTAGCCCTTTGACTGTCGCAAGCCCCTTTCTGAAACTGTCATTCTATGTCGCAAAAGTTTTTGGAAAAAAAAAATTATTTTTTATGAAATGATAGACAATCTTTTCCCGATGGTAATGACACCAAAAGTACAAAAACTCACAGAATTACGCTCCCGCGAAGTTAGTGGTCTCGGCGACATATACGCATCGGCAATTTTGCCAAATTTAAGCCATGTTTTTGGCCAATTCCGTTGTTCCAGTTGACCAAACTCATAGCTATTTCTTTAGAACTCCATTTTGTCTATCAGTTGAGTACAAGAAACCACCCATTTACCTATTTGAACTACCCAATAAAGTGGTTAGAAATTGGCAATTTGGCTAATTTCACACAAATTAAAAAGGATGCCAATTTCAAAATAGGGTCCAGAATAAACAATGTAGTCATTCTTTGCACTAAAATAACATATCCTCTGTTCATTAGTCACATCTCTAGGTCCCTCTTATATTACTATTGCATTCTATTTTGATTTTTTATTCATACAAAAAAAAATACAAAATTTACCATTATGCAGACTACTGCATTATTGTAAAAATGGTATAAATAATATCAGTGCACTAGTGAAAGAATATTAGACTCCCCAGTTGACGTGTATTGGACGTGCGGTATAATTTGCTTACTCCTGAACATTGGTAAAAATCCAACCTTTCTGCTAATTTGAGCTCAATTTCAAGGTCGTTTTCAACGTGAAAGTAATGAAAATCATCTCAATTTCTGTAATATGTTTTCCATTTTATCACCTGAGACCATGAAAAGGAGAATACAACGATAAATACCATACGAAAATACACCTCAGAGTTTTTTTTCTCATTATGCACTGCATGCTGCAGGATTTTTTTCATGTGGTGCACACTGACCACACAGACCCATTCTCTCACATGTGGGCCTACCAGCTTTCTCCTGCTTGATTTGAAGTCGCTAGAATTTACACGTTTAAATATGTCAGAAACAGTGGCGCGTAAGACGTATATATACGACGTAAACAGTCAAATGGTTAAATGCCATCATAAACAAAGGGAAAAATAATGAATAATTCATGCCGAAAATTGTAAACAAGAGCTTATGTATTAACCCTTTGACTGTTTTGGTCGTATATATACGTCTTACGAGGTACCGTGTTTGACACATACAGTGGTCCCTCGTTCGTAATTAATCCATTCCTGAGCCGTTACTATAAACGAAATTTACGATTTACAACTCAATTTTCCCCATAAGAAATAATGTAAATACAATTAATCCATTCCTGACACCCAGAAGTATTAAAACAAAAAAAATTTTAACATGAAATATACATGTAGTACATAAACAATACAATGGGAAATGATGAATGAAACATTAACAGCATAACACTTACCTTTATTGGAGATTCTTCTTAGTGTATGGGAGACTGGAGGAGGAGAGAGTGTGGATTGTTTATAGTTTGGAAGGGGAATCCCCTTCCATCAACACCTCAGGTACCATTTGCTTTTCTGGGGGTTGCTTCTCTTCTCTGTTTCTTAATGCCACTAGGACCACCTTGAGAGTCACTGGAGTCCTGTCTCGCAAAATAACTGTGGAGAGAGCTCTGTTTCTGGCATCTCTTAACACTTCCCTAAAATGGCCCAAGACTGTCACTGTACATGTTGCCAACCTGGCTTGCAACAACCTTGTTAGGGTGATGTTTCTCCATAAAGCTTTCCATCTTACCCCACATAGTAAAAATCTCTTTAATTTCTGAAGAAGGCACCTTCTTCCATCTCTCTTCCTCCTCCTCTGCAGCAAGATTCTGAGCTGCGATGTGTTGCTCTTCCTGCTGAAGCTCTTGCAGCTCCTCAGTGGTGAGCTCTTCATTGTGGTCTTCCACCAATTCTTCCACATCCTCCAAACTCACATCCAACCCCATGGAACTCCCCAGTGCCACAATTGATTTACAACAGACATAGGCTCATTAGGGTCAGTCCCAAATCCTTCAAAATTCCTCTTGTTGACACAATCTGGCCACAATTTTCTCCAGGCAGAGTTCAAAGTCCTGGTAGTCACTCCCTCCCAAGCCATACCTATAAGGGTTATGCAGTGGAGGATGCTGAAGTGTTCTCTCCAAAATTCCCTTAGGGTCAAGTGAGTGTCTGTGGTCACAGTCAAGAACCTGTGAAACATTGCTTTTTGTAGAGTTTTTAAAGTTTGCAATAACCTGCTGGTCCATGGGTTGGAGGAGAAGAGTGGTATTCGGGGGCAAGAACTTTACTGTGATGAACCCAAACTCCTCGAAAATTAGGTCATCCAAGTTTGGAGGATGAGCAGGTGCATTGTCCATTACTAGCACGCACTTGAGATCCAATTTCTTTTCCAGGAGATACTCCTTCACACTAGGGCCAAATACTTCATTGAACCACTTGACGAAAATTTCCCTTGTAATCCATGCCTTACTGTTAGATTTCCAAAACACACACAATTTACTCTTCATAACATTGTTTTTCCTGAACACTCTGGGATTTTCAGAATGGTACACTAGTAATGGCTTCACTTTGAAATCCCCACTAGCATTAGCACAGAACATTAGCATCAGCCTGTCTTTCATAGGCTTGTGTCCTGGCATTGCCTTTTCCTCTTGTGTAATGAAGGTTCTCTTTGGTATTTTCTTCCAAAAGAGGCCTGTTTTGTCACAATTGAACACTTGTTCAGGTTTCAGTCCTTCACTGTTTATGTACTCCTGGAATTCATGCACATATTTTTCAGCCGCCTTGTGGTTCGAACTGGCAGCCTCACCATGCCTTACCACACTGTGTATGCCAGTACGGTTCTTAAATCTCTCAAACCAGCCTTTGCTGGCCTTAAATTCACTCACTTCACCACTATTTGCAGGCAATTTCTTTACCAAATCTTCATGCAACTGCCTAGCCTTTTCACAAATAAAAGAAGTCATAAGAGTATCTCCTGCTAATTGTTTCTCATTTATCCACACCAATAATAACTTCTCAGCCTCTTCCAGTACTGGTGATCTCATTTTTGTCAGCATAGTTACTCCCTTTGCAACAACAGCATCCTTTATTTCATTTTTCTTGCCACTATGGAACATAAGGTTGGTAGGGTTTCTTATACATCCTGGACAGTTCGGCCACACTTGTACCACTTTCATATTGTTCAATGATGGTTTTCTTAAATTCAATCGTATTTCTCACCTTCTTTACCACAGGCTTGGCACTAGGAGCTTTCTTTTGGAGCCATGGTAGCTATTTAGTACTTGCAAGCACTAAAATAAATGGAATATTATGAAATATTTCTTATGAGCACGTGAGGGGACCTTCGCTCACTGGTAAATAATGCCAGACTGGCTGCCGCCCTGGCTCATGCCGTGGGTACGTGTCCCGGACGAACTACGACTCGCGAGTCAACCTATGAAAAGCGAGTCCATGTTTATAACGAAAATACCCCTAAGATTGGCGAATTTTACGATTGCCGGGAAACTACGAAAAGCGGGGGAACCACTGTATATACTCATAAATTCTAGCGGCTTCAAATCAAGCAGGAGAAAGCTGGTAGGCCCACATGTGATAGAATAGGTCTGTGTGGTCAGTGTGCACCTTATAAAAAAAAAAATCCTGGAGCATGCAGTGCATAATGGAAAAATAAAACTCCGACCGTTTTTTTAATTAAAATGCCGAATATTGTTATCTATTTTCATATAGTATTAATGATTCTATTCTCTTTTTTCTGGTCTCATTTGATAGAATGGAAAAACATATTATAGAAATAGGGGTGATTGTGATTGGTTTTACTATAAAAAGAACCTGGAAATGGAGCTCAAATAGGTAAAATGTTTGATTTTTGCCGATGTACAAAAGTAAACAAATGATGTCATTGTCCAATAAATTCCAACTAGCCATTCTAATAATGCAGTCATGAATGGGTTGACATTATTTGTACAATTATTACAATATTGCAGTAGTCTGCATAACAGTAAATCTTCTATTTTTTGTTTGAATAAAAATTCAAAGTAGAAAGCAAGAGTAATGTCAGAGGGGCCTGGAGACGTGACTGATGAACAAAGAAAATGTTATTTTAGAGCCAGGAATGTCTGCATTGTTTATTCTGGACCTTATTTTGAAATTGTCATATTTTTAATTTCGTGAAATTGGCGAAATTGCAAATTTCTGACCACGTATATTGGGTAGTTGAAATCGCTAAATGGGCAGTTTCTTGTACTTAATCGATAGAAAAAATGGAGTTCTAAAGAAATAGCTATGAGTTTGGTCGACTGGAACAATGGAATTAGCCGAAAATAGGGCTCAAATTGGGCAAAATCGCCGATTTGTAAATATAGCCAAGGTCGCTAACTTTGCGAGAGCGTAATTCCATCAGTTTTCCATCAAATTTCGATTTTTTTGGTGTCATTACAAAAAATGGGAAAAAATTCTCAATCATTTCATAAAAAAATTTTTTTTTTTTTTCTTTTTGGAAATTTTGCGACCCCAGGAGACACCTCAGGTTTGGGGTTGCGATAGTCGGGGGGTTTAAAGGGGCAGTTACTGGGCCAACGCAGATTCATACAGTTTTCTCTAACGCTGGACCAGAGAAAATGAAAAGTTTACCTTCCACCGCATATAAACATTCCATGTTTAAATATGCTATGTAACGTGTTTCTCACATAATTTTGAAGAAAATATCAGATGGATTAGTGAAAATGTCTATATTAATCTAAAATAAGACTTTTTAACCCTTTCGGGGTCCTCCCGTAGATCTACGGCTTTAAACGTTGGGGGTTTCCAAACCGTAGTTTCTACGCCATGAGCTCAGCTCACTCTGATAAACTGTGAGTGGTACTTTTGGGGCCTAGATATGAGAAAAATACATCTATGTGGTATGTGTGCACCACAAAAAAACAGATCCTGCAGCACACTGTTATAATGAGAGAAAAAAAATGAAATCATGATTTTTCGATTAAAACAGCAACTTTGCAGTGTTTTTTCGTATGTTTTTTTATAGTTGTATTTGCGTTTTCCCTTGGTCTCTTTTTGATAGAATGGAAGACAAAATTACAGAAATAGAGATGATTTTGATTGGTTTTAGCACTGGAAATGGCTTTAAACTGAGCTCAAATTAGCAGAAATGTTAAATTTTTGCCGATATTCAAGAGTAAACAAACGACCCCCACACGTCTAATACACGTCAGCGGGTGGGTCTAATATACATTCACAAATAAGTGATGATATTTATACAATTATTACAGTATTGCATAACAGTAAATCTTCTATTTTTTTGGTGTAAATAAAAATTCATTATGTGAATAAAAAATCAAAATGGAATTTATTTGTAAAGCCTCAAAACATAACTAATGAACAGAGGAAATGTTAGTTTTAGTGCCAGGAATGCCTACATTGTTCATTCTGGCCCCTATTTTGAAATTGGAATATTTTGAATTTTGTGTTAAATTGGCCAAAATTTAAACCCAATTTCCGATCACTTTATTTTGTAGTTGAAACAGTTGACTTGGCGATTTTTGTGCTCAATCGATAGAATAGAAGTAATACTATGAAATAGCTAAGAATTTGGTTGATGGAATAATGTAATTGGCCTAAAGGGGAGTCAAAGTCGGCAAAATCCCCGATTCGTAAATATCGCTGACACATCAAAATTCGCGAAAGAGCATAATTTCGTCAATTTTCCACCAAATTTCGTACTTTTTGTTTTATTACCTTTCACAAAATGATTTTCTAACGATTTCATAAGAAAAAATAAAAAAATTTTTTTTTTTAAATTCTTGGACACTTGGGGCGTGACTCCAGATTGGGCCTTGGACCCTTAAAGGTTAATGTGCCCAAGAGTGAGTCACGAATGTATGAGTGGGCCCCGGCACACGCGTCTAAAAGATGTCTGAGCAGATGTACGACACCTGGGGAAAAATTTCACCAAAAAATGCTTGAAATCCGAATTGTATGATTTCCACACTGGCTGAAAAAAACCCGGGGGCCACTGTCTAATGCTAATGTGTGGCATAAATATTTTGCAGAGAATTCGAATGTGGAAATTAGGAGAAGGTGTGGAGTTAATAAAAGTATTAGTCAGAGGGCTGAAGAGGGTTGTTGGGGGTTTTGGGTTTTGGGCATTTAGAGAGAATGGATCAAGGAGAGCATATAAATCATGGAGAGAGTATAAATCTGCAGGGGAAGGAAGGAAGGCAGGGTAGGGGGCGTCCTTGAAAAAGTTGGAGGGAGGGGGTAGAGGAGGTTTTTTTGGGCGAGGGGCTTTGGAAATTCCAGCAAGTGTGCATGAGCGTGTTATATAGGAGTGAATGGAATGAATGGTTTTTGGACCTGACGAGCTGTTTGGAGTGTGAGCAAGTAATATTTAGTGAAGGGATTCAGGGGAAACCGGTTAATTTTTATATAGCCGGACTTGAGTTCTGGGAAAAGGGAAGTACAATGCCTGCACTTTAAAGGAGGGGTTGTGATATTGGCAGTTTGGTGGGATGTGTAATAAGACGGTATATATAAATTGGGGCCCTGATATTGTAAATTTTTTCGGTCACTTTTTATATTGTATCTTTATATATGCTTCTAAACTGTTGTATCTGGGTGCCTCTGCAAAAACAGTGATTATGTATGAGTGAGGTGAAAGTGTTGTTTGGGGATTTTCTTTCTTTTCGGGGCACCCTGCCTAGGTGGGAGACGGCCGACTTGGGTTGAAAAAAAAAAAAAGAAAAAAAAATATATATACATGTTATCAGGCTTTTAAATGTGTTGAAAGTGAAAAAATCTGTTTCATTTTACAGAAATTTTTTGGGTTTGCAGCAGTAGCCAGGGAAACCCAACCTGCTGTAAAAAGCAGGGCACTCCTGTATAGTATTCTCACTTTTTTAATCATGCCTTCAGTGGGCCTAACATGCTTTTCTCTTTCCCTTTTAAGCTGACAATCCCTTCTATATTGATTCACTTTGTACAATTTGTTTTTGTAGGAAACATTAATTTATTCCATTTTAGGAAAAAAATTTTATGTTTATCTTGACAAAAACGTGCAAAATATACAGTGAGTTACATGAAATTCATTTGTCAGTTTCTCTAAAATATTGGGGGGTGTTACTGACAGTTACTTCACTTCTTTTTATCTTTTCTAAAGATAGAGATGGGGGGAGTGTCAGCTAAATTGGCTGGGTCAGGTGGCAGTGGCCCCAGTGTGGTCCACGCACCCAAATACTCATTTACTTTTACCACCCATGGGGTTCGTCTCTCAATTTTTGAGGGTAAGTAATAAAGTGTTTTTGTGGTTCACATTTTTATATATTGCCTTGAGGGCTTTTGTTTATTTTTAATGCTTTTAAAATAATGTGTGTAGACTGCTATCGTATCTAGCTGTATTTCGTTAATGCAATAATGTAATTTCTAATATGTATAGTATTTCAAATAGGTTTAAAACTTGTAGAAATAAAGCATTATGTGAAGGCAAATTCACTCATATCTAACCCTATAAAGCAAGAGATCTTGTACAGTTCTTTCTTTTCATATTTATTACGTAGTGCAATAGTGCCTTACTTATAAAAGTGGTAAAACTGTGTAGGTATTCAGTACAGTGGAACCTCGAGTTTTGGGTGCCCCAAGTTTCAGCCGTTTTGAGTTTCACTTTTTTTTGCCTGAATTTTGTCCTGAGTTTTCGAACAGTACCTTGGGGTTTCGGCTACCGTACCAGACCTGTCCGCCTGCCCGTGCCTGCCCATGCCTACAAAAAGCATCCTGGCTTTGCTTTTCCTCGAATGAGCGTTACCCTGCCCTTTTCATTCAAACATTTCACAATAATCCATTTTTTTTGTGCTTGTTGATTGAGTGCGACTGCTACATAATTAACCAGGGCCCAAAGAAACTTCATAGTGCCAGCCCTTTAGTTAAGAAAGGGGAGAAACAGATAGAAATTGAAGAAAGGAGATTTGTGCAATGTGGAGTAGGGTGCAAGCTTTAGCTGAGAAATATCACCCTGAGCAAGCTGAAACAAGCCATCTCGAAAAACATGTTAAGTGACAAAACCATGTCCCATTTAAGACAAATGCTAAAGAGATGCCAGAAACAGAGCTCTCTGGACAGTTTTTTTTGTGTGACAGGGCCCAGTGACTCTCAAGCTGGTCCTAGTGCCAGTAAAAGACAAAGAAGGGAAGTAGCCCCAGATAGGCTTTGATACCTGAAGTCTTTATGGTGGGGATTCTCCCTTCCAAGAGTCTTCGATAAAGGTATGTAAATGTGATTTTAAATGTTTATTTATCCTATTTCATTAGTCATTTAAGTACTATATGTTTTTTATAATTGTTGTGTATTTATAGATATTCTTTAAAAATGTATTTTTTTTTAACTTTTTTGGGGTGTCTGGAATGGATTAATTGGATTTACATTATTCTTATGGGAAATATTGCTGTGACTTTCAAACAATTTGAGTTTTGGCTGAGCTTCTGGAACGGATTACTCCGAAATTTTTAGGTTCCACTGTGCTTCATTGCATTGACTTGCTGAGGAACAGCAGAATGTGGAGGATAAACAAAGATGAGAGAAGGAATTATTTAAGATTTGGGTGAAGTAAATCATTTTTTAAGAAGTCATGGAGTGAATTTGTATTAAAGGTGGGACTTACAGAGAGAAGGGCAGACAGAGTAAGTAATGCAGGGCATTGCTGCAGATTTTGAAAAGGAAATCATGTGTTGCTGATAAACAGGACAATCTCTCAAATAGTGTTGAATTCTCATTTTTGGAGCTGGCACCTCTCTAAAAGAGGTTGAAGAATAAGTCTTGTATGCCCAACAAGTAGTAAACCTAAAAAGCCTCATCAGCCTGTGGAGGTGCTAACCATAATGGGAAGGGAAATATGAAAGTCTGTCATTGTCGTTTGTCTTGCTACAGCATCACTTGAGAACTTACTCTGTGTTTTCCACTCCTCTGTTGACAGTACAGTACCACTTCACTCTGTCTTGTTTTTCTTTATTTAACCCCTTGACTGTCGCAACCCCCAATCCTGGGGTGTCTCCTGGTGTCGCAAAATTAAAAAAAAAATATATATATTTTTCCTATGAAATGATAGAGAATCTTTTCCCGATTGTAATGACACCAAAAAAACGAAATTTGATGGAAAACGACGGAATATGCTCTCCAACGAAGTTACGACCTCAGCGATATTTAAAATCGGGGGATTTCGCCCACTTTTTAGCCCTTTTTTTTTGGCTAATTTCATTGTTCCAGTCGACCAAACTCGTAGCTATTTCTTTAGAACTTCCATTTTTTTTATCGATTGAGTACAAGAAACTGCCCATTTAAATGATTTCAACTACCAGTAATGTGGTCAGAAATTTGCAATTTGGCCAATTTCACGAAAATTAAAAAATATGACAATTTCAAATAAGGTCCAGAATGAACAATGCAGACATCCTGGGTCTAAAATAACATTTTCTTAGTTCATCAGTCATGTCCCAGGCCCCTCTGATATTACTCTTGCTCTATTTTGAATTTTTATTCAAACAAAAAATAGAAGACTTGCTATTTTGCAGACTACGCAAAACTGTAATAATTGTATAAATAACATCAACCCATTCATGACTGCTATTAGAATGGCTAGTTTGGACAATTATTGGACAATGACATCATTTGTTACTTTTGAACATTGGCAAAAATCAAACATTTCCCCCAATTTGAGCCCATTTCCAGGTTCTTCTTATAGTTGAAATCAGTCAAAATCACCTCTTTTTTCTATAATATGTTTTCCATTCTAAACAAATGAAATGAAGAAAATGAGAATACAACCATAATACTTATACGAAAATAGACCACAATTCGGCATTTTTAATTAAAAAAAAAGGTTTTGAGTTTT
>NC_069406.1:27288153-27307197 GCF_026875155.1 Cherax quadricarinatus
CGTATGGCCATTATTTATATACAAATACTGAATTTCTGGAAAATATATACAGTATTTTCCACACATACGTCTCGCCCTGTTTCACTGTGGCTGAGACAGTGTGATGGGTGACTGTGGCTGTCTCACGACTGCAAACAAATCACAGAACGTATGGAGCTGGAACCCGTCAAACGAGTTTTAGAGTTCGCCTACCATGGGTTCCATCCTACCCGTTGTGTGATTAATTTTCTAACTGTAGTAGCCCGCTAGGTGGCTCAACGTTTTCAATTTACACTTCATTTTTTTTATCACGTCTGTTTAATTTTTTCATTTATTGACATTTTGGTATGATATTAGTGACTTTTTATTAATTATTAATAAACGATAAACTAACCTAACCTAACACAGCTTAATCTACGTTATGTAAATGAATATGTTTGCAGAAAATAGTATGTGAAAAATCAAACCCAGAACCCTCACACGGTGAGGGTTCTGGGTTTGATTCCCGGCGAGGGTAGAAACATTGGGTGTGTTTCTTTACACCGGTTGTCTATGTTCACCCATCAGTAATAATGGGTACCTGGGTGTTAGTCGACTGGTGTGGGTCGCATCCTGGGACAAAACTGACCTAATTTGCCCGAAATGCTCTGTATAACAAGCGGCTTTCTACAGTAATATGTCATTGATGTCAGCTATGGTTTGTATACCTTGTACATGTACTTGTAGAAATAAAGATATTTTATTATAAAGTTGAGATGGATTAGCCTCTGAAAATAGGATTGTTTCCCTGTTGTTGCTTCTAGACCCATTTTCTTTTTATGTGACGAAAGGAATTAACTTTCCTACTGATTGATGCCAGATACTTTTGAGACGAGAATCTTTTTATAATGATACGATATGGAGGCTGACGGCTTGTTGGTGATATTTGATATATCACTAATGCTATGGCTGCTAGGTCATTACTAAATATTTAATGTTGAGGGACTTATATATGCTTTCTACTGTTTTAATATGCTGTTTTCATTTTTTTCTGGCACCTGGCACTGGTCTGTTTCATGCCATATCATTCCAGCTCGAGTCGTTCCCTTGAACGACTCTACCTGGACTTCCTTCTCATTTCTGCAAAACTGCAAGTTCCAGAAGATGTGTTGATTGCAACACGAAAGGCATAGAATCTTTCGTGGAGAAAGTACTGAGTACTTTGATACAGAGTGTGCAGGTTCGAATCCTGTTGTGGACTGAGAAAAATAAATGTTTGTTAAAAGACTGCTCATTTGCGATATATATATATATATATATATATATATATATATATATATATATATATTATATATATATATATATTATATATATATATATATATATATATATAGCAAACAGGAAGTAGATGAAAGCATATAGTGAAGACAGGAGATGTGATGGTGTACTCTCCAGTGGTGTTGGTGACCCACCGTCACCATACGTGCAGACGTTGACTTACCGTTTTGGTACACAACTTGAAACCGGCCCTTTTGGGCAATTTTAAGCGCAGTAGGAGTTCCAGTTCCTGCAAAAGTAGGGCAGGGATGTACCATTTGTGGGGCACGTAAACCCCACGGTATGTTTACCTTTTCCCTGTAAACAAATTTCAAAAATTTATTACTCCTTTCCCCATACTTTCTTGTTAATCTTTCGGTTTTGGTGTTTTTTGCTTGAGGGAGAAAAGGTAAAATTTTTTTCTTATAGCTGTCATCTTCAATTAAAGACCATCTAAAAAAAATACACAAATAAATATAAAAGAAGCAAGAGATAGAAATCCAGTAACCGGTGGAATTTGGCCACTCTGGCATAAACACTTGATTACACTTCGAAATGTGGTAGGTAACCGACAGGGGAAAAAAAAAGACATTTGTACAGTTCAGGACATTTATTAAGGAAACGTTTCCCCGATGACTTTTTCAGTCCTAATCGAGGAAATAAGAAAAAACGATATTTATTATAATATATATTTTATATATATTAAATATTTTTATAATTATATAATATATGTTTATTATATGTTATATATATTTATTATAAATTTATATATGTATATATAAAATTTTTAATATATATATATATATATATATTTATATAAAATTTAATAATATATTTTTATATATAATATTGTATATATATATAATTATTATATTTATATATATAAATTTTTTAAAATGTATAATAATATAATAATATTTATATATATTATTTTTAAAATATATATATATAAAATTTTTTGTCGGCCGAATAGGCAGAACTTGCGATCTTGGTTTAAATGCAAGGGTCACTTGCCAAAAGGACAAGAAAAAATTTGTGTAGCAATAATTTCGCCAAATCATTCTAAACATAACGAAAAAAATATTTTCATGTGTTTGTTTAGTATTAAATTATTGTAAACAAATCTAAAAATTTTAGTTGGGGTTAGGCTAAAATAAATTGTTCTTGTTATAAAAAGGGTTTGGGTAAGTTTTCAATTTCCCTTTTGGGCAAAATTAAAAATTTTTTTACATCAATTAATGAAAAAAATTATTTTTAAAAACGTAAAAGAAAAAAATTTTTGAACGGATTAAATTTTAAAAGAGTTTTGCTAAGTGCCAGTTTAATATTCGGCACACATATATATATATATTTAAAATTTTTTAAAAAATATTATATATATATATATATATATATATATTTATATAATTATATTTATATTATATATATATATATAAATATATATTTATATATATTGGGGGTGGTGTGTGTGTGTGTGGTTTTTGGTGTGTGTGTGTGTGTGGGTGTGGTCATGCCGAATATGTAAAAGGTCATTAGCAAGAACTCTTTAAAAAATTTTAAGCCCTTTCTTTAAAATTTTTCTTTTACGTTTAAAAATATATTTTTTTATTAAAGGGTGGGTAAAAAATTTTTAATTTTTCACCAAAAGGAGCTTAGGGAAAAATTACCCAACCCTTTTTATAACAACGCAATTTATTTTAAAACCCAAAACCCCACTAAAAAATATTTTAATTTTTTTTCAGTAATTTAAAACTAAACAAACACAGGAAATATATTTTTTTTCGTTAGATTCACAATAATTTTGGCGAAATTATTGAAAACACAAATTTCACTTTGTCCTATAGGGAAGAGGGGCGTTGTTTTAACCAAGATCGAAGTTTTTGCCCATTCGGCACGGCATATAATTTTAATAATAATATATATATTTTAAATTTTAAAATATTATATATTTATAATATTATACATATATTTAAGCGAATGTACAAGAACCTTTGAACCAAGGGAGAGTAAATTTTGGAAGGGGAATAAGTAAAAAGGAGAAACTTTTAAAAGAGGGGGGTAAGTTTGGGGTAGGTGTAAAGAAATGGGGGGCCCTTGATTGAACTTTGGGATAGAAAGGGGTTTAGTTGTAGGTAATACATATTTTTGAATAAAGGGAAAATGATTTTAAAAAGATATGATGTAGGGCGTAAGACAGTAGTTTTTTTGGATTATGTATTTGGAGATAAAGATGTTGATAATTTAGGATATCATGTTTATAGAGGGGCCCCCAGTATATCAGATCATTCAGTTGTAGTACAGTGAAAGCAAAAGGTGATGGGATGCAAGAAAAAAAGAAGCACAAGTAGTGAGAGGTGAAGGTGTATAAACTAAAAGAGGGGAAAAGTTAAGGTAAGATATTAAAAAAAATTGGGGAACATGGGGTTGAGAGTTTTAGGCAAAGGGGTCGGAGAAGTATGGGGTAGGTTTAAGAATGTAGTGTTAGATGTTCAGCGAAATTTTTTGGTTACAGGAAAATGGGTTTGGGAGGGGAAGAGGACGTTTTGGGGGAATTTAATGTAAAGAGGTATAAGGGGAAAAAGTTGCAATGAGAAGTTTTTTTAAATAGAAGTGACAAGGAGGGGGAAGAGTATATGGAGAAAAAGAGAGAGGTTTTAAAAGAGTGGGAAACAATGTAAAAAGAAGCAAGGAGGTGGGTGAGATGTTACCAACAAATTTTGTTGAAAATAAGAAAAAGTTTTGGAGTGAGATTAATAAGTTGACGAAGTCTAGGGAACAGATGGATTTGACAGTTAAAAATAGGAGATGAGAGTTATTAAATGAAGAGTTAGAGGTATCGGGAAGATAGAGGGAATATTTTGAGGAATTGTTAAATGTTGATGAAGATAGGGAAGCTGTGATTTCGTGTATAGGGCAAGGAGGAATAACATCTTGTAGGAGTGAGAAAGAGCCAGTTGTGAGTGTGGGGAAAATTCGTGAGGAAGTGGTAGAATGGAAGGGGGTAAGGCAGCTGGGATTGATGGGATAAAGATAGAAATGTTAAAAGCAGGTGGGGATATAGTTTTGTAGTGGTTGGTGCAATTATTTAATAAATGTATGGAAGAGGGTAAGGTACCTAGGGATTGGCAGAGAGCATGCATAGTTCTTTTGTATAAAGGCAAAGGGGATAAAAGAGAGTGCAAAAATTATAGGGGGATAAGTCTGTTGAGTATACCTGGTAAAGTGTATGGTAGAGTTATTATTGAAAGAATTAAGAGTAAGACAGAGTGTAGGATAGCAAATGAACAAAGAGGCTTTAGGAAAGGTAGGGAGTGTGTAGACCAAGTGTTTACAGTGAAACATATAGGTGAACAGTACTTAGATGTTTTTGTGGCATTTATGGATTTAGAAAAGACATATGGCAGGGTTGATAGGAGGGGCAATGTGGCAGATGTTCAAGTTGTATGGTATAGGAGGTAGGTTACTGAAAGCAGTGAAGAGTTTTTACGAGGATAGTGAGGCTCAGGTTAGAGTATGTAGGAGAGAGGGAGATTATTTCCTAGTAAAAGTAGGCTTTAGACAAGGATGTGTGATGTCACCATGGTTGTTCAATATATTTATAGATGGGGTTGTAAGAGAAGTGAATGTTAATGTCTTGGTGAGAGGTGTGGAGTTAAAAGATAAAGAATCAAATACAAAGTGGGAGTTGTCACAGTTGCTCTTTGCTGATGACACGGTGCTTCTGGAAGAGTCTGAAGAGAAGTTACAGAGGTTGGTGGATGAATTTGGTAGGGTATGTAAAAGTAGAAAATTAAAAGTGAATATAGGAAAGAGTAAGGTTATGAGGATAACAAAAATGATTAGGTGACGAAAGACTGGATAACAGGTTGGAGGGAGAGAGTGTGGAGGAGGTGAATGTATTCAGATATTTAGGAATGGACGTGTCAACAGATAGGTCTATGAAGGATGAGGTGAATCACAGAATTAATGAGGGGAAAAGGGTGAGTAGTGCACTTAGAAGTCTGTGGAGACAAAGAACTTTGTCCGTGGAAGCAAAAAGGGGAATGTATGTGAGAATAGTTGTACCAACACTCTTGTATGGGTGTGAAGCATGAGTGATGAATGTTGCAACGAGGAGAAGGCTGGAGGCAGTGGAGATGTCATGTCTAAGGGTAATGTGTGGTGTGAATATAATGCAGAGAATTCGTAGTTCGGAAATTAGGAGAAGGTGTGGGATTACCAAAACTATTATCCAGAGGGCTGAGGAGGGGTTGTTGAGATGGTTCGGACATGTAGAGAGACTGGAACAAAACAGAATGACTTCGAGAGTGTATAAATCTGTAGTGGAGGGAAGGCGGGGTAGGGGTCTGCCTAGGAAGGGTTGGAGGGAGGGGGTAAAGGAGGTTTTGTGTGCGAGGGGCTTGAACTTCCAACAAGCGTGCATGAGCGTATTTGATAGGAGTGAATGGAGACAAATGGATTTTAATACTTGACGTGCTGTTGGAGTGTGAGCAAAGTAATATTTGTGAAGGGATTCAGGGAAACCGGCAGGCCGGACTTAAGTCCTGGAGATGGGAAGTACAGTGTCTACACTTTGAAGGAGAGGTGTTAATGTTGCAGTTTTATAACTGTAGTGTAAAGCATCCTTCTGGCAAGACAGTGATGGAGTGAATGAAAGATCACAGTAAACAGGTGATTTCAGAATATGCAATACAGCCACTGTCAAAGAACAGAGAAATTCCAAGCGCTGGTTCCTTGATAATGTGAGAAGTCAAGAAAGCGCTTAGAATTTCACTATTCTCTCACAGTGGTTGTTTTGTATATATATATATATATATATATATAATATATATATATATATATATATATATATATATATATATATATATATATATATATATTATATATATATATATAATATATATATATATTATATATATATTATTGCATATATATATATATATATATATATATATATATATAATATATATATATTATATGCAGTTATATTATAATATATATATATTATATATATATATATATATATATATATATATTATATATTAGTGACAGGAATCAGGTGAGTGTCGCGTTGGTAGAAGTGGTGGTGGTGGTGGTAGTAGTAGTAGTAGTAGTAGTAGTAGTAGTAGTAGAACTAATGTGGTGAGACGGGTGGGTTAGAGAGGGACCTGTTGATATCATGTTACAGTGGTCTCCAGAATGGGTAATATCGTGTTGATTAGCAATTCTGAGATGCTCTAACTACCGGGCCTTTGTTGGATAGTATTACTGACAATAATTAGGGCAGCTTCTATGCATGTATGCATAAAAGCTGGTAGATATTTTAGCCAGTTTTCTGTCAAACATTTTTGAAACGTTAGTAGCAACGTTGCTGACCGGTAGAACGATGTAACTTGGAGGCCTTTTTTCAGTTACTCAGTAACACCTGAGCTGCCATGCATACAAGTTCACTCACACTAACATAACTGTGCAAAAGCACATGCAACTTATACAAGCACATGCAGCATGCAAGTGCATGCTGCATGTGCTTGTATACAGATATGCATACATGCAGATATGCATACACATATATACACATACACAGATAGTACGCAATAAAGTATCCTATGAAAGAGGATGCCTGTAATAATTGCCTTGGATTTTTTTTCTACTTTATATTTTTGTTGGGTTAGTAATTAAGTTTATTTAGGCACAGGTACAATTATCATCCATGGTGTAAATTACACGTGATAATCCCCCCAAAAAAGTCAGACAAAGTGACTTATTTCCATTTGGGTTTGTGTGCGCTAAGTGAGATTCCCTCTTTTAGTAAAATTAAATAAAAAAATTCTATACTGGTTTGTTTTACTTAAAGAAATGTTAAGAGTTATTAGGCTGTGATGGCGGCAATTTGCCAGTTTTCTAGGGGGGGAAATATATTGTATATTGATTTGTGCAATAACTCGAAAACGTCCTGTTCTGTCTGGATTCAAACTTTCATGTATATCTCACTTAGCGGAAAGTTTAATTTGTTATTGGACTGGAGATGCCAATTTATAAATTTTGTGGACCAAATTGGAATGTGATAATGATAACGCTCTATCAGATCGTCTACAAACTACAATATAAATGGTTATAATTATAACCTTAATTTTGGACGGGTAAACCAGTGGAAGGTCTCGGTCAGATGACCAGAAGCTCCAGTGGTGAGTCATTATATGACTAAGACCCGCATTACGACACACTTGTCCTGTTTCCTGACAAACCTGACCTAACCTAACCTATGTAAAGCAAAAGGACACAAGTGCAACTAATGTAACATTTTATTGTGGCAACGTTTCGCGCAACGTTGCCACAATAAAATGTCACATTAGTTGCACTTGTGTCCTTTTACTTTACATATTGTCGGTAATTCTACCATTATTACAATAACTAACTTAACAACGCTGGTGAATTTGACTTCAAGAAAGGTTCGAAACGTTACTCGTGTAGCTGCCAGTTTTTAAACTCTGTAGAACAAACAGAGACAAATGTTTCCTTGAGATAACTTGGTTTCAAACTTACAATGAGAATTTATCTTTCTTGGATTAGGATTAAAATTCTCCCATATTACCTGTTACTCAGGACTCACCTTTTTGAAGGTCTTATCAAATGCGGCGGTGAGGTGGAGGACCCTGACAGCGAGGAGTGAAAGAAGGAGTACAAGAAAGTGAGGAGCCACCTCCATCCTGTCTTGTCTCACTGACCCTCTAAGCTGTCTTACTCTAGTGACAGTTGCCTTCCTACGCTACCACCTGGAGAGAAAAAATAAACGCTGTAATTGTACTGTCATTTGCTCGTCTATAGGTTTTAGGAAGAGGTCGAGTGGTTAAGTTCGTACTGAAAAATTTAGATATGTTAATGCTGTTTTCTCGTCAATACTTGTTGCACGTTTTACTTAGTAATAGCGTCCACACATCACTCAGCTCCCAGCTGCTCCGAAGCACAGCCGGATTAAGATTTTGTAGGCCTCTGGGCAACAGGTGCTCAAATTTTTCAAAAGGAAAAAAATAATCACAACAGTCAACAGTTCATCGTATTACCTGGAGTTTACCTGGGGAGGGTTTCGGGGATCAACGCCCCCGCGGCCCGGTCTGAGACCAGGCCTCATGGTGGATCAGGGTCTGATCAACCAGGCTGTTACTGCTGGCCGCACGCAAGCTGACGTACGAACTACAGCCCGGTTGGTCAAGTACTGACTTTAGGTGCCTGTCCAGTGCCTTCTTGAAGACAGCCAGGGGTCTATTGGTAATCCCCCTTATGTATGCTGGGAGGCAGTTAAACAGTCTTGGGCTCCGGTCACTTACTGTGTTGTCCTCAGTGTACTCGTGGGTGCCCCCCGCTTTTCATTGGGGGAATGTTGCATCTCCTGCCGAGTCTTTTACTGTCATATGGAGTGATTTTCGTGTGCAGGTTTGGTACCAATCCCTCCAGGACCTTCCAAGTGTATATTATCATGTCTCTCTCTCGCCTGCTTTCGAGGGAATACAGATCAAGGACCTTCAACCGTTCCCAGTAGTTTAGGTTCCTTATCGCACTTATGTGTGCGGGTGAAAGTTCTTTGTACGCTCTCCAGGTCTGCAATGTCGCCAGCCTTGAAGGGGGCCGTTAATGTACAGCAGTATTCCAGCCTAGAGAGCACAAGCGATTTGAAGAGAATCATCATAGGCTTGGCGTCCCTAGTTTTGAAGGTTCTCATTATCCATCCTATCATTTTCCTAGCGGATGAGGTTGATACATTGTTAGAATTCGTATACGTGATGTAATAACATTAGTTATAAACTTGCAGCAGTAACTGTGAACACTTTTCACCTAGTCTCTGGAGGCCCTCCAGCTGACGGAAGCCCCTGAGCTGCAGCCCCTCTAATGCCCATTTCTTAATCTGGCCCTGCTCCGAAGGTAAACTTGTTATTACATATGAATAATAGTACTCATTTCTAGGGCCACGGTAAATTACATATAAGGGAAAGCATGTCAGGTTAATATATATCGCAGAGCGTAAACGTGAATCACATGTACAGCGCAAGACGAGTCACCAGAGTACCGGAAAGAAAGGAAGGGAATTTACAGGTGTTTTGTTGGAATTTCTCCAACCCAGAAATTCATTCCATCATCTCTTCACGCTCATTGTATTTACGTTATCCTCTGATCAACGATCCAACTTCGTTCTTACCAGTTATATGGTCAGAATACATCAAACGAGAAATGTTTGAAGCTGTCTACATGTATAATATACAGAGTATATACTGAGAGGTCCTCGTATGAACAGCGAGACATGTGTACCTTTCAGAATATACTTAATTCCACGTTATAAAAACTCTATCTGGGTTGAAGACTATTGTCACACCCTGCGTCATTATGTACTGGAGTGCGATAAAATTAATGAATTTAGAAACAACTCACTCAGAAGTGTTCAAGAAATGGCAAAGTATTTTATCCACAGCGGTATATTACAGACCATTCTGGAGAAATACCCTGACTTTGCTAGCTGTAAATAAAGCATTACAACATGTGTGCGTGCGCGCGCGTGTGTGTGTGTGTGTGTGTGTGTGTGTGTGTGTGTGTGTGTGTGTGTGTGTGTGTGTGTGTGTGTGTGTGTGTGTGTGTATGTGTGTGTGTTTGTGTGTGTGTGTGTTTGTGTGTGTGTGTGTTTTTGTGTGTGTGTGTGTATGTGTATGAGTGTGTGTGTGTGTGTGTATGTATGTGTGTGTGTGTGTGTGTGTGTACGAGTTTGTGTGTGTGTGCGTGTGTTTGTGAGTGTTTGTGTGTGTGTGTGTTTGTGTATGTGTGTGTTTGTGTGTGTTGTGTGTGTGTTTTGTGTGTGGGTGTGTTATGAGTGTGTGTGTGTGTGAGTGTGTACCCCACCTATTTGTGGTTGCAGGGGTTGAGTCTTTAGCTCCGGGCCCCCGCCTCTTCACTGATTGCTACTAGGTCCTCACTTTTCCTGCCCCATGAGTTTTATCTCCCTCGCCTTAAAACTATGTATGGTTCCCGCCCCCAAACTACTTCACTTTCTAGGCCATTCCACGGCCTGACCACTCTATGACTGAAGAAATACTTTCTAACATCCTTGATTCTCTGAGTCTTCAACTTCCAATTGTGACCTCTTGTGTCTGTGTCCTATCTCTGGAACATCCCGTCTTTGTCCACTTGTCTATTCCGCGAAGTATTTTATATGTCGTTATCATGTCTCCCTTGACCCTCCTGTCCTCCAGTGTCGTCAGGCGATTTCCCTCAACCTTTCTCCATAGGACAATCCCGTAGCTCTGGGACTAGTCTTGTTGCAAACCTTTGCACCTTCTCTAATTTCTTGACGTGCTTGACTAGGTGTGGATTCCAAACTGTGCTGCATACTCCAGTATGGGCCTGACGTAAATGGTATACAAGTCTTGAACGAATCCTTGCTGAGGTATCGGAACGCTATCCGTAGGTTTTCCAGGCGCCCATATGCCCGCGCAGTTATCTGATTGATGTGCGCCTCAGGAGATATGCTCGGTGTTATACTCACCCCTAGATCTTTTTCCTTGAGTGAAGTTTGCATCTTTGGCCCTCTAAACTATATTGTGTCTGCGGTCTTCTTTGCCCTTCCCCAATCTTCATGACTTTGCATTTGGCAGGGTTAAACTCAAGGAGCCAGTTACTGGACCAGGCTTGTAGCCTGTCCAGGTCTCTTTGTAGTCCTGCCTGATCCCATCCGATTTGATTCTTCTCATTAACTTCACATCATCTGCAACAAGGATAAATTCTGAGTCTATCCCTTCCGTTATGTCGTTCCCCAAATACCAAGAACAGCACAGGTCCTAGGACTGACCCCTGTGGAACCCCGCTTGTCACAGGCGCCCACTCTGACACCTCGTCACGTACCATGACTCGTTGTTTTCCTCCCTGTCAGGTATTCTCCCGATCCATTGCAGTGCCTTTCCTGTTTGTGTGCCTGTTTCCCCTAGCTTTTTCTGTAACCTCTTGTGAGGAACTGTGCGAAGGCCTTCTTTTCAGTCCAAAAAAATACAGTCGATCCACCCCCCTCTTGTTCTTACTTCTGTCACCTTATCATAAAACTCTAGTAGGTTTGTAACACAGGATTTTCCTTCCTGAAACCGTGCTGGTTGTCAATTTATACACTTTTTTTCTTTTCCCCCTCTGATGATCTTCTCCATGATCTTGCTTTTTATACACGTTAGGATACAGGTCTGTAGTTTTAGTGCCTCACGGTCTGTCTCCCTTCTTAAAAATTGGGACTACATTTGCCATCTTCCATACCTCAGGGATTTTCCCCAGTTTCAAATGATGTGTTGAAGATCTTTGTTAATGGTACACACAATATCTCTGCTCCCTCTTTAAGAACCCACGGAGAGATGTTGTCTGGTCCCACCCCCTTTAGAGGTGTCAGTTCGCACAGAAAGATTCTTCACCTCCTCCTTGGTTATATGTATTTCATCCAGCACTTGCTGGTGCCCCCCCCCCCCCTGTTTCTGATTTCCTCGGTCCTACTGGTTTCCACTGTAAATACTTCTTTAAATCTCGTGTTGAGCTCCTAAACATACCTCCCGGTCGTTTCTTGTGAATTCCCCATCACCCTTCCTCAGTCTATTACCTGGTCCTTGACTGTTGTTTTCCTCCTGATGTGGCTGTAAAACAGCTTCGGGTCAGTCTTGACTTTTGATCTATGTCATTTTCATATTGCCCACTGAGCCTCCCTTCTTATCGGTGCATATTCGTTTCTGGCTCTTCGGCTAATCTTTTTTTTTTCCTGAGTTCTCTGTCTTCTGTACCTTTTCCATTCTCTAGTCCCACCTAGTTTTTGCCTCCCTACACCTTTGGGTAAACCCAAAGGACTCGTTCTGTTCTTCCCATTATTTCTGTATCCCTTGGAAACAAACCTCCCACTGCCTCCTTGCTTTTGTTCCCACATAGTCCACATTTCTTGTACTGTTTTTCCTGTCAGTTCCCTCTCCCACTGAATGTCTTGAAGGAAAGTTCCTAATGCCTGGGTATTCCCCCCTTTTGTAGTTTGGTTTTCCCAGCCTATTCCTGCTACTCTCTCCACTTGGAGCTCAACTATGTAGTCGAAGCACAGAACCACATGATCACTAGCTCCCAGGGGCCTTTCATACATGATATCCTCGATTTTCCGAACAACTCAAGGTGAATACAAGGTCCAGTCTAGCTGGTTCATCCTCTCCTCTCTCTCTGGTAGTGTCTCTAACATGATGAGCATGAGGTTTTCCAGTATACATCCTTTATCTTGGCTCTCCATGTTTTGGGACCCCATGGGGCTCCAGATTTTCCCAGTCAATCTCCTTGTGATTGAAATCACCCATAACTAGTAACTTTGCTCTCCCCATGTGTGTGTGTATGTGTGTGTGTGTGTGTGTGTGTGTGTGTGTGTTTTGTGTGTGTGTGTGTTGTGTGTGTGTGTGTGTGTGTGTGTGTATGAGTGTGTGTGAGTGTGTGTGGGTGTGTATGTTTTGTGTGTGTGTGTGTGTGTGGGTGTGTGTGTTTTGTGTGTGTTTTGTGTGTGTGGTGTGTGTGTGTTGTGTGTGTGTGTGGTGTGTGTACAGTTTGTGTGTGTGTGTGTGTGTGTGTGTGTGTGTGTACTCACCTATTTGTACTCACCTATTTTTGTTGCAGGGGGCGAGTCTTTTGCTCCTGGCCCCGCCTCTTCAAACCGGTTGCTACTGGGCCCTCTCTCTCCCCGCTCCATGAGCTTTATCAAACCTCGTCTTAAAACTGTGTATGGTTCCTGCCTCCACTACGTCATTTTCTAGGCTATTCCACTGCCTTACAACTCTATGACTGAAGAAATACTTCCTAATATCTCTCTGACTCATTTGTTCTTCAACTTCCAATTGTGACCTCTTGCTTCTGTGTCCCCTCCCTGGAACATCCTGTCTTTGTCCACCTTCTCTATTCCACGCAGTATTTTATATGTCGTTATCATGTCTCCCTGACCCTCCTGTCCTCCAGTGTCGTCAGACCGATTTCCCTTAATCTTTCTTCATAGGGCATTCCCCTTAGCTCTGGAACTAACCTTGTGGCAAACCTTTGTACTTTCTCTAGTTTCTTGACGTGCTTTATCAAGTGCGGGTTCCAAACAGGTGCTGCATACTCCAGTATGGGCCTGACATACACGGTGTACAGTGTCTTGAACGATTCCTTACTAAGGTATCGGAATGCTGTTCTCAGGTTTGCCAGGCGCCCATATGCTGCAGCAGTTATCTGATTGATGTGTGCTTCCGGAGACATGCTCGGTGTTATACTCACCCCAAGATCTTTCTCCTTGAGTGAGGTTTGCAGTCTTTGGCCACCTAGCCTATACTCTGTCTGTGGTCTTCTGTGCCCTTCCCCTATCTTCATGACTTTGCATTTGGCAGGATTAAATTCGAGAAGCCATTTGCTGGACCAGGTGTCCAGTCTGTCCAGGTCTCTTTGAAGTCCTGCCTGGTCCTCATCAGATTTAATTCTCCTCATTAACTTCACATCATCTGCAAACAGGGACACTTCTGAGTCTAACTCTTCCATCATGTCGTTCACATATACCAAAAATAGCACTGGTCCTAGGACCGACCCCTGTGGGACCCCGCTCGTCACAGGTGCCCACTGTGATACATCATTACGTACCATGACTCGTTGTTGCCTCCCTGTCAGGTATTCTCTGATCCATTGCAGTGCCCTTCCTGTTATATGCGCCTGATGCTCTAGCTTCTGCACTAATCTCTTGTGAGGAACTGTGTCAAAGGCCTTCTTGCAGTCCAAGAAGATGCAATCAACCCACCCCTCTCTCTCGTGTCTTACTTCTGTTATTTTATCATAAAACTCCAGAAGGTTTGTGACACAGGATTTGCCTTCTTTGAATCCGTGCTGGTTGGCATTTATACTCTTGTTCCGTTCCAGATGCTCCACCACTCTCCTCCTGATAATCTTCTCCATAATTTTGCATACTATACACGTCAATGACACAGGTCTATACTTTAGTGCCTCTTTTCTGTCTCCTTTTTTAAAAATGGGAACTACATTTGCCGTCTTCCATACCTCAAGTAGTTGCCCAGTTTCCAGGGACGTGTTGAAGATTGTGTGTGTACTCACCTATTTGTACTCACCTATTTGTGGTTGCAGGGGTCGAGTCCTAGCTCCTGGCCCCGCCTCTTCACCGGTTGCTACTGGGCCCTCTCTCTCCCCGCTCCATGAGCTTTATCAAACCTCGTCTTAAAACTGTGTATGGTTCCTGCCTCCACTACGTCATTTTCTAGGCTATTCCACTGCCTTACAACTCTATGACTGAAGAAATACTTCCTACTATCTCTCTGACTCATTTGTGTCTTCAACTTCCAATTGTGGCCTCTTGTTTCTGTGTCCCCTCCCTGGAACATCCTGTCTTTGTCCACCTTGTCTATTCCACGCAGTATTTTATATGTCGTTATCATGTCTCCCCTGACCCTCCTGTCCTCCAGTGTCGTCAGGCCGATTTCCCTTAATCTTTCTTCATAGGACATTCCCCTTAGCTCTGGAACTAACCTTGTCGCAAACCTTTGTACTTTCTCTAGTTTCTTGACGTGCTTTGTCAAGTGCGGGTTCCAAACAGGTGCTGCATACTCCAGTATGGGCCTGACATACACGGTGTACAGTGTCTTGAATGAGCGTGTGTGTGTGTGTGTGTGTGTGTGTGTGTGTGTGTGTGTGTGTGTGTGTGTGTGTGTGTGTATCTCAACAATCAATATTTGCACCAATAACTCATTACAGTTGTGACCGGGTGTGGAAGTGTGAATTGCTCATTACTCTGGATTTTGTTCATGATTGTACCCATGTATAAACGTAAGTAACCATTCTTACAGGATTCATTACCTTTGTAACTTTTGAGTTCATTACCTTTGTACCTAGTTCAGCTATCAAAACTTTGGGGGCCCAGTCCCTGGACCCATTACGTACCTCTGTAATCTGTAAATACCTTTGTAACTTGTCATAATTGTGACTAGACCTACCTGGAGTTCATTACCTTTGTAAATTGTGAGTTATTACCTTTGTAAATTATGAGTTCATTACCTCTGTAACTTGCTCAGCTATCAAAACTTTGGAGTCCAGTCCCTGGACCAATTATGTACCTCTGTAATCTTTTGACTACCGCCCACAGGATGGGTATGGGGTGCATAATAAACATATTAAACTAACTGGGTTGAATAATCTTCATTCAGTGGATAGGTCTTCGTCTCTTGGAACTAAGAAACAAACTAAACAGCAAATAAGGCGACAGAATACATTCAAAATATATTAGATTAAAATACAATGGACAAATCTGAAATATTTAAACCATTGAGTTTACATGCTGAAAGTTTTTATCCTCCCTCGGCTCATTTATAAGTTCAACTGAATTTAAGGTATACCACCCAGTTTCTCAGGATATCGGCACAAAAGTTATATAACATCCAAATACCTATCTACTGGCCCATACAGGTTTGGCATTTGTTATATTTCACGTAGCAGTGGTGAGAGTGGGATCCAGCAGTGGGTTAAGGGTTGTTGGATACCCACCACCAGTGGCCGACGCGCGCAAGTTCCATTAGTCAAATGGAATGTTTCACAAAACATTAAGAGGGAAAAATGTTGTGTACTGAGAGGCGACAGTAGCTAACGTAATTATATTGCATAGGAATGGTGAGTAACCTCAATACTGTTCGTCATCTTGTGGTTATATCGTATTATTTATGTAGATTTGTGAGATCTATTGCTTGTTTTAAAAGCGGCGCCAGCTGAATATACCAGACACAAGTTCCATTTCCTTCGGTCACAACAGAACTATTCAGACGTTGCACGCTTGTCTGAATTTAACATCTTTCACTATTAGAAACCTTGTGTGATATATCACGCAAGAACTCGGGGAAAAGATAACACAAACGAATTACCAATAAAATTTCATGGAAATATAACACAATAGAGCACTTAAAAGTGTTGCTGCTCACCAATCACAGGTACATAAATTCACTCAGTTGTCAACACTGAGTACTTCCGTCTATTCAGGAGCCCACTGCCGCCCAAACTACAAAACACATTAAGTACTTCAAGGTAGACTGAAGAATGTCATAATTTCTCATTATAATATGAAGCAATTCAGGAGAAAATTGGTTGGTAAGATGGCCAAGATGGCCGGCCCTTCTGGACGCCCTGACACAGCAATGACAACTACGTTAGGTCGTCCTGTAATGGATTTATTTTGCTGCTGAAGAGACCAGTTTATTTTGCACCCCATGTTCATCCTGTGGATATGTATGATATATGATGCAGGAGCGTATAGATGAATAAAATCCCTAAGAACTAAGCATTAAATGGGTTAGCAGGAATACATCGGGTGTACTATTAACTATATATATATATATATATATATATATATATATATATATATATATATATATATATATATATATATATATATATATATATATATATATAGTTCTGAATAGGTAAAACTTGCGATTTTGGCTTAAATAGCAACGCTCTTCTTGCCGAATAAGGCAAGCGAAAATTTGTGTAAGCAATAATTTCGCAACTAAATTAACCTGCGCTTGTTGCAATAAGGTTAGGTAAGTTTTCTAAGGTTCTTTTGGTACAAAATTAAATTTTATATTTACATAATGAAAAAATATATCTTTTGTGGAAAATACTGTATATATTTTCCAGAAATTCAGTATTTATATGTATTTAATAATATTTAATAATATTTATGTCATAGAAAACGGAAAGCCTGCGTCTGCACAGAGGATACTCGCCATCTTGGTTTTGAATTGGATACAACGTTAATATAATGGGAGGAATTTTTCGTGCTCTAGAGGTTGAAATTGGGCTGACACCTCTCAAATAGGAGGCGAAATTGTTGGACATGCATTCCTGCATAACTTGAGATATCAGACGACTGGACAAGACAGCTCCAGGAACCTCAGATAAGCTCTCTAGATTTGTGTATAATTCTGGCCAGTGTTTTCATAAATTTAGTTAGTGAGGTTTTTCTGAGTTTGATACAACTTAATATACAGTCAAATTGGTGAGTGATATTAAGATATATTTTCCTTCTGTTATGTATATGTGAATTTATATATAATCATT
Source organism: Cherax quadricarinatus (assembly GCF_026875155.1). Classification (NCBI taxonomy): domain Eukaryota; kingdom Metazoa; phylum Arthropoda; class Malacostraca; order Decapoda; family Parastacidae; genus Cherax; species Cherax quadricarinatus. The sequence continues at coordinate 27,305,539 of NC_069406.1, forward strand.
TTTTTTAATATACAGTCCACAAATTTATATATTTACCAGCATTCCTGGTGTATGTTTATTTCATTTAATTAATAGGTCCAGAGCAACTTGTGGTTATGACAGTGGTAGGTATCGAAGGGGGACATTTTTTGCGACCTAAGTGTCCCAAATTCCTACTTGTCTAACTGATAAATAATAGTTATCATTGTTCATTTACTGTTGTGTACATAATTAGTTACATTCAGATAAATGCAATTTTCCATATCTTTAAACGTATAAGTGAAAGGACTTAATTTTCAATGAGTTCTTGCTAATTGACTAATTTTATCTACAAGTACTTTATATCTCTACATTCCTCAATAAGTGGATAATCAAGCAGTGTTTGAGAAAGTGCCATAATGGTAGCTGCATACACTTTGATCATCGTCTGTATATGTAAGTACGTACCTGCCTAAAACATTTGCTAGTACAACAATGTCCATTATTATAATCTCCATTATTATTATTATTATTGTTATACAGGGTTTGTGCCTCTCCTCTTTCTCTTAAAGGTAATAATAATAATAATAATAATAATAATAATGTAGCAGGTCCAATTAGGTGATCCCACTAGATGACACCAGAGTAGTAAGGGGATACTTACTTGTAATTCCCACCATATGGAAAATACTGTATATATTTTCCAGAAATACAGTAGTTATATGTAAATAGATGGCCATGCTGTATTTAATAAAAATTGTTACAAAAAATGGGAAACTGCGCTTGCGCAGAAGAGACTCGCCATTGTTGTTTGAATTGGACACTAACGTTAGTGAATAATGGGAAGAATTTTCGTGCTCTAGTTAAAATTGGGCTGACACCTCTCAAATAGGAGCCGAAATTGTTGGATGTGCATTCCTGCATAACTTGAGATATCAGGCGACTGGACAAGACAGCTCCAGGAACCTCAGATAAGTCTTATGTTGTAACTCTGGCCAGTGTTATTTTCATAGATAGACAGTGAGGTTTTCTGAGTATGATACACCTTAATCTCCAGTCAAATTGGTGAGTGATATTAAGATATTCTCCTTCTGTTATGTAAATTGTATATATATAATCAATTATTAATTTTAATATATAGTCCACAAATTTATATATTTACCAGAATTCCTGGTGATGTATATTTCATTTGTAATTAATAGGTCCAGAGCAACTTGTGGATATGACAGTGGTAGGTGTCGAAGTGGGACATTTTTTGTGACCTAGGTGTCCCAAATTCCTACTTGTCTATGTAACTCTGATAAATAATAATTATCTTTGTTATTTACTGGTATGTACATTATGAGTTACATACAGATAAATGTAATTTTCCACACACCATTCGCAAATAATGTAGTGGGACTGAAGACACGAGACCTGTTAAGTAGCATTCCACCATGGAGTGGTGTTGGCGGTGATTATTGTCTAGGGCAATTTGTATTTACTACTTGCTAAATATGTTCTGCAGCGAAGTCGCAGAGCTTGGCAAGACAGCATACATGTCATTCTATAGCAAGAATGAGAAATATGCCAAGGACGATGTTACGCCCGGATATTAACCCGGCTGTTAGCCCGGATAGCTCAGTCGGTAAACCCCTCAAGGAAGGTTCCTTGATGTTGGTGAGGGGCTCTTGATTTAGGGAATTGGATCTGGCTCCAGTT
>NC_069406.1:27307697-27387720 GCF_026875155.1 Cherax quadricarinatus
CCCCCATCATGTCGACTCTCACCCTCCATCACTGTGGTACTCTCACCCTCCATCACTGTGGACCTCACTCTCTATCACGGGGTACCTCACTCTCATCACTGTGGTACTCTCACCCTCCATCACTGTGGTACTCTCACCCTCCATCACTGTGGTACTCTCACCCTCCATCACTGTGGTACTCTCACCCTCTATCACTGGTACTCTCAACCCCCCTCCACCACTGTGGTAACTCTGTCCATAAACTGTGGAACTTTCACTGTCCATCACTGTGGTACTCTCACCCTCCATCACTGTCGTACTCTCACCCTCCATCACTGTCGTACTCTCACCCTCCATCACTGTCGTACTCTCACCCTCCACCACTGTGGTACTCTGTCCATCACTGTGGAACTTTCACTGTCCATCACTGTGGTACTCTCACCCTCCATCACTGTGGTACTCTCACCCTCCATCACTGTCGTACTCCCACCCCCATCACTGTGGAACTCTCACTCTCTATCACCTGTGTACCCTCACCCTCCATCACTGTGGAAACTCTCACTCTCTATCACTGTGGTACTCTCACCCTCCATCACTGTGGTACTCTCACTCTCCATCACTGTCGTACTCTCACCCTCCATCACTGTGGTACTCTCACCCTCCATCACTGTGGTACTCTCACTCTCTATCACTGTGGTACTCTCACTCTCCATCACTGTGGTACTCTCACCCTCCATCACTGTGGTACTCTCACCCTCCATCACTGTGGTACTCTCACCCTCCATCACTGTGGTACTCTCACTCTCTATCACTGTGGTACTCTCCCCCTCCATCACTGTCGTACTCTCACCCTCCATCACTGTCGTACTCTCACTCTCTATCACTGTGGTACTCTCACTCTGCACCACTGTGGTACTCTCACTCTGCACCACTGTATTACTCTCACTCTGCAACCACTGTATTACCTCACTCTGCACCACGTATTACTCTCACTCTGCATCACTGTGGTACTCTCACTCTGCATCACTGTATTACTCTCACTCTGCACCACTGTATTACTCTCACTCTGCACCACTGTATTACTCTCACTCTGCACCACTGTATTACTCTCACTCTGCACCACTGTGGTACTCTCACTCTGCATCACTGTGGTACTCTCACTCTGCACCACTGTATTACTCTCACTCTGCACCACTGTATTACTCTCACTCTGCATCACTGTGGTACTCTCACTCTGCATCACTGTATTACTCTCACTCTGCACCACTGTATTACTCTCACTCTGCACCACTGTATTACTCTCACTCTGCACCACTGTATTACTCTCACTCTGCACCACTGTGGTACTCTCACTCTGCACCACTGTATTACTCTCACTCTGCATCACTGTGGTACTCTCACTCTGCACCACTGTAATTACTCTCACTCTGCACCACTGTATTACTCTCACTCTGCATCACTGTGGTACTCTCACTCTGCATCACTGTATTACTCTCACTCTGCACCACTGTATTACTCTCACTCTGCATCACTGTGGTACTCTCACTCTGCATCACTGTGGTACCCCTCACCCCCTCCATCACTGTGGTACTCTCACTCTGCACCACTGTATTACTCTCACTCTGCATCACTGTGGTACTCTCACTCTGCACCACTGTATTACTCTCACTCTGCACCACTGTATTACTCTCACTCTGCATCATGTGGTACTCTCACTCGCATCACTGTGGTACCTCACTCGCACCACTGTATTACTCTCACTCTGCACCACTGTGGTACTCTCACTCTGCACCACTGTGGTACTCTCATTGTCCATCACTGTGGTACTCTCACTGTCCATCACTATGGTACTCTCACTCTCCATCACTGTGGTACTCTCTCCATCACTGTGGTACTCTCACTGTTCATGACTGTGGTACTCAACCTCCATCACTGTGGTACTTTCCCTGTCCATCACTGTGGTATTCTCACTGTCCATCACTGTGGTACTCTCACTCTGCACCACTGTGGTACTCTCACTCTGCACCACTGTGGTACTCTCACTCTGCACCACTGTGGTACTCTCACTCTGCACCACTGTGGTACTCTCTCCCTCCACACTGTGGGTACTCTCACTCCCACCACTGTGGTACTCTCACACCTCATCACTGAGGTACTCTCATCTCCATCACTGTGGTACTCTCATCTCCATCACTGTGGTACTCTGCACCCCACTGGGGTACTCTCACCCTCCATCACTGTGGTACTCTCACCCTCCATCACTGAGGTACTCTCACCCTCCATCACTGTGGTACTATCATTGTCCATCACTGTGGTACTCTCACTCCATCACTGTGGTACTCTCACCTTCCGCCACTGTGGTACATCTCACTCTCCACCACTGTGGTACATTTACTCCCCATCACTGTGGTACACTTACTCTCCATCACTGTGGTACTCCCACCCTCCATCACTGTGGTACTTTGTCCACCACTCTGGTACTCTCACTCTCCATCACTGTGGTACTCTCACTCTCCATCACTGTGGTACTCTCACTCTCCATCACTGTGGTACTCTCACTCTCCATCACTGTGGTACTCTCACTCTCCATCACTGTGGTACTCTCAATCACTGTGGTACTCTCACCTTATCACTGTGGAAACTTGTCCACCACTCTGGTACTCTAAACTCCATCACTGTGGTACTCTCACTCTCCATCACTGTGGTACTCACTCTCCATCACTGTGGTACTCTCACTCCTCCATCACGGGGTACTCTCACTCTCCATCACTGTGGTACTCTCACTCTCCATCACTGTGGTACTCTCACTCTCCATCACTGTGGTACTCTCACTCTCCATCACTGTGGTACTCTCACTCTCCATCACTGTGGTACTCTCACCCTTCCCATCACTGTGGTACTCTCACTCTCATCACTGGGTACTCTCACTCTCTATCACTGTGGTACTTGTCCACCCTCTGGTACTTACTCCCCATCACTGTGGTACTCTCACTCTCCATCACTGTGGTACCCCTCACTCTCTATCACTGTGGTACTCTCACTCTCTATCACTGTTGGTACTTCCTGCCCATCACGGGTGCCTTTCACTGTCATAACGTGTACTCCACTGTCCATCACTGTGGTACTCTCACTGTCCATCACGGGTGGTACTCTCACTCTCATCACTGGGTACTCCCTCTCTATCACTTTTGGAAACTCTCACTCTCCATCACTGTGGGTACCCCTCACTGTCCCCCACTGTGGTACCTCACTGTCCACCACTCTGGTACTCTCACTCCCCAAATCACTGTGGTACTCTCACCTCCATCACTGTGGTACTCCCCACCTGCCCCATCACTGTGGTACTCTCACTCCCATCACTGTGGTACTCTCACTCTCTATCATGGGGTCTCTCACTGTCCATCACTGTGGTACTCCACTGTCCCACACTCTGGTACTCACACTCTCCATCACTGTGGTACTCTCACTCTCCATCACTGTGGTACTCTCACTGTCCACCACTGTGGTGCTTTCACTGTCCATGAACGTGCTACTCTCACTGTCCATCACTGTGGTACTCTCACTGTCCATCACTGTGGTACTCTCACTCTCCATCACTGTGGTACTCTCACTCTCCATCACTGTGGTACTCTCACTCTCTATCACTGTGGTACTCTCACCCTCCATCACTGTGGTACTCTCACTCTCCATCACTGTGGTACTCTCACTCTCTATCACTGTGGTACTCTCACTCTCCATCACTGTGGTACTCTCACTGTCCATCACTGTGGTACTCTCACTGTCCATCACTGTGGTACTCTCACTCTCCATCACTGTGGTACTCTCACTCTCTATCACTGTGGTACTCTCACTCTCCATCACTGTGGTACTCTCACTGTCCACCACTCTGGTACTCTCACTGTCCATCACTGTGGTACTCTCACTCCATCACTGTGGTACTCTCACAGTCCATCACAGTGGTATCCACTGTCCATCACTGTCACCCCCTCACTGTCCATCACTTTACTCTCACTGTCTTCCTGTGGTACTCTCACTCTCCATCACTGTGGTACTCTCACTCTCCATCACTGTGGTACTCTCACTCTCCATCACTGTGGTACTCTCACCCTCCATCACTGTGGTACTCTCTCCAGCACTGTGGTACTCTCACTCTCCATCACTGTGGTACTTTCTTTCCATCACTGTGGTACTCTCTCCATCACTCTGGTACTCTCTCCATCACTATGGTACTCTCACTCTCCATCACTGTGGTACGCTCACTCTCCATCACTGTGGTAATCTCACTCTCCATCACTGTGGTACTCTCTCCATCACTGTGGTACTCTCATTCTCCATCACTGTGATTCTTTCCATCACTCTGGTACTCTCTCCATCACTGTGATACTCTCTCCATCAGTGTGGTACTCTCACTCTCCATCACTGTGATACTCTCTCCATCACTGGTACTCTCACTCCCCATCACTGTGGTACTCTCACTCTCCATCACTGGGGGTACTCTCACCCTTCATGACTGTGGTACTTCCATCACGTGGTACTCTCTCCATCCTGGGGTACTCTCCACACTGTGGTTCTCTCTCCTCACTGTGGTACCCCATCACGTGGTACTCTCTCCATCACTTGGTACCCCATCACGTGGTACCTCCATCACTGGGTACTCTCTCCATCACGTGGTATCTCCACCTTGGTCCCTTCTCCATACCGTGGAACTCTCCATCACTGTGGTACTCTCCCCAAACACTGGGGTACTCTCCATCACTGGGTACTCTCCCATCACTGTGGTACCCCATCACTGGGGGAAAACTCCCATCACTGGGGGACTCTCCCCATAAAGTGGTACTCTCCACCCCACTGTGGAACCTCCATCACTGTGGGTACTCCTCCATCACTGTGGTACTCTCCATCGCTGGGGACTCTCCACACTTTTGGTACCTCTCCCATCACGGGGGTACCTCCATCACGGGTACTCTCTCCATCACTGTGTACTCTCCATCACGGGGTACTCTCTCCATCACCGGACTCCCATCACGGTTTACCCTCCAACTGTGGTACTCTCCATCACGTGGTACCTCCATCATGTCGTATCCCCCCCACTTGGTACTTCCACACTGTGGTACCCCACACGTGGGTACTTTCCATCACTGGGTACTCTCCATCACTGGACTCCCTTTCCCACACGGGTACTCCCCATCACTGTGATACTCTCTCCATCACTGGGTCCTCCATCACGTGGACTCTCTCCACACTTTGGTACTCTCCATCACTGTGTTACCTCCATCCTGGGTACCTCCCCATACGTGGACCTCCATCACGGGGTACTCTCCATCACGGAAATCTCTCCATCACTGGGGTACTCTCCATCACGTGGTACCTCTCCATCACCGTGGTACTCTCCATCCTGTGGTACCTCTCCATCACCGTGGAACTTCCACACTGGGGTACTCTCCATCACGTGGTACCTCCATCACTGGGGTACTCCCCTCCATCCTGTGGTACCCTCCACACTGGGGTACCTCTCCATCACTGGGACCCTTCTCCACCAAAAACATGTAAAAAAGGAAAAATTTTGGAAAAATTCTAAATTTCGATCTTAAAACACTAGTTAACCCCTTGCAACAATAACAATAGAATTGCAAAAAAAAAAAAATAATAAGCTCAAACTAATGCCTTGTACAAATTATTTCACAAAGGGTTTTATTAAAATTGCATTATTTTATTTGTCATTTTTTTTTTCTTAAAAACGTAGCAAAATTTTGAATATTTTGCATTATTTTCAAAATCAAATGAAATGATAACGATTTGATCCAAGAGAGGATAGGACACTGAAAAAAAACAAAAAAAATTTTGAAATTAATTTTCAAATAAATTCCTCCACCTAAGCTTCTTTAAGTAATGATTATGATGTTGGTTGCCGACATGGTCAGTCTAGGGGCGGTACATCCTTTTAAAAAGACTGACAACCTCCCCGTCGTGTATAGACGTAGGGTTACTGAGACATGCAAAACCCCTGAAGAACATGTACTGAAGATGCACATCACCTGAAGATCATGGTACTGAGACATGCACAACACCTGAAGATCATGGTACTGAGACATGCACATCACCTGAAGATCATGGTACTGAGACATGCACATCACCTGAAGATCATGGTACTGAGACATGCACATCACCTGAAGATCATGGTACTGAGACATGCACATCACCTGAAGATCATGGTACTGAGAGATGCACATCACCTGAAGATCATGGTACTGAGACATGCATATCACCTGAAGATCATGGTACTGAGAGATACACATCATCTGATGTTCATGGTACTTAATATTAAGGAAGTTGAGAGGTACATTTTAAATTGGACAAAACACACTAGTTTTTACGAAAAAAAATAAAAGTTAATAACAATTAAAACCGGTTTGGCAGAGGTTTTAAAACTTAGTTAAGACAAGTCTTTATAACCAAAAATAATGATGAAGGTTATTTAAGAACAAAGACAAGCGTACCACAAAAATTCTTGTTATAATCTTATGTATTTATACATACATCAATTAGGATATTAGAAAGATTTTTTTTCACAAGCACAGCACTAGAACAATGAGTTGACAATGGCTGAATAATAAAATAACTAAATAAATTCAAAATAAATATATATAAAATATATATTATTTATAATATTAAAATATAATTAAATTAAAAAAAAATCAAAACGCCTACTCAAAATTAAACTTTGTCGGGAGATTTTTATTGTTTATTTCCCATGTTATCTGGATGTTATGATGCTTAATACTTCTCCAGGACAGCCTTATTTATAGGTTTTAATATTCTATTAATTTCCTGTGACTAGTCTGGAAGGTAATTTTTTAATATCTACTTTATTAACGTACTGCAAATAAACTTGGATTAAAATCAGATATAATGTGTTTTATCATACCTTTTGATTGGTTGAGATGAGCTTATTGATGATTTTAGGTATGGGACTATACCAAAAAATTTGCCGATACCAACACTTAGTTTTAGGCCAATACCGATATCCATACCTCAATATTTTTTTATTTTTAAAACTGTGATAAATAAGTTCAGCATTTAAAGAAATATTTATTGCCCAATAGGTATTAAATAACCCAGAGAGGTTAATTATCAAGTAATTTCTCTGAGATGCCAATGTCATTATTCATTACTACTGTAATTATTGGCACCCTAGTGAGGCTTTCTCGCTATATCTTGTTTATTGTGTTGTTTGTTACTATGCACAACCCTGATGGTTATATATATTTCCCAGGAACGAAGTCCTAACACGAGTCTTTTTCAAATGGTGACTCGTCACTGGCTCCATGGCTGGGTCGGAGTTTGTCCAAGTTAAATATTGTTGGCAGTCCTGTGGCAAAGACCCCGATGAGTCTTTTTCGGGTCAAGTTAAATTCTAGATAATAACCTAGCCTAACCTAATAGTTTTGTTAATATATGGTAATTTAAGAGGGAAAAATGTTGTGTACTGAGAGGTGACAGTAGCTAACGTAATTATATTGCATAGGAATGGTGAGTAACCTCAATACTGTTCGTCATCTTGTGGTTATATCGTATTATTTATGTAGATTTGTGAGATCTATTGCTTGTTTTAACCCTTAAATGGTCCAAACGTATATATACGTTTTTTCAACATCTGAAAGTATGTAAAAAAATGTAGATCTTTTTTGTTTTACACTTGAAAACGTGTAAAAAAACTTTTATCTACATGTTTTTTGTTATACTTGAAAATATGTAAAAAAAAGAAGATCTACTTTTGTAGCACTACGAATCTGAACGTCGATTTGTTTGGACCGTTTAAGGGTTAAACGCGGCGCCAGCTGATTAAACCAGACACAAGTTCCATTTCCTTCGGTCACGACAGAGCTATTCAGACGTTGCACGATTGTCTGAATTTAACATCTTTCACTATTAGAAACCTTGTGTGATACATCACGCAAGAACTCAGGGAAAAGATATCGCAAACGAATTACCAATAAAATTTCATTGAAATATAACACAATAGAGCACTTAACATACCGGATTTTTTGCTCAGGAGACTATAATGGACTGAGGGAATCACTTAATTCGTATTATATCTGTGAAGACATGATGAGACAGTAACAAAAGCGAGTGTCACTAAGACATTTCCAAAATACTGTAAAAGCTTCACAAGCTTCGTATATTTCCCACAAAAAAAAAATTTTAAGCAAAAATTACCCTAAATGATTATACCAAAGAACAACTTAGTGGGTCTTCCCGAAGGGTAACGCCGGTGACAGAATGATTGAGTGTCGGACCTGCCTAGCAAGTGATAGGAATATCAGTATTTTTCTTTGTTCATATGTTCTTCTTTCCCTTATAGGAACAATTGCCGTTGGCGATCTGTTATTCTTTCACAAAGTTCCTCGTTTCTTTCACATTTGTCTCTTATCGGGTTGCTGTCCTTATTGACTGGATAATTGACGTAAGATCACCTGTATGGAGATTAGCCCAGTGTATGATGTGTATAGTCTGTGTATATGGACTTTTCCTCAATGGTTATAGTTCATGAGTGTCATTATGTTCCTCGATGGTTACGGTTCTTGGGTGTCATTATGTTTCTCAGTAGTTGTGGTTCTTGGTTGTCACTCTCCCAAAGTTGACTTCACAAGGCCATTCTCATTTTGTATGAGTTTTAACTTTTTTTGTTAGTTGTTGAGTATATTCAGGCTTTATGATTGGTCAACTCTTATAAGAATAATGCGAGCTGGAACTCGAGGAATGGTGAGAGTTGCACGCAGGTCCGGTGCTGGTGCTGGGTGTCGTGTGCGTCCATCCAACAGTCTTCATCCTGCAACTGTAATTACAACATTCTTCTGTCACTACGCTATCAACTAAGATCAAAACTGTAAAGTAAGAAAACCATATCTAAGTATAGCGTCTTGGTAGTGACGAAGTAATGCACCATGTTTTTTAAGCACATTAATTAGATGTATATATAAAAACACACACAATCTCTGCTGTTAGCCTCATTTAATCCGTTGGGCGAAAATGGGAGATCTTGACTATGTTTTCTGGTCACTTTCTTCAAGTTCTTCATTAACCTTAATATTATTTGAGATATTCTTTGTTACCGGAACCAAATCAAGCAGGTTATTTCTTCTATTTAATTCTGACACACTATTTTAAAACGTATTTCTGGACTATTTTAAAAAAGTCGTTGGACTTGAGATTTCCTGAAAACTGCTCCAGTCAATTTGTCTAGTTAAAAAACTCCTATGAAAACAAAAATTTAAAATCTAATGCCTTATCTATTTTAAACCTATAGAAGTTTTGGTTACTATCGAGATAAGTAAATCACACCTTAATTAGCTTTTCATGCCCTTCGAGAAAATTCACTAAATTCCATGTCTGTCCCTTCCATTTTTACATCATTTTGATGCAACATTAACTTTTCTCTTCTTGTTGACTCAGTGGGGCATAAATTTAACACTTCTGCATTGATTAAGAAGACATTTTTTTATTATTCAAAATTTAAACCCGTTCGTTATTGTAAAATACTAAGTTTTTCCCCCACACGTATATTTCATGTACTTTATTTTTTTGGATTCGGCATTTTTATGTAGATTTCAGGGAAATTTTTTTCCCTTTCCCTCTCCTGTATCATATGAAATTTTTTTTTTTTTATCATAATCTGAACTGTCAGTTTCTGAAAAATTTCTAACATCCTACAATTTTTGCTCCCTTCGTCCAAAACGCAATAACTAGGACAAAAAAATTGAAATACAAAAAAAAATCTTTTGCAACAAATTTAACCTTGCAAGCAAATAAGGTGTAGTGATGTGTGGTCGCTGGGACAACGCTATAAATAGTGTGCAAAATGTTGACAAGAGCACAACATTAACAACTATAAATTTTGATTTGAAGCATTAACCAGCACCCTAAAATATACCAAAAGAACATAATACATTGTTACTAAGGCCTCTGCACCTATTGGCGCAGGGAGGCAGCTGGTAGTGTAAAGAGGCAGCTGGTGGTGCTGAGAGGCAGCTGGTAGTGAAGGAAGGAAACTGGTTGTGCAGAGAGGTATCTGGTGGTGAAGGAAGGAAGCTAGTGGCGCAGAGGTGAGTTCTGAGTAAATACATCACGTATGTGTCACATTGTCATCACTTGTCACATGATAACTGCTTTGGTCACATACTGAGATATGAATATTTTAGAAATAACTAAGAATAATAATATGTGATCCCAATAATATTAGGATTCTATGCGATAACATGAGGATACTTCTGACATCTGGTAAATTCACACTTTGAGTGCCGATGTATTTAATTAACTAAAAGGAATGCTTGCATTAGTTTTCGGCGGTGTAGGTGCCAATATTAAAATTTATGAATGAAATTAGAGAAGTTTCCGTAGTTGTTGACCTAATCAGACACGAGCAAGAGTTGTCAACCTGGGAGACACATGGTCTGATGCTGACCTGTCTAAGAACTAACAATTAACGGGGTGCGACGCTGCATAACAAACAGTCAGGTGATCTTGGGTAAGATCCTTTTCTTAGACTATGAATAATTGATTCAACTAGATAAATATCTAATTTATATAACCTTCTATTCAAGTTATACAGAGCATAACTGTCATGTTTAAAAACAAGACTTATTTTACTCAACTGACTGAGCTGTTGGGAAGAATGACTCTTGCTTCTTCCCACCTGGGTAGGTGATTGCTAGCTCTAACAAGGATTGGATTCTTGGGCTCTCCTAACTTCATGCTGATGTTAAAATACGATAAAACTAGCACATTTTCCCGAGGAGGTAAGTACCTGGGTTCAGTCCTAGAGTGTTTTCCTGGCTGTCAACAACGCCTTTTCAACAAAATCTTTGGAATTTCTTAATTTTGTGTCGGTACCAAAGAGCTTACCAACCTCTTCATTCAAAAATTCTGGGCTCCAAATACGTAAAGCTGTGAGAAACATTGTGGGGAACATGTTCACAATTACCTCAAATCTCATAAGATCAACAACCAATGGATTATATAATTACGAGATATATTAACCGTATGTTCAAGTTTCTTCCGGCCTGAGATTAATGTATGGAAATATTTCACTCGCCTAATCAGCAAGTGTCTTTTACCTGAATGATTTTTTTTTGCCATAAATCAGTGGAAATCAATCTGAGCATAACGAAATATATAAATATTGATTTTAAATAATATTAAATTTAAACTGGTATATGCATAGCAGAATTTAACTAAAACTAAATTACATTGTGAATGGAAAAAATATATCTATTAATCTGTTTGGTTTTTTTTAGTGGGAAAAGTCCAGTTTTTAAGAGAGTTCTGCCTATATGGTAATGTCGGCTTAGTAGGAACTCTCTCTCTCTCACACAATAAATGTTTGATTGCAAATATATAAAAATACCACAGTGAAAATTGAAAAAAAACACTTAAGCGCATTCATGTGTTTGCACACACACACACACACACACACACACACACACACACACACACACACAGCGAAGGGGAGGGGCCAGGAGCTATGACTCGACTCCTGTAACGTCAAACAGGTGAGTACACACACCATAAAACTAGGCAAGTACAAATAGGTGAATACACACACCAACAAAGTACTACACCTTTGAGGGAACGTCAGAAATATTAGCAATATATCCTTCATTATCTTCAACGTGACACTAATGGTTCACAGCTAAAACGTTGAAGCTCTATCATATAAATGTTGACGGGAATTTACTTCAAATTAACAAAAATAATATTGTAGCCCTTTGTAGATGGTCAAAACTATGATGATGAATAGAGCACTTTGCCACAGACATGCACCAACCATCTCTACCCAAGAAGAAGTATACCACGTTAGTAACATTATTATTTCTCTACAAAACAATTATTTGTACTTTCTATGTTACATCTTGTCTTTTTTTTATGTTATGTCTTGTGCATAATCTACTGCTGATATTTTTTTTTACTGAATATCCTTAATCGACAACATTTATGTAGTTTTTCAAATGAAAAAAAAAAAAAAAAAAATTAGGGGGGATGTAATTCAAAGTTCCATAATTTTCCTTTTTTTAGTATTATGACTATTTATACAAGACTTGATAAGAAAGTTTTTCTTTTCCCTATTTCATCTTTGCCTTTCCACTATATCTCTTGTCATTATCATTATCAAAATATTTTTACCTTACTTGTTTGTTAAATGCTGTTGCCCAGAAACACAGCTCAACAATCTCTTCTTACCCTCCACACACCCATGTCTCTTACGTTTCTCTGTAGTAGTAACTAATACTACTACTGCCCTTAGCATTCAGTCCATTTCATCACTTCTATCTTATTTAATATTACTTCGCACTCATCTTCATTATTAGCTAAAATGGAAATGTCCGACCTTGTATTATTATCTATTATCATCATCATCATCATACTGGTCCTCTAAGTTATGTAAATAATTCTGTGTATACGTGTATGTAATATGTTTTCTGTGTATTCTTAACACCACTTCTCCTGTTCCCACCTTCCCTTCCTCCTGTGTCCGGTCTGTGTCACGTGATCCCACCCTACTCCAGCCCTAGTTTGGAGTAGTGTGGAGTTGCCTTCCGACTTGACCACATCCACTAGATTATTATATTCTCTAGTCGAGAATACTGCCATAACTGGGACCTCGGTGGTGTATTCACTGTACTTGGAGTAATTACTTGATAACTCTATGTGTTTGTATATATGTATTATGACTTTTGTAAGATGGTTCTATGTTAGTTTAAGTTAGTTTAATATGTTTATTATGCACCCCATACCCATGATGTGGGCGGTAGTCAAAAGATTACAGAGGTACATAATGGGTCCAAGGACTGGACCCCAAAGTTTTGCTAGCTGAACTAGTTACAAGGTAATGCACTCAATGACCACTTATTATTTGATAAGAGTATAGAAGATTGTATAAAGGAATAATTATTGTTGAAAGATTCGCAGAATATTAGGCTCTTTATTATGGAAAACCTTGAATATGTACAGAAATATCTATTCGCTATTGTATAAGCTAATAATTTTTTTAATTAAAAGTAAGGTTTTTAGTGGATCTTTAAATTCTATTGGGTTTAGTGCTCCCCCATAAGTATAATAATAATTTAATTTCTATTCCCAATTCTCTGCCAGAACTATTATGCCAGTATACTCTGGAAACAAAAACTATACTACTAACCTACTAGTATTAGTTTAATAATAATAATAATATATCTTTATTTTACTACAAGTACATGTACAAGGTATACAGTCCTAGCTGACAACAATGACATACTACTATATAGAAAGCTCCAAAACTCACTCCCGAACAGGGACTCTAACCCTGGATCCTTAAGTTAAAAAAGCCTAATGCTTTACCGACTGATTATTATTATTATTATAATCAAGGGGGAAGCGCTAAACCCGGAGGATTATACAGCGCCTGGGGTGGGGGGATGTGGAAGGCATTCAGGCTTAATTTGGGGAACTGGAGCACAGATCCAATTCCCTAAATCAAGAGCCCCTCACCAACATCAAGGAACCTTCCCTGAGGGGTTTACCGACTGAGCTATCCGGGCTAACAGCCGGGTTAATATCCGGGCGTAACATCGTCCTTGGCATATTTCTCATTCTTGCTATAGAATGACATGTATGCTGTCTTGCCAAGCTCTGCGACTTCGCTGCAGAACATATTTAGCAAGTAGTAAATATAAATTGCCCTAGACAATAATCACCGCCAACACCACTCCATGGTGGAATGTCTTCAGTCCCACTACATTATTTGCGAATAGTGTGTGGAAAATTACATTTATCTGTATGTAACTCATAATGTACATACCAGTAATTAACAAAGATAATTATTATTTATCAGAGTTACATAGACAAGTAGGAATCTGGGACACCTAGGTCACAAAAAATGTCCCACTTCGACACCTACCACTGTCATATCCACAAGTTGCTCTGGACCTATTAATTACAAATGAAATATACATCACCAGGAATTCTGGTAAATATATAAATTTGTGGACTGTGTATTAAAATTAATAATTTATTATATATATACAAATTTTACATAACAGAAGAGAATATCTTAATATCACCACCAATTTGGGCTGGAGATTAAGGTGATCATACTCAGAAACCTGTCTATGAAAATAACAAATGGCCAGAGTTACAACAAAGACTTATCTGAGGTTCCTGGAGCGTCTTGGGCCCCGTCGCCTGATATCTCAAGTTATGCAGGGAAAGCCCCATCCAACAAATTTTGGCTCCATTGAGAGGTGTCAGCCCAATTTTAACTTCTAGACACGAAAATTCTTCCCATTATTCACTAACGTTAGTGTCCAATTCAAACAACAATGGCGAGTCTCTTCTGCGCAAGCGCAGTTCCCATTTTTTGTAACAAATTTTTATTAAAAACAGCATGGCTATCTATTTACATATAACTACTGTATTTCTGGAAAAAAATATACAGTATTTTCCACAGGTGGAATTACAAGTAAGTATCCCCTTACTACCTGGTGTCATCTAGTGGGGTCACCTAATTGGACCTGCTACATATTATTAATTTATTATTATTATTATTATTATATTTCATTTAAGAGAAAAGGAGAGGCACAAACCCTGTATAATAAAAATAATAATAATAAAATAATAATGGAGATTATAATAATGGACATTGTTTACTAGCAAATGTTTTAGGCAGGTAGTACTTTTCATATACAGACGATGATCAAAGTGTATGCATTTTCCATTATGGCACTTTCTCAAACACTGCTTGATTATCCACTTATTGAGGAATGTAAATATAAAGTACTTGTAGATAAAATTAGTCAATTAGCAAGAACTCATTAAAATTAAGTCCTTCCCCTTATACCCTTAAAGATATGGAAAATTCATTTATCTGTATGTAATATTATGCACAACAGTAAAAGAACAATGATAACTATTATTTATCAGTTAGACAAGTAGGGAAATTTGGGGGACACTAGGTCGCAAAAATGTCCCCCTTCGATACCCACCAACTGTCATATCCACAATTGCTCTGACCTATTAATTAAATGAAATATACATACACCAGGAATGATGGTAAATATATAAATTTGTTGGACTGTATAAATTAAAAAAATGATTAATATAAAATTCACATATACATAACAGAAGGAAAATATATCTTAAAATCACTCACCAATTTGACTGTATATTTAAATTGTATCAAACTCAGAAAAACCCACTAACTAAATTTATGAAAACACTGGCCAGAATTAAAACACAAATCTAGAAGCTTTTCTGAGGTTCATGGAGCTGTCTTTTCCATCGTCTGATATCTCAAGTTATGCAGGAATGCATGTCCAACAATTTCGCCTCCTAAATTTTAGAGGGTGTCAGCCCAATTTCCCAAACCCTAGAGCACGAAAAATTCCTTCCCATTATATTAACGTTGTCAATTCAAAACCAAGATGGGGAGTATCCTCTGGAGACCAGGGTTTCCGTTTTCCTATGACATATATATATAATATATAATATATATATATATATAAATACATATAATATATTATAAATAATATATATATATGACATATATATAATATATACATATATATATATATGTCAATATATAGTATATAAATATATATATATATAAATATAATTAGATATATAAATATATATTTTATTAAAACATATATATATATATAAATATATATATATATATACCAAAATATATATACATATATATATATATATATATATATATATATATATATATATATATATATATAAATATATATAAATACTCGTTTTCTTATTTCCCCCTGTATTAGGACCTGAAAAAGTCACTCGTGGCGAAACGTTTCCATTAAAAAATTGTCCTGAACTGTACACAATGTCTTTTTCCAACATGTCGGTATCACCATACCATCAATTTCAGAAGTTAATCAAGTGTTTAAGCCAGAGTGGCCAATTCACTCAGTGTTACTGTGTAGTCTTCTACTCTTGCTTCTTTCAATATTGAATTGCTGTATATGTTAGAATGTGTCTATTAATTGTAAAGATGACAGCTACTTAAGAATAAAATTAATTATCACTATACTCCTTCAAAGCAAAAAAACTACCAAAAACCGAAAAGTTAACAAGAAAGTAAGGAAAAGGAGTAAATAAATTATGAACATCTGGTTCACAGGAAACGGAGTAAACATACCGTGGGATTACGTGCCCTACAAACTGGTACAATATCCCTGCCCTATCATTCAGCAGGAACAGGAACTCCTACTGCGTCGTAAATGTGGTTCCCCAACAGGACCGATGCAAGTTTCTGTGTACCTAAAACGGTAAGTTCAACGTCTGCACGTATGGGTGACGGTGGGTCACCAACACCACTGGAGAGTACAACCATCACATCTCCTTCTTCACTATATGCTTTCATCTACGGTCCAAGTTTGCTAATATATATATGATATATATATATATCATAATATATATATAAATATATATATATATATAAATTTATATTAAATAAATATTATTATATATATATCGCAAAATGAGCCGTCTTTTAACAAACATTTATTAATTTCTAAGTCTCACAACAGGATTCGAACCTGCACACTCTGTATCAAAGGTACTCAGTACTTTCTTCCACGAAAGATTCTAGGCCATTCGTGTTGCAAATCAACACATCTTCTGGAAACTTGCAATTTGCAGAGATGAGAAGGAATCCAGTAGAGTTCCGTTTCAAGGGAACGACTCGAGCATGGAATGATATGGCATGAAACAGACCAGTGCCAGGTGCCAAAAAAAATGAAAAAACAGCAATATTAAAACAGTAGAAAGCATATATAAGTCCCTCAAACATTAAATATTTAGTATGACCCAAGCAGCCTAGCAATATGATATATCAAAATTAACACACCAACAAGCCTTCAGCCTCCATATCGTACATTAAAAAAAAGATTCTCTGTCTCAAAAGTATCTGGCATCAATCAGTAGGAAAGTTAATTCCTTTTCGTCACCATAAAAAGAAAATTGGTCTAGAAGCAACAACAAGGAAACAATCCTATTTTCAGAGCTAATCATCTCAACTTTTATAATCAAATATCTTATTTCTACAAGTACATGTACAAGGTAACAAACCATAGTGCTGGACATCAATGACAAATTACTGTAGAAAGCCGCTTGTATATACAGACATTTCGGGCAAATTAGGTCAGTTTTGTCCCAGGATGCGACCCACAGCCATATCGACCTACAACCAGGTACCCATTAAAACTGATGGGTGAACATAGACAACCGGAGTAAAGAAACACTACCCAATGTTTCAAACTACCCTCGCCCGGGAATCAAACCCAAACCCTCACCGTGTGGAGGGTTCTTGTTTTGATTTTATTCACATACATTTTCAGCAAACATACTCATTTACATAAACGTAGATTAAGCTGTGTTTGGTTAGGATCACGGTTTATCGTTTATTAAATAATTAATAAAAAGTCACTAATATCATACCAAATTGACAATAAAAAATGAAAAAATTAAACAGACGTGATAAAAAAAATGAAGTGTAAATTGAAAACGTTGAGGGCCCACCTAGCGGGATACTACAGATAGAAAATTAAATCACGACAACGGGTAGGATGGAACCCATGGTAGGCGCACTCTAAAACTCGTATTTACGGGTTTCCACACCATACGTACTGTGATTTGTTTTGGCAGTCGAGAGACAGCCACAGTCACCATCCACTGTCTCTGCCACAGTGAAAGCAGGGCGAGACGTAGTGTGGAAAATACTGTAATATATTATCCAGAAATTCAGTATTTGTATAAAAATAGAAATGGCCCAAACAGTATTTAATAATATATATGTCATATAAAACGGAAAGCCTAGCTCTTGCATAGAGGGGACTCGCCATCTTGGTTTTGAATTGATTACAACGTTAATGATAGATGGGAAGAATTTTTCGGTGCTCTAGAGTTAAAATTTGGCTGACACCTCTCAAATAGGGAGGCGAAATGTGTTGGATTTGCCATTTCCTAGCATAACTTGGAAACAAACGAACTGGACAAGACAGCTCCAGGAACCTCAGATAATGCTCTCTAGATATGAGTATAATTCTGGCCCCATAGTTTTTCACATAAATTTAGTTAGTGAGGTTTTTCTGAGTATTGATACAACTTAATTCCAGTCAAATTGGTGGAGTGATATTAAGATATATTTTCCCTTCTTTATGTATAAGTGAATTTATTATGTAATCAATTTTAATATACAGTCCACATATTTATATATATACCTTATCCCTGTGAATGTTTTTATTTCATTTTAAATAATAGGTCCAGAGCAACTTGTGGTTATGAACAGTGTAGGTATCGAAGGGGACATATTTGCTACCTAGGTGTCCCAAATTCCAACTTGTTCTATGATACGAACATTGATAAATAATAATTATCTTTGTGTAATCATTTACTGTTATGTTACAATAAAATAGTTACATTTCAGATAAATGCAATTTTCCATATTTAATTTGAGGCCCGTGTCCCTATTTGAACCGGAATGTATTAGTGAAAGTCATTAATTGGGTTAATTATCTTAATAATTATATTGTGAAATGACAGAAGGTAGGTGGATGTTAAGTTCAAAAATTTATTAATTGTAGTGGATTATAATTATTAAATATTAGAATTTGATAAGTCAAATCTGGCTAAGTTATATATTATATTTGTATAATAATTAATTTGATAAACAATCTGGCCAATAACTATATCAGTGTAATGTGTAATTGATAAGCCAGTGTTTGCATAATTAACTAAATGTGTATAATTATTTAATTTTACTTAATGTGTAGTGGATTACAATTAATTACAATAATAATTGATAATATAATTCTGGCCCAAAGTATAAATCAATGTATGTGATAATTGATAAGCAATTGTTTGCTAATTATATTAATGTGTATAAAATTAATTTGCTATGGCCAATTCTGGCAAGATTTATATTAATTTGTATAATAATTTTGATCAGCCAAGGCTGCTAAAGTTTGTGATTAATGTACATATTAAAATTAAATATAAAAATACTTTCTTACTATGTATAATAGCTAGGCTCAGGTGTAGCCTAACATTACAAATGTGGTATTTAAAAATTTATATTCACCATTTTTGTTACATGTAATTGCCTAAGCTCAAGTAGCTAGAATTTATTCAAAGGTAAGTTGTACTAATATACCTTATAAAGTGGCATAATTTTAGATACATAATCAGTGTTATTAACTTGAATTTAATACATTAAATCATGCTAAAATGAGGAAAATTGATAGAAGACAAAACAATGGAATATAGAGTAAAGAAAGACATCACTACAAGGCTAAAAAAAAAGTTCATGAAACCAAGGCAATATAATGTTTGGAATTAAGAACCGAGAAACTCTTGATACGATGATTATCAAATTGTATTTAGAGCTTTAATGTAAAGATATGATTCATACAAATATATTACAAACAAATATGAGAGAAATTTTTAGTAAACTGTGCTAGATGGACTGAAATAGACATCATGATTAACAAGTATAGTATTAGAGGAAAAGAATACTTTCTTGTAAAAGTCAGGCCTTGAATAAATTAAAATGTGTAAACCTAGGTCAGATAATCAGTCTGCTTCCAATACAAATAATATGTCTTTGCCAAAACCTCCAGAAATTGTGTTTGCCTGAGTTTAAATCTGGAGAAAAATTGTGAGGAATTTATTTATTTTTTTGGTCAATTTTTAAAGCACTGTGCATGCCATGAGTGACCTAGCCTGTGTAACTAAATTATTTTACCTCACAAGGACAGGTAAAAGTAGATGCTCACATACCAAAACAAGGCCTTTTCCCAATGTAATGACTCCTTACAAGGTAAGGCATTTGTTTTGCTGAAGGTCACTTTATAGGTAAAAACAGAACAAATAGGTTGGATCTAGTGAAAAATCACTGTAAATTTAAACTCCCCAGATCACCCTTACAAAGTTTTACAGCAGTTTTAGAGTTAAACTGGAGAGACTCTCAAAAATTATTAAGTTTTTTTTTTATCACACTGGCCATTCCCACCAAGGCAGGGAGGCCCGAAAAAGAAAAACTTTGCACCATCAAATCACGTCCATCACTGGTCTTGCCAGAAGGGTGCTTTACATACAGTTTTTAAACTGCACAACATTAACACCGTGGGGACCCTCCGTTCAGAGTGCAGGCACTGTAACTTCCCAACTCCAGACTCAGTCGCGTGCCGTGTTTCCCTGAACCCCTTCATACAGAGTTACTTTGCTCATACCCAACAGCACTTTTCAAGTATTTAAAAACCATATATTGTCTCCATTCACTCCCCTATCAAACACGCTCACTGCATGCCTGCTGAAGTCTAAGCCCCTCGCACAACCAAAACCTCCATTAACCCCCCTCCCGGGTCCAAACCTTTCCTAGGCCCGACCCTACCCCCCACCATCCTTCCACTAACAGACTGATACACTCTTGAAGTCACTCTTTCGCTCCAATCTCTCGTGTAATCTGTCTGAACCACCTCACAACCCTTCCTCATCCCTCTGGACAACATTTTTGGTAATCCCGCACCTCCTCCTAACTCCAAACAACGAATTCTCTGCATTATATTCACACCACAAATGCTCTCAGACTGACATCTCCACTGCTCCAGCCCTCTCCTCGCTGACAACATTCATCACCTATGCTTCACACCGCATATAAAGCGTATGTAAAACTATACTCTCATACATTCCCCTCTTGCATCCAAGGTACAAAGTTCATTGTCTCCACAGACTCCTAATGCACAACTCACGACCTTTTCCCCACATCAAATCTAATGATTCCCCTCATCTTTCATAGACCCATCCGCTGACACTCCACTCCCAAATATCAGAAATACATTCACCTCCTCCTACCATAACACTCTCCATCCAATCTGATAATCCAATCCTTTCATCACCCTAATCTTTTTGTTATCCTCATAACCTTATCTCTATTCCTGATTCACTTTTAATTTTCTTCTTTTGCACACCCAACCAAATTCCCATCCACCAATCTCTGCAACTTCCTCATCAGAATCTCCAAGAGCACAGTGGACATCAGCAAAGAGCAACTGTGGACAACTCCCACATTATTGTTGATTCTTTACTTTTAACTCCACGCCTCTTGCCAAGACTCTCGCATATACTTCTCTTTTCAACTCCAACTATAAATATAATTAAACAACCAGGTGTTGACATCACACATCCTTGGTCTAAGGCCTACTTTTACTGGGAAAAATTTCCCTCTTTCCTACATGCTCTAACTTGAGCCTCACTAATCCTTTGTAAAAACTCTTCATCTTTCGTAACCTACCTCCTACACCCATAACACCTGCAACATCTGCCACATTGCCCCCCTACCACTCAGTCCATAAACGCCTTTTCCAAATCCATAAATGCCCCAAAGACCTCATTAGCCTTATCTAAATACTTTCACTAATATGTTATCATCCTGTACAACACCTGACCCACACAACCCCCTACCTTTCCAAAAGGCCAATCCATGTTATCTGCTATCCTATTCTCCCGTCTTACTCTTAATATCTTTTCAATAAAAACTCTAACCCATACACTTTAACCAGGTAAAACACAACAGACTTATCCCCCCAAAATTTTTTGCACACTCTTTTGTCCTCTTTTGCCTTTATACAAGGAACTATGCATGCTCTCTTGCCAATCCCAAGGTACCTACCCTCTTCCCTACTTTTTAATAATTGCACCAACCACGCTCCAAAACTATATCCCCAACTGCTTTTAAACATTTCAATCTTAATCCTACCATCAATCCGCTGTCTTACCCCCTTTCCTTTTACCTACAACTGCCTCACGAACTTCCCCACACTCACAACTGGCTCTTCCTCACTCCTACAAGATGCTTATTTCCTCCTTGCCCTTTACACAAATCACAGCTTCCGGGTTCTTCATCAACTTTAACAATTCCTCAAAATATTCCCTCCACTTCCCCAATACCTCTAACTCTCCATTAAATAACTCTCCTCTCCTATTTATATAAAAACTACAAATCCCATTTGTTCTCTAGGCTACCTTAACTTGTTAATCTCACTCCAAAAGCTTTTTTCTTATTTTCAACAAAATATGTTGATAACATCTCACCCCACTCTCTCGTTTGCCTCTCTTTATTACATTTGCTTACATCACCACTCTCTTTAACCTCTCTCTTTTTCCTCCATATACTCATCCCACCTTGCAATCACTTCTACTTTCTAAAAACTTCCTCATATGCTAAACTTATTTCTCCCTTACTACTCTGTTTACATCAACATTCCACCTAGATGGAATTTCACCCCCTAATTCCTTCTATCTTCACCAACTAGCCCCACGGAAGTCATTGAATCATAAAGTCACTTAAAAATAACTCGGGGAATCTGTACTCATGTCCCAACCATTACTGTACAAGTCGAGACGGCCCATGACCTTTCGCATTCTATTTTCATTACTTTTAAACAAGTAAATAAGACTAGCACCTTTCCCGAAACTACTCAAGATGGCAAGGTTACACCAATACATAAAGGTGGTGACCCTGACAGACTTAAACAACTATAGGCCAATAACTAACTTACCAGTGCTAGTCCAAAATCTTTGAGAAAACTCGTGCACAGAACTGTTCCTTATAACGGCTCAAAACATACTCAACCCCTGCCATATTGGAGATATCCAGGAAAAATAAAAGCCACTAATGATGCAATCATAAAAATGCTAGATCAGCTTACACAGCATTGGAAAATAAGGAATATCCACTAGGATTTTTTTTATTTGTACCTAAGAAAGCTTTTGGACACAGTAGAGGACCACGACATCCTACTCCACAAAACTTGATCACTACGGTTATATAGGCCATGCACATTTGCTTATTTCAAATCTTACAATCTAATAAGTATCAGTACGTCACCATTAAAGACAACAGCATCAGCAACACTGCACTTGATACTTGAGTTCCGCAGGGAAGTGTCCTTGGTCCCCTGCTCTTCCTCATAACCATCAATTACCGTTCCAAACTTATCCTCAACACCTTAAAAACCCAATCTCTTTGAGTCCTGAAGACACGACTTATAGTCCATCTCTCACCTAATCTTGCCACCTCAACACCATTAGTGAATGAGGACTGAATTAAAATTATCGACCATGGATGGACAGCCAAAAAACTTACGCTTAAACACTGACAAAACCTCCTATATTAAGTTTGTAGCAAGCAGAGATGCACAAAATAACATTAAGATTGAACACACTCTAATTACCAAAATAATGTGGGTGAAAATTCCTAGCTTATACCTTGACAACAACCTAATTTTTCAGACCCAAATCAGCATATACCAAAAAGTATTCCAAAACTGGGAACGGATGGGATCCTCCCAAGATACGATACAACGTTTGCCGCAAAATGCCTTCTGACACTATAAACCAACTCACTTTATTTATCCATACCTCACCTATGCTATTTGTGCTTGGTGATCAACTCAGCAACACACCTAAAGCCAAAAATAACCCAAACAAAAAACTGCAGTAATAATAATCACTAAATCCCAGACCCTGGCAACACACCCCCCCACATCTCATAGATTCTAAACTTACTCCCAGTTTCCGTACATCCACACTTACTACTGTTGGCAATTACATCTACAGGGCCTTAAACTCTAATATCAACCATGACCTAAAACGTTTTTCTTGATAGTTTTGTGACAGAACCCATCAGGCATAACAACAGACACAAACATCTCAACACATTCCCCCGTGTCCGACTAAACCTTACAAAAATTCAATGTATGTCAAAGCCCCAAAATCTGAATACCCTCACTGAGAACACTAGTAACTGCAGACACATTCTTCACCATCAAAACTACCATTCGAAAACATTCTTAATCTCCCTGATACACCCTCCTTTTACTCTGGAGTTTACCTGGAGAGAGTTTCGGGGGTCAACGCCCCCGCGGCCACGGTCTTGACCAGCCTCCAGGTGGATCAGCGCCCTGATCAACCCCAGCTGTTGCTGCAGTCTGCACGCAAACCAACGTACGAGCCACAGCCCGGCTGATCAGAACAGACTTTAGGTGCTGTCAACTAACTACAAAACGAATACACATGGTGGGTTCACACTTTACGACTCACTCACATCATTTGGACCAAAAACAGAAATATTAATCTCAGACTTAAAATAATGAATCCTGTCTACACCAATAGCGAAACTATGGTACTGTCCAAACAACATCATTCACACTGCTAAACTCATAAACTAGTATTTAGTCACTAAGCATAATACCAACTACCTCATAATTTGTAATATTTACAATTAAAGAATAAAACTAAGTAAGCCCGAAATGCCTACCATGCTAAAGCGATCTAGTGGTACACCCAGTAATCACAATTACTACATGTAACCTCACAATAACCAAATATCTGTAAACATCAGCATATGTAATCCATATACGAATAAACTCTGAATTGAATTAATTGATCGCTCCTCCTCCCTTCCCGCACCCACTTTCCCAGTAACCACAAACTTCTGCTGAACACTCTAACACTACAATTTTAAACCTACCCCATACCTTCTCGACCCATAGCCTATGCTCCCTCATTAGCCAATCTATCCTCCAATAGCTGTTTATATCATACCCTAACTGCCTCCTCTTAATAAGTTATATAAACCTTCACCTCTCTCTTCCTGATGCTTCTATTCTCCTTGAATCCCATCTACCTTTTACTCTCAGTGTACTACAACTAGAAAGTGATCTGAATATATCCTGTGGCCTACTCTATTAAACATGTACATCCTGAAGTCTACTCAACATCTTTTATCTACCAAATACATAATCCAACAAACTACTGTCCAATTTTTCACCCTGAACCACTCTCTTGTATACTTATTTATTCCACTTTTCCTTAAAAAAAATTGTAATTTCCTATAACTAAACCCCCCATTCTATTCAAAGGTTCAATCAAAGGGCTCCCATTATTAATTACACCTGGCACCCCAAACCTTACCCTACCACACCCTCTCTAAAAGTTTCTCCTACTTTAGCATTCAGGTCCCCTACCACAATTACTCTCTCACTTGGTTCAAAGGCTCGCTATAATTCACTGAACATCTCCCAAAATCTCTCTCTCACCTCTGCAATTCCTCTCTTCGCCAGGTTGCCTACACGCTTATTTATGACCCACTTTTTCGCATCCAATCCTTTACTTTAATCCACATAATTCTTTGAATTTTTACACATTTTTATTCTCTTTCCCTCTCCTTCCATAACTGATCCTTCAACATTACTGCTACCCCTTCCTTTGCTCTAAATCTCTCAGATACTCCAGATTTTAATCCCATTTTATTTCCCCCACCGAAACTCCCCTACCCCCTTCACTTTGTTTCACATGAAGTGCCCAGGACATCCAACTTCTTTTCATTCATAACATCAGCAATCATCTTATTTCCTTGTCATTCCGCACACATCCACGCACATTCAAGCAGTCCCAGTTTTTTAAATTTTATTTCTCTCTTTTTTTAGTAAATGACTACAGGAGAATGGGTTACTATCACCATTGCTCCCGTCATTTTTATGCCGAGCCTCAAACGACACGCATGGCTTACGGAGAAAGATTCTTTTCCCACATCCCCATGGACCAATAGAAGAAAAAAAAGAACAAAGCATATTTAGCTATTAGTAATAAATATAATCCTGAAGGAATCAGACTGGTTATTGAGGTGCCATGGACAGAATAAATTAAGAGCTGTAAAAACACTTGACTGGCTCTCCGCATAAATATCACAAGGGTTATTTTGGTCTGGAGTAACTAAGACTAGGTCTACAAGAATTAATTGTTCATTGCAGACCACCAAACTACCCATTTTAAAGATGCAACCCATGATAACTCTGAGGTATCTGTCAAAGTTCACTAAAGGGAAAAATTATCCCCATGTTAACAATCAAAATATCATTTCCAAAAAGATTACATATGGGCATAACAAGGAGCAGGAATCATAAATAATGAACCCACATAGGTAAGAAGAATAAGTACCTCTCCTAAGAGTAGCCCAGTTAATAAGAAACCAGTCAAAGAAAGGAGAGATTGTCCTTTCTGCAAGGGTACGTCAATTTACTAAGAAATTGCAATGCATACAATTCATGGAATGATAAAGTTGAAAATTGGAGAAAACATGACAGATGTATCATGAAGATTAAGGTAATACACAATGAGTCACAGGTATGCCAAATATAAACATCAGTTATCAATGTACACAAAGTGAAAGACAACCATATCGTCAATGTGTAAAGGATCTATTAGATACTGTTGATAAAGTATAATGTATGACAATCCTTACCACAACAGTAGCTATAAAAAAATTGCGCTAAATGATAATATGTATGGGTTTTGCAGAATATCCTTACCTGTTGTTACAGGTAGATAATAGAAGACAAAAGTCATAAAAAAAAAAATGAAACATGCAATAATGACCAGGATTCCCAGCGTACATGTCAAAAACATAAATGTCTTGATGTATGAAAGTACAGATTGGAAGAGCCCATAACTTAAAATTATCTGTGTTTTTTCTCTCGATAAAAGTCCACAATTGTTATGACACGTTTTATGTAACTGTCAGGTTGGGCAATGAGAAAAAACGTGTTAATGCAGTAATTGTACCATAGACTTCCAGAGAAAATATCTACAAAAGGGCTTAGTAAATCTACAAGAAAGACTTTCACATAATGTAAATTTAGCACCTTCTAGGGGTAATTGATGAATTCTGTAGGCCCAATAAATATTTTGATAGGTAGTGACTATTATGCCTCCTATGTAAAGGGTATGAAGTCGTGCCCCATGAGTAAAAATCTTTCATAGGAGGATGGTGTTGAGCCGTACACGCTAAATTGCGGGAAATAGACAGCATTGTAATAAATGCAAATGAAGAAAGTCCCCAGACGAATCTTTACTCTGGGAATCAATACATGAGAGATGTAAAATTTTTAATCTGGACAAACTGGGTACGACTTCCGTGGAGACAGAAACCAACCCAGAATTGCCCACTAATTACCGAATGGCAATGGTGGACAGTTAAATGTTCAGCTCCGCGAACTGAGTAAAATCAACCAGAATTGTTGACTGCCTATAAATGTATAATTGCTGAAACAGTTAATTAAAAAAATATATAGAAGAGGTAACCTCCAGCACGCCAAAAATTTATGGTCACATTTTGCCCCATCACGGAGTGAAAGAAGGATTCTAAGACCCACTTCTTGAGGATTGTGTTTTAATATTGAAAGTCCAGGAGTAACAAAAATGTACCTAATTTAAATGACTTGTTTGATGACAGGGTCCGTCGTTTGACGAAAAAATTTAAGAAGATATCTTATTAAATTTCAGGTGATGAAAATTATGCCTTTTAACGGCGACATAAGTAAAGCTTTCCTAAGATGGGTTTACAATAGGCGACCGGGATTGTACTCCCGCTTCTTATTGCATTAGAAAATCCTATTGACCCACTTAGCCTCTGAAAACTTTCGCTTTAGAGGCGTATTATTTGGTGAGCTACATCCAGTCCCTTCCTACTTCAAGCGACGATAAATGCAACACCTTAAATGTGGCGTATGGAAAGATCCATTAGAGTAAAGTAATGAGCAAAAATTTTATGTGACAATTTCCTGGGTGTGACATCAACTGAAGTAGGAACTGTTAATTACTTAGTGGGAGAGGATATAAAATAATGCAAATAGGCAAATATGCCTCTGAGAAAAGGAATAGTAATTCGTCCAAATTGAAGGACAAAATAAGTAAAGATTACCCTTGAGATGAAGTGCCAAAAGTGTAGTAATGTATGGGTTTAAATTGGATACAGAGGAGATTTTGTTTAAATGTATTAAAAACCTAATAATTACAGTATGCCCAATAAATTAACCTAAGAGAAGTTTTTGCTTGCATGAAGTTTGCCAAATGATTTGATACCACTAGGTTTATTTGTCACCCCTTACAATAAGAGGGAAATTCTTAATTCAGGAAGCATGGAAACTTAAATGTTGCTTTGGTAAAGAAATCTAAACGTGATGGAATCATTAACAGGTGGGATGAATTAATTGGTTATTAATGAGAAAATTCAACAATTTTGGAGTTCCCCAATGCCAGTGGTCCAAACCAAATTGGGAAAAATTGTACTCCACATTTTTTGTGATTCTTCAAAATTGTGCATATGGAGCAGTTGCTTACCTTCAAAGTAATTAGGTTATTTATCTTGTTTAATGTCAAGGCTAAAGTGTCTCCAAATAAATCACGTACCTTTACCTCAGTTTGGAATTTAAACAACAGCCAATAATGATAGTTGTTAAATTACTAATTAATATAAGAAATAATTTAGCAGGAGATAAATATAGCGACATCTGTATTTTGTCTGATAATGAGGTATCCTTACAATGATTCGTTATGGAAACAGTAAAATTGTAGTACGAACAAAACAAGTCGCTTGAATTAATCAATGCAAGAGAAGTATAATAGTTTGGGTCAGCATATGTTAGACATTTAATCATAATACCAGGTGAGGAGAATCCAGCTGATTTCTTGACTCTAGGTTACCTTATGCTAAATTTGTTAAAGGCTGATAATCATGGTTTAAATGACTGAACTGGTTGGTAAATAAAGCAATTGGCTTTGTACAAAAGGTGTATATTGCCTCCTGTTGAAAAATACTGTGAACCACCGCCTCCAATAGTTTGTCCCTTTCCTTACCATTGATATAAATAGGTATTCTCTTTACCCCAAACTAATCAATGTAGACTAAGTTGGTGTTTAAATTTCTAAATAAGATGAATATATCATCTAAGTTTTCACATCCTCTTGAATCATTGGATAAAGAGGGTACAAGAAAAAAATCTATGCAAAGAGAGATTAAGATTGATGAGTAAGAAAAATTGTTAAAGAGGTTCCATAATAAGAAATTGGGGCTGTATTTAAAACAATGTAATAGGTGCGCGAGGTAGGTTACAAAATGACTGAATTGGGTGATTATGTCTAAACAACCCTATCTTTACAGCCCAAAACTCATCATCTAACAAATTTAAAAATTTGTTCTAAATTGCCATAAAAAATGTAATGCATGGTGGGGTACAAGATACCATTAAATTGTATTAGGGAAACTTTCGTGATCCCACAAGGATGGCAAAGTGTAAAAGGGTGATTAAATCATGGTAATATGTCGCCGTGTGATGCCCAGATCCTATATGTACCCAGGTCCTCCACCATTGTCAAATGAGCAATTTGAGTTGTTTAGCAACGAACTCCGGCCGGCCTCAATGTGGAAAAAACTGTATATATTTTCCAGAAATTCAGTATT
This sequence comes from Cherax quadricarinatus, assembly GCF_026875155.1. Classification (NCBI taxonomy): domain Eukaryota; kingdom Metazoa; phylum Arthropoda; class Malacostraca; order Decapoda; family Parastacidae; genus Cherax; species Cherax quadricarinatus. Next base: position 27,337,036 of record NC_069406.1, read on the forward strand.
GATATGTAAATAGATGACCATAGCTGTATTTAATAATATTTGTTCATAGTGAAAACGGAAAGCCTGGTCTCGTCAGAGGGGACTCGCCATCTTGGTTGAGAATTGGATACAACGTAATATAAAGGAAAGAATTTTTTCGTGCTCTAGATTAAAATTGGATTGACACCTCCTCAAATAGGATGGCGAAATTTGTTGGTTGTGCATTCCTGCAAGTAACTTGAGAAATCAAGACGACTGGACACGACAGCTCCATGAACCTCAGATAACTCTCTAGATTTGCGTGTATAAATTCTGGCCATTGTTTTCCAATAAATTTATGTTAGTGAGTTGTTTTTCCTTTATTAAGTGAATACAACTTAATATCCAGTCAAATTGTGAGTGATATTACATATATTTTCCTTCTGTTATGTATATGTGAATTTTAATATTAATTTCTTTTTTTATATACAGTCCCACAAATTTATATATTTATACAGTATTTCCTGGTGTAATGTATTATAATTTCATTTAATTAAAAGGTCCAGAGCAAATGTGTGTTTATGACAAGTGGTAGAGGTATCGAAGGGGGACTTTTTTTGCGACCATAGTTAGTCCCAAAATTCCTACTTGTCTATGTAACTACCATTGATAAATAAAAATTATCTTTGTTAATCATTTACTGTTATGTACATAATTAGTTATCTAATGATAGATATATATTACATAGTGTCATATTTAAAAGTGGTTGATTACTTTTTACATACCTCAACATTACATGGCATACGAGTAATCCTCCTTGGGAGAACAACAACTATATGTTTACCGTAGTCCCTAGCCGTGTAGACATGTAGAAAACTTAACCACACTCAGGTCACTGCAGGTGGCCCCTCGACCCTCAACAATCTTATCCATACTAATCCAGACCATATAAAATGGGTAGCACCCTCAAGAACGGCTCTTCTAATTAATTGTGGACTTGTATAAAATTAAATTATTTTTTTAACTGAATGAAGGGGGAGGGGGGGGTTGGGGGGTTACACATGGATATAACCAAGGAAAAAACAGTTGTACAATAATCCCACCACTTACCAATATTCTCAGGTCACTTGACGTGGCAGGATCACCCATAACCTATCCAAATTAAAAATACCTACAGACCAGTAACAGTCTGCTATAACTAGAAAGTTACTTAACTTTTTTGTGGTGATTGATGCTCCCTTATTTCCTCATTCACCATCTCATTTCGATGTCCTGCTACACCGGACACGGTTCTTATTCCAGCAGGACGAGGTAATCCGTTGGCTTTGGTCCTGGTTTAGAAGTCGTGATTCCATAAAACTTCGCTACCTCGGGACGAGAACCACAACGCTCACTCGGAGCAGAGCGATTTAGTTCACTTCCCACATTCTCTTAACTTAATGTTATATAATTGATTACATTACCATTCACAAGCGAATTTAACTTCTCATAATTATTATACACATTAAGAGTTCACGTGCATAAAGATTCTGAGACCGATTATGTGAGATTAACTCATATGGGTAAATTCCCCTGGACACATTCCATGGTGGCGCACCCGTCACCACGGACCTACTAATTATCCACTCATTTTAAACAGTTTTTTTTTTTTTTCTTTATTACGGTGGTCAATGTAAACCACGTTCCCTCACCTTCATAACCAGAACAGTTACGACACTTCCTATTAGGAAGGTTGAGGGCCTATATTTAATCCTTAGGCCCGCCGTGAATCGCCAATCTCTGATCCCATTGTTTTCACAGCTTCCTCACGTTACATTCAAAACACTGCCGACTCCTCGTGCCCCATCTCGACCTATTATTATTTATCAAGGGGGAAGCGCAAACGCCCCCCGTAGGATTATCGCGCCCAGGGGGGATGTGGAAGGCATTCAGGCTTAATTCGGGTGAACTGGAGCACAAGTTCAATTCCCTAAACATGATGCCCCACAAGCCAACATCAAAGGAACTGAACCTTCCATGAGGGGAGCTCGACCTATACCCCATGCACATCTGCGCCAAGGCGCAGCGGTAACCCATTTGGTTCCTTTAAAATTACAAATACATTTTGACCCAAATCAACACATTAAACACTATTAGGCACTATAGCTTACGGAAAATTAGGGATAATTATCCTCCAAAGTTACATTCAGATAAAGCAATTTTCCACAGTAATGGGCAAGTCTCCTACAACCCTTGCCTCTGTTCACCTAGCATTAAAAGGTACCTGGGTTAGTTGACTGTTGTGGGTCGTATCCAGGTGATGGTCAAAGCTACTTATCTGAGACTCCGAACTACCCAAATGACCTAAATTGTCTATCACTCAGTAGAGTGAGAACGAGTGAAGTAAACTGAGAGTACAGTAACAATGTCACTAGTTGAGTACTTGACCTTCGATTAAGGCCTGTAATAACTGGTTTTTAAATAATTTACTGTAATCTCACTAAAACATACAAGAAATGCTGTTCTAAAAGCTGGAATATTATTCACTTCCGTGAGACAGGTGGCAGCACCATCCTGACTAATATAAAAATATATATATAATATATAATATATATATATATATAAATACATATAATATATTATAAATAATATATATATATGACATATATATAATATATACATATATATATATATGTCAATATATAGTATATAAATATATATATATATAAATATAATTAGATATATAAATATATATTTTATTAAAACATATATATATATATAAATATATATATATATATACCAAAATATATATACATATATATATATATATATATATATATATATATATATATATATATATATATAAATATATATAAATACTCGTTTTCTTATTTCCCCCTGTATTAGGACCTGAAAAAGTCACTCGTGGCGAAACGTTTCCATTAAAAAATTGTCCTGAACTGTACACAATGTCTTTTTCCAACATGTCGGTATCACCATACCATCAATTTCAGAAGTTAATCAAGTGTTTAAGCCAGAGTGGCCAATTCACTCAGTGTTACTGTGTAGTCTTCTACTCTTGCTTCTTTCAATATTGAATTGCTGTATATGTTAGAATGTGTCTATTAATTGTAAAGATGACAGCTACTTAAGAATAAAATTAATTATCACTATACTCCTTCAAAGCAAAAAAACTACCAAAAACCGAAAAGTTAACAAGAAAGTAAGGAAAAGGAGTAAATAAATTATGAACATCTGGTTCACAGGAAACGGAGTAAACATACCGTGGGATTACGTGCCCTACAAACTGGTACAATATCCCTGCCCTATCATTCAGCAGGAACAGGAACTCCTACTGCGTCGTAAATGTGGTTCCCCAACAGGACCGATGCAAGTTTCTGTGTACCTAAAACGGTAAGTTCAACGTCTGCACGTATGGGTGACGGTGGGTCACCAACACCACTGGAGAGTACAACCATCACATCTCCTTCTTCACTATATGCTTTCATCTACGGTCCAAGTTTGCTAATATATATATGATATATATATATATCATAATATATATATAAATATATATATATATATAAATTTATATTAAATAAATATTATTATATATATATCGCAAAATGAGCCGTCTTTTAACAAACATTTATTAATTTCTAAGTCTCACAACAGGATTCGAACCTGCACACTCTGTATCAAAGGTACTCAGTACTTTCTTCCACGAAAGATTCTAGGCCATTCGTGTTGCAAATCAACACATCTTCTGGAAACTTGCAATTTGCAGAGATGAGAAGGAATCCAGTAGAGTTCCGTTTCAAGGGAACGACTCGAGCATGGAATGATATGGCATGAAACAGACCAGTGCCAGGTGCCAAAAAAAATGAAAAAACAGCAATATTAAAACAGTAGAAAGCATATATAAGTCCCTCAAACATTAAATATTTAGTATGACCCAAGCAGCCTAGCAATATGATATATCAAAATTAACACACCAACAAGCCTTCAGCCTCCATATCGTACATTAAAAAAAAGATTCTCTGTCTCAAAAGTATCTGGCATCAATCAGTAGGAAAGTTAATTCCTTTTCGTCACCATAAAAAGAAAATTGGTCTAGAAGCAACAACAAGGAAACAATCCTATTTTCAGAGCTAATCATCTCAACTTTTATAATCAAATATCTTATTTCTACAAGTACATGTACAAGGTAACAAACCATAGTGCTGGACATCAATGACAAATTACTGTAGAAAGCCGCTTGTATATACAGACATTTCGGGCAAATTAGGTCAGTTTTGTCCCAGGATGCGACCCACAGCCATATCGACCTACAACCAGGTACCCATTAAAACTGATGGGTGAACATAGACAACCGGAGTAAAGAAACACTACCCAATGTTTCAAACTACCCTCGCCCGGGAATCAAACCCAAACCCTCACCGTGTGGAGGGTTCTTGTTTTGATTTTATTCACATACATTTTCAGCAAACATACTCATTTACATAAACGTAGATTAAGCTGTGTTTGGTTAGGATCACGGTTTATCGTTTATTAAATAATTAATAAAAAGTCACTAATATCATACCAAATTGACAATAAAAAATGAAAAAATTAAACAGACGTGATAAAAAAAATGAAGTGTAAATTGAAAACGTTGAGGGCCCACCTAGCGGGATACTACAGATAGAAAATTAAATCACGACAACGGGTAGGATGGAACCCATGGTAGGCGCACTCTAAAACTCGTATTTACGGGTTTCCACACCATACGTACTGTGATTTGTTTTGGCAGTCGAGAGACAGCCACAGTCACCATCCACTGTCTCTGCCACAGTGAAAGCAGGGCGAGACGTAGTGTGGAAAATACTGTAATATATTATCCAGAAATTCAGTATTTGTATAAAAATAGAAATGGCCCAAACAGTATTTAATAATATATATGTCATATAAAACGGAAAGCCTAGCTCTTGCATAGAGGGGACTCGCCATCTTGGTTTTGAATTGATTACAACGTTAATGATAGATGGGAAGAATTTTTCGGTGCTCTAGAGTTAAAATTTGGCTGACACCTCTCAAATAGGGAGGCGAAATGTGTTGGATTTGCCATTTCCTAGCATAACTTGGAAACAAACGAACTGGACAAGACAGCTCCAGGAACCTCAGATAATGCTCTCTAGATATGAGTATAATTCTGGCCCCATAGTTTTTCACATAAATTTAGTTAGTGAGGTTTTTCTGAGTATTGATACAACTTAATTCCAGTCAAATTGGTGGAGTGATATTAAGATATATTTTCCCTTCTTTATGTATAAGTGAATTTATTATGTAATCAATTTTAATATACAGTCCACATATTTATATATATACCTTATCCCTGTGAATGTTTTTATTTCATTTTAAATAATAGGTCCAGAGCAACTTGTGGTTATGAACAGTGTAGGTATCGAAGGGGACATATTTGCTACCTAGGTGTCCCAAATTCCAACTTGTTCTATGATACGAACATTGATAAATAATAATTATCTTTGTGTAATCATTTACTGTTATGTTACAATAAAATAGTTACATTTCAGATAAATGCAATTTTCCATATTTAATTTGAGGCCCGTGTCCCTATTTGAACCGGAATGTATTAGTGAAAGTCATTAATTGGGTTAATTATCTTAATAATTATATTGTGAAATGACAGAAGGTAGGTGGATGTTAAGTTCAAAAATTTATTAATTGTAGTGGATTATAATTATTAAATATTAGAATTTGATAAGTCAAATCTGGCTAAGTTATATATTATATTTGTATAATAATTAATTTGATAAACAATCTGGCCAATAACTATATCAGTGTAATGTGTAATTGATAAGCCAGTGTTTGCATAATTAACTAAATGTGTATAATTATTTAATTTTACTTAATGTGTAGTGGATTACAATTAATTACAATAATAATTGATAATATAATTCTGGCCCAAAGTATAAATCAATGTATGTGATAATTGATAAGCAATTGTTTGCTAATTATATTAATGTGTATAAAATTAATTTGCTATGGCCAATTCTGGCAAGATTTATATTAATTTGTATAATAATTTTGATCAGCCAAGGCTGCTAAAGTTTGTGATTAATGTACATATTAAAATTAAATATAAAAATACTTTCTTACTATGTATAATAGCTAGGCTCAGGTGTAGCCTAACATTACAAATGTGGTATTTAAAAATTTATATTCACCATTTTTGTTACATGTAATTGCCTAAGCTCAAGTAGCTAGAATTTATTCAAAGGTAAGTTGTACTAATATACCTTATAAAGTGGCATAATTTTAGATACATAATCAGTGTTATTAACTTGAATTTAATACATTAAATCATGCTAAAATGAGGAAAATTGATAGAAGACAAAACAATGGAATATAGAGTAAAGAAAGACATCACTACAAGGCTAAAAAAAAAGTTCATGAAACCAAGGCAATATAATGTTTGGAATTAAGAACCGAGAAACTCTTGATACGATGATTATCAAATTGTATTTAGAGCTTTAATGTAAAGATATGATTCATACAAATATATTACAAACAAATATGAGAGAAATTTTTAGTAAACTGTGCTAGATGGACTGAAATAGACATCATGATTAACAAGTATAGTATTAGAGGAAAAGAATACTTTCTTGTAAAAGTCAGGCCTTGAATAAATTAAAATGTGTAAACCTAGGTCAGATAATCAGTCTGCTTCCAATACAAATAATATGTCTTTGCCAAAACCTCCAGAAATTGTGTTTGCCTGAGTTTAAATCTGGAGAAAAATTGTGAGGAATTTATTTATTTTTTTGGTCAATTTTTAAAGCACTGTGCATGCCATGAGTGACCTAGCCTGTGTAACTAAATTATTTTACCTCACAAGGACAGGTAAAAGTAGATGCTCACATACCAAAACAAGGCCTTTTCCCAATGTAATGACTCCTTACAAGGTAAGGCATTTGTTTTGCTGAAGGTCACTTTATAGGTAAAAACAGAACAAATAGGTTGGATCTAGTGAAAAATCACTGTAAATTTAAACTCCCCAGATCACCCTTACAAAGTTTTACAGCAGTTTTAGAGTTAAACTGGAGAGACTCTCAAAAATTATTAAGTTTTTTTTTTATCACACTGGCCATTCCCACCAAGGCAGGGAGGCCCGAAAAAGAAAAACTTTGCACCATCAAATCACGTCCATCACTGGTCTTGCCAGAAGGGTGCTTTACATACAGTTTTTAAACTGCACAACATTAACACCGTGGGGACCCTCCGTTCAGAGTGCAGGCACTGTAACTTCCCAACTCCAGACTCAGTCGCGTGCCGTGTTTCCCTGAACCCCTTCATACAGAGTTACTTTGCTCATACCCAACAGCACTTTTCAAGTATTTAAAAACCATATATTGTCTCCATTCACTCCCCTATCAAACACGCTCACTGCATGCCTGCTGAAGTCTAAGCCCCTCGCACAACCAAAACCTCCATTAACCCCCCTCCCGGGTCCAAACCTTTCCTAGGCCCGACCCTACCCCCCACCATCCTTCCACTAACAGACTGATACACTCTTGAAGTCACTCTTTCGCTCCAATCTCTCGTGTAATCTGTCTGAACCACCTCACAACCCTTCCTCATCCCTCTGGACAACATTTTTGGTAATCCCGCACCTCCTCCTAACTCCAAACAACGAATTCTCTGCATTATATTCACACCACAAATGCTCTCAGACTGACATCTCCACTGCTCCAGCCCTCTCCTCGCTGACAACATTCATCACCTATGCTTCACACCGCATATAAAGCGTATGTAAAACTATACTCTCATACATTCCCCTCTTGCATCCAAGGTACAAAGTTCATTGTCTCCACAGACTCCTAATGCACAACTCACGACCTTTTCCCCACATCAAATCTAATGATTCCCCTCATCTTTCATAGACCCATCCGCTGACACTCCACTCCCAAATATCAGAAATACATTCACCTCCTCCTACCATAACACTCTCCATCCAATCTGATAATCCAATCCTTTCATCACCCTAATCTTTTTGTTATCCTCATAACCTTATCTCTATTCCTGATTCACTTTTAATTTTCTTCTTTTGCACACCCAACCAAATTCCCATCCACCAATCTCTGCAACTTCCTCATCAGAATCTCCAAGAGCACAGTGGACATCAGCAAAGAGCAACTGTGGACAACTCCCACATTATTGTTGATTCTTTACTTTTAACTCCACGCCTCTTGCCAAGACTCTCGCATATACTTCTCTTTTCAACTCCAACTATAAATATAATTAAACAACCAGGTGTTGACATCACACATCCTTGGTCTAAGGCCTACTTTTACTGGGAAAAATTTCCCTCTTTCCTACATGCTCTAACTTGAGCCTCACTAATCCTTTGTAAAAACTCTTCATCTTTCGTAACCTACCTCCTACACCCATAACACCTGCAACATCTGCCACATTGCCCCCCTACCACTCAGTCCATAAACGCCTTTTCCAAATCCATAAATGCCCCAAAGACCTCATTAGCCTTATCTAAATACTTTCACTAATATGTTATCATCCTGTACAACACCTGACCCACACAACCCCCTACCTTTCCAAAAGGCCAATCCATGTTATCTGCTATCCTATTCTCCCGTCTTACTCTTAATATCTTTTCAATAAAAACTCTAACCCATACACTTTAACCAGGTAAAACACAACAGACTTATCCCCCCAAAATTTTTTGCACACTCTTTTGTCCTCTTTTGCCTTTATACAAGGAACTATGCATGCTCTCTTGCCAATCCCAAGGTACCTACCCTCTTCCCTACTTTTTAATAATTGCACCAACCACGCTCCAAAACTATATCCCCAACTGCTTTTAAACATTTCAATCTTAATCCTACCATCAATCCGCTGTCTTACCCCCTTTCCTTTTACCTACAACTGCCTCACGAACTTCCCCACACTCACAACTGGCTCTTCCTCACTCCTACAAGATGCTTATTTCCTCCTTGCCCTTTACACAAATCACAGCTTCCGGGTTCTTCATCAACTTTAACAATTCCTCAAAATATTCCCTCCACTTCCCCAATACCTCTAACTCTCCATTAAATAACTCTCCTCTCCTATTTATATAAAAACTACAAATCCCATTTGTTCTCTAGGCTACCTTAACTTGTTAATCTCACTCCAAAAGCTTTTTTCTTATTTTCAACAAAATATGTTGATAACATCTCACCCCACTCTCTCGTTTGCCTCTCTTTATTACATTTGCTTACATCACCACTCTCTTTAACCTCTCTCTTTTTCCTCCATATACTCATCCCACCTTGCAATCACTTCTACTTTCTAAAAACTTCCTCATATGCTAAACTTATTTCTCCCTTACTACTCTGTTTACATCAACATTCCACCTAGATGGAATTTCACCCCCTAATTCCTTCTATCTTCACCAACTAGCCCCACGGAAGTCATTGAATCATAAAGTCACTTAAAAATAACTCGGGGAATCTGTACTCATGTCCCAACCATTACTGTACAAGTCGAGACGGCCCATGACCTTTCGCATTCTATTTTCATTACTTTTAAACAAGTAAATAAGACTAGCACCTTTCCCGAAACTACTCAAGATGGCAAGGTTACACCAATACATAAAGGTGGTGACCCTGACAGACTTAAACAACTATAGGCCAATAACTAACTTACCAGTGCTAGTCCAAAATCTTTGAGAAAACTCGTGCACAGAACTGTTCCTTATAACGGCTCAAAACATACTCAACCCCTGCCATATTGGAGATATCCAGGAAAAATAAAAGCCACTAATGATGCAATCATAAAAATGCTAGATCAGCTTACACAGCATTGGAAAATAAGGAATATCCACTAGGATTTTTTTTATTTGTACCTAAGAAAGCTTTTGGACACAGTAGAGGACCACGACATCCTACTCCACAAAACTTGATCACTACGGTTATATAGGCCATGCACATTTGCTTATTTCAAATCTTACAATCTAATAAGTATCAGTACGTCACCATTAAAGACAACAGCATCAGCAACACTGCACTTGATACTTGAGTTCCGCAGGGAAGTGTCCTTGGTCCCCTGCTCTTCCTCATAACCATCAATTACCGTTCCAAACTTATCCTCAACACCTTAAAAACCCAATCTCTTTGAGTCCTGAAGACACGACTTATAGTCCATCTCTCACCTAATCTTGCCACCTCAACACCATTAGTGAATGAGGACTGAATTAAAATTATCGACCATGGATGGACAGCCAAAAAACTTACGCTTAAACACTGACAAAACCTCCTATATTAAGTTTGTAGCAAGCAGAGATGCACAAAATAACATTAAGATTGAACACACTCTAATTACCAAAATAATGTGGGTGAAAATTCCTAGCTTATACCTTGACAACAACCTAATTTTTCAGACCCAAATCAGCATATACCAAAAAGTATTCCAAAACTGGGAACGGATGGGATCCTCCCAAGATACGATACAACGTTTGCCGCAAAATGCCTTCTGACACTATAAACCAACTCACTTTATTTATCCATACCTCACCTATGCTATTTGTGCTTGGTGATCAACTCAGCAACACACCTAAAGCCAAAAATAACCCAAACAAAAAACTGCAGTAATAATAATCACTAAATCCCAGACCCTGGCAACACACCCCCCCACATCTCATAGATTCTAAACTTACTCCCAGTTTCCGTACATCCACACTTACTACTGTTGGCAATTACATCTACAGGGCCTTAAACTCTAATATCAACCATGACCTAAAACGTTTTTCTTGATAGTTTTGTGACAGAACCCATCAGGCATAACAACAGACACAAACATCTCAACACATTCCCCCGTGTCCGACTAAACCTTACAAAAATTCAATGTATGTCAAAGCCCCAAAATCTGAATACCCTCACTGAGAACACTAGTAACTGCAGACACATTCTTCACCATCAAAACTACCATTCGAAAACATTCTTAATCTCCCTGATACACCCTCCTTTTACTCTGGAGTTTACCTGGAGAGAGTTTCGGGGGTCAACGCCCCCGCGGCCACGGTCTTGACCAGCCTCCAGGTGGATCAGCGCCCTGATCAACCCCAGCTGTTGCTGCAGTCTGCACGCAAACCAACGTACGAGCCACAGCCCGGCTGATCAGAACAGACTTTAGGTGCTGTCAACTAACTACAAAACGAATACACATGGTGGGTTCACACTTTACGACTCACTCACATCATTTGGACCAAAAACAGAAATATTAATCTCAGACTTAAAATAATGAATCCTGTCTACACCAATAGCGAAACTATGGTACTGTCCAAACAACATCATTCACACTGCTAAACTCATAAACTAGTATTTAGTCACTAAGCATAATACCAACTACCTCATAATTTGTAATATTTACAATTAAAGAATAAAACTAAGTAAGCCCGAAATGCCTACCATGCTAAAGCGATCTAGTGGTACACCCAGTAATCACAATTACTACATGTAACCTCACAATAACCAAATATCTGTAAACATCAGCATATGTAATCCATATACGAATAAACTCTGAATTGAATTAATTGATCGCTCCTCCTCCCTTCCCGCACCCACTTTCCCAGTAACCACAAACTTCTGCTGAACACTCTAACACTACAATTTTAAACCTACCCCATACCTTCTCGACCCATAGCCTATGCTCCCTCATTAGCCAATCTATCCTCCAATAGCTGTTTATATCATACCCTAACTGCCTCCTCTTAATAAGTTATATAAACCTTCACCTCTCTCTTCCTGATGCTTCTATTCTCCTTGAATCCCATCTACCTTTTACTCTCAGTGTACTACAACTAGAAAGTGATCTGAATATATCCTGTGGCCTACTCTATTAAACATGTACATCCTGAAGTCTACTCAACATCTTTTATCTACCAAATACATAATCCAACAAACTACTGTCCAATTTTTCACCCTGAACCACTCTCTTGTATACTTATTTATTCCACTTTTCCTTAAAAAAAATTGTAATTTCCTATAACTAAACCCCCCATTCTATTCAAAGGTTCAATCAAAGGGCTCCCATTATTAATTACACCTGGCACCCCAAACCTTACCCTACCACACCCTCTCTAAAAGTTTCTCCTACTTTAGCATTCAGGTCCCCTACCACAATTACTCTCTCACTTGGTTCAAAGGCTCGCTATAATTCACTGAACATCTCCCAAAATCTCTCTCTCACCTCTGCAATTCCTCTCTTCGCCAGGTTGCCTACACGCTTATTTATGACCCACTTTTTCGCATCCAATCCTTTACTTTAATCCACATAATTCTTTGAATTTTTACACATTTTTATTCTCTTTCCCTCTCCTTCCATAACTGATCCTTCAACATTACTGCTACCCCTTCCTTTGCTCTAAATCTCTCAGATACTCCAGATTTTAATCCCATTTTATTTCCCCCACCGAAACTCCCCTACCCCCTTCACTTTGTTTCACATGAAGTGCCCAGGACATCCAACTTCTTTTCATTCATAACATCAGCAATCATCTTATTTCCTTGTCATTCCGCACACATCCACGCACATTCAAGCAGTCCCAGTTTTTTAAATTTTATTTCTCTCTTTTTTTAGTAAATGACTACAGGAGAATGGGTTACTATCACCATTGCTCCCGTCATTTTTATGCCGAGCCTCAAACGACACGCATGGCTTACGGAGAAAGATTCTTTTCCCACATCCCCATGGACCAATAGAAGAAAAAAAAGAACAAAGCATATTTAGCTATTAGTAATAAATATAATCCTGAAGGAATCAGACTGGTTATTGAGGTGCCATGGACAGAATAAATTAAGAGCTGTAAAAACACTTGACTGGCTCTCCGCATAAATATCACAAGGGTTATTTTGGTCTGGAGTAACTAAGACTAGGTCTACAAGAATTAATTGTTCATTGCAGACCACCAAACTACCCATTTTAAAGATGCAACCCATGATAACTCTGAGGTATCTGTCAAAGTTCACTAAAGGGAAAAATTATCCCCATGTTAACAATCAAAATATCATTTCCAAAAAGATTACATATGGGCATAACAAGGAGCAGGAATCATAAATAATGAACCCACATAGGTAAGAAGAATAAGTACCTCTCCTAAGAGTAGCCCAGTTAATAAGAAACCAGTCAAAGAAAGGAGAGATTGTCCTTTCTGCAAGGGTACGTCAATTTACTAAGAAATTGCAATGCATACAATTCATGGAATGATAAAGTTGAAAATTGGAGAAAACATGACAGATGTATCATGAAGATTAAGGTAATACACAATGAGTCACAGGTATGCCAAATATAAACATCAGTTATCAATGTACACAAAGTGAAAGACAACCATATCGTCAATGTGTAAAGGATCTATTAGATACTGTTGATAAAGTATAATGTATGACAATCCTTACCACAACAGTAGCTATAAAAAAATTGCGCTAAATGATAATATGTATGGGTTTTGCAGAATATCCTTACCTGTTGTTACAGGTAGATAATAGAAGACAAAAGTCATAAAAAAAAAAATGAAACATGCAATAATGACCAGGATTCCCAGCGTACATGTCAAAAACATAAATGTCTTGATGTATGAAAGTACAGATTGGAAGAGCCCATAACTTAAAATTATCTGTGTTTTTTCTCTCGATAAAAGTCCACAATTGTTATGACACGTTTTATGTAACTGTCAGGTTGGGCAATGAGAAAAAACGTGTTAATGCAGTAATTGTACCATAGACTTCCAGAGAAAATATCTACAAAAGGGCTTAGTAAATCTACAAGAAAGACTTTCACATAATGTAAATTTAGCACCTTCTAGGGGTAATTGATGAATTCTGTAGGCCCAATAAATATTTTGAAGGTATTGAATATTATGCCTCCTATGTAAAGGGTATGAAGTCGTGCCCCATGAGTAAAAATCTTTCATAGGAGGATGGTGTTGAGCCGTACACGCTAAATTGCGGGAAATAGACAGCATTGTAATAAATGCAAATGAAGAAAGTCCCCAGACGAATCTTTACTCTGGGAATCAATACATGAGAGATGTAAAATTTTTAATCTGGACAAACTGGGTACGACTTCCGTGGAGACAGAAACCAACCCAGAATTGCCCACTAATTACCGAATGGCAATGGTGGACAGTTAAATGTTCAGCTCCGCGAACTGAGTAAAATCAACCAGAATTGTTGACTGCCTATAAATGTATAATTGCTGAAACAGTTAATTAAAAAAATATATAGAAGAGGTAACCTCCAGCACGCCAAAAATTTATGGTCACATTTTGCCCCATCACGGAGTGAAAGAAGGATTCTAAGACCCACTTCTTGAGGATTGTGTTTTAATATTGAAAGTCCAGGAGTAACAAAAATGTACCTAATTTAAATGACTTGTTTGATGACAGGGTCCGTCGTTTGACGAAAAAATTTAAGAAGATATCTTATTAAATTTCAGGTGATGAAAATTATGCCTTTTAACGGCGACATAAGTAAAGCTTTCCTAAGATGGGTTTACAATAGGCGACCGGGATTGTACTCCCGCTTCTTATTGCATTAGAAAATCCTATTGACCCACTTAGCCTCTGAAAACTTTCGCTTTAGAGGCGTATTATTTGGTGAGCTACATCCAGTCCCTTCCTACTTCAAGCGACGATAAATGCAACACCTTAAATGTGGCGTATGGAAAGATCCATTAGAGTAAAGTAATGAGCAAAAATTTTATGTGACAATTTCCTGGGTGTGACATCAACTGAAGTAGGAACTGTTAATTACTTAGTGGGAGAGGATATAAAATAATGCAAATAGGCAAATATGCCTCTGAGAAAAGGAATAGTAATTCGTCCAAATTGAAGGACAAAATAAGTAAAGATTACCCTTGAGATGAAGTGCCAAAAGTGTAGTAATGTATGGGTTTAAATTGGATACAGAGGAGATTTTGTTTAAATGTATTAAAAACCTAATAATTACAGTATGCCCAATAAATTAACCTAAGAGAAGTTTTTGCTTGCATGAAGTTTGCCAAATGATTTGATACCACTAGGTTTATTTGTCACCCCTTACAATAAGAGGGAAATTCTTAATTCAGGAAGCATGGAAACTTAAATGTTGCTTTGGTAAAGAAATCTAAACGTGATGGAATCATTAACAGGTGGGATGAATTAATTGGTTATTAATGAGAAAATTCAACAATTTTGGAGTTCCCCAATGCCAGTGGTCCAAACCAAATTGGGAAAAATTGTACTCCACATTTTTTGTGATTCTTCAAAATTGTGCATATGGAGCAGTTGCTTACCTTCAAAGTAATTAGGTTATTTATCTTGTTTAATGTCAAGGCTAAAGTGTCTCCAAATAAATCACGTACCTTTACCTCAGTTTGGAATTTAAACAACAGCCAATAATGATAGTTGTTAAATTACTAATTAATATAAGAAATAATTTAGCAGGAGATAAATATAGCGACATCTGTATTTTGTCTGATAATGAGGTATCCTTACAATGATTCGTTATGGAAACAGTAAAATTGTAGTACGAACAAAACAAGTCGCTTGAATTAATCAATGCAAGAGAAGTATAATAGTTTGGGTCAGCATATGTTAGACATTTAATCATAATACCAGGTGAGGAGAATCCAGCTGATTTCTTGACTCTAGGTTACCTTATGCTAAATTTGTTAAAGGCTGATAATCATGGTTTAAATGACTGAACTGGTTGGTAAATAAAGCAATTGGCTTTGTACAAAAGGTGTATATTGCCTCCTGTTGAAAAATACTGTGAACCACCGCCTCCAATAGTTTGTCCCTTTCCTTACCATTGATATAAATAGGTATTCTCTTTACCCCAAACTAATCAATGTAGACTAAGTTGGTGTTTAAATTTCTAAATAAGATGAATATATCATCTAAGTTTTCACATCCTCTTGAATCATTGGATAAAGAGGGTACAAGAAAAAAATCTATGCAAAGAGAGATTAAGATTGATGAGTAAGAAAAATTGTTAAAGAGGTTCCATAATAAGAAATTGGGGCTGTATTTAAAACAATGTAATAGGTGCGCGAGGTAGGTTACAAAATGACTGAATTGGGTGATTATGTCTAAACAACCCTATCTTTACAGCCCAAAACTCATCATCTAACAAATTTAAAAATTTGTTCTAAATTGCCATAAAAAATGTAATGCATGGTGGGGTACAAGATACCATTAAATTGTATTAGGGAAACTTTCGTGATCCCACAAGGATGGCAAAGTGTAAAAGGGTGATTAAATCATGGTAATATGTCGCCGTGTGATGCCCAGATCCTATATGTACCCAGGTCCTCCACCATTGTCAAATGAGCAATTTGAGTTGTTTAGCAACGAACTCCGGCCGGCCTCAATGTGGAAAAAACTGTATATATTTTCCAGAAATTCAGTATTGATATGTAAATAGATGACCATAGCTGTATTTAATAATATTTGTTCATAGTGAAAACGGAAAGCCTGGTCTCGTCAGAGGGGACTCGCCATCTTGGTTGAGAATTGGATACAACGTAATATAAAGGAAAGAATTTTTTCGTGCTCTAGATTAAAATTGGATTGACACCTCCTCAAATAGGATGGCGAAATTTGTTGGTTGTGCATTCCTGCAAGTAACTTGAGAAATCAAGACGACTGGACACGACAGCTCCATGAACCTCAGATAACTCTCTAGATTTGCGTGTATAAATTCTGGCCATTGTTTTCCAATAAATTTATGTTAGTGAGTTGTTTTTCCTTTATTAAGTGAATACAACTTAATATCCAGTCAAATTGTGAGTGATATTACATATATTTTCCTTCTGTTATGTATATGTGAATTTTAATATTAATTTCTTTTTTTATATACAGTCCCACAAATTTATATATTTATACAGTATTTCCTGGTGTAATGTATTATAATTTCATTTAATTAAAAGGTCCAGAGCAAATGTGTGTTTATGACAAGTGGTAGAGGTATCGAAGGGGGACTTTTTTTGCGACCATAGTTAGTCCCAAAATTCCTACTTGTCTATGTAACTACCATTGATAAATAAAAATTATCTTTGTTAATCATTTACTGTTATGTACATAATTAGTTATCTAATGATAGATATATATTACATAGTGTCATATTTAAAAGTGGTTGATTACTTTTTACATACCTCAACATTACATGGCATACGAGTAATCCTCCTTGGGAGAACAACAACTATATGTTTACCGTAGTCCCTAGCCGTGTAGACATGTAGAAAACTTAACCACACTCAGGTCACTGCAGGTGGCCCCTCGACCCTCAACAATCTTATCCATACTAATCCAGACCATATAAAATGGGTAGCACCCTCAAGAACGGCTCTTCTAATTAATTGTGGACTTGTATAAAATTAAATTATTTTTTTAACTGAATGAAGGGGGAGGGGGGGGTTGGGGGGTTACACATGGATATAACCAAGGAAAAAACAGTTGTACAATAATCCCACCACTTACCAATATTCTCAGGTCACTTGACGTGGCAGGATCACCCATAACCTATCCAAATTAAAAATACCTACAGACCAGTAACAGTCTGCTATAACTAGAAAGTTACTTAACTTTTTTGTGGTGATTGATGCTCCCTTATTTCCTCATTCACCATCTCATTTCGATGTCCTGCTACACCGGACACGGTTCTTATTCCAGCAGGACGAGGTAATCCGTTGGCTTTGGTCCTGGTTTAGAAGTCGTGATTCCATAAAACTTCGCTACCTCGGGACGAGAACCACAACGCTCACTCGGAGCAGAGCGATTTAGTTCACTTCCCACATTCTCTTAACTTAATGTTATATAATTGATTACATTACCATTCACAAGCGAATTTAACTTCTCATAATTATTATACACATTAAGAGTTCACGTGCATAAAGATTCTGAGACCGATTATGTGAGATTAACTCATATGGGTAAATTCCCCTGGACACATTCCATGGTGGCGCACCCGTCACCACGGACCTACTAATTATCCACTCATTTTAAACAGTTTTTTTTTTTTTTCTTTATTACGGTGGTCAATGTAAACCACGTTCCCTCACCTTCATAACCAGAACAGTTACGACACTTCCTATTAGGAAGGTTGAGGGCCTATATTTAATCCTTAGGCCCGCCGTGAATCGCCAATCTCTGATCCCATTGTTTTCACAGCTTCCTCACGTTACATTCAAAACACTGCCGACTCCTCGTGCCCCATCTCGACCTATTATTATTTATCAAGGGGGAAGCGCAAACGCCCCCCGTAGGATTATCGCGCCCAGGGGGGATGTGGAAGGCATTCAGGCTTAATTCGGGTGAACTGGAGCACAAGTTCAATTCCCTAAACATGATGCCCCACAAGCCAACATCAAAGGAACTGAACCTTCCATGAGGGGAGCTCGACCTATACCCCCGCACATCTGCGCAGGCGCAGCGGGAACCCAGTTGGTTCCATTCAAAATACAAATACATTTTGACCCAAATCAACACATTAAACACTATTAGGCACTATAGCTTACGGAAATTAAGTAATTTCCACCAAAGTTACATTCAGATAAATGCAATTTTCCACAGTATGGGCAAGTCTCCTTACACCCGTTGCCTCTGTTCACCTAGCAGTAAAAGGTACCTGGGTTAGTTGACTGTTGTGGGTCGTATCCTGGGGGATGGTCAATGCTACAATATCTGAGACTCGAACTACCTCAAATGACCTAATTGCTATCACTCAGTGAGTGAGAACGAGTGAAGTAAACTGAGAGGTCAGTAACAATGTCACTAGGTGAGTACTGACTTCGATTAGGAGGCCTGTAATATCTGTGTTTTAAATAATTTACTGTATATCTCACTAAAACATACAAGAAATGCATGTTCTAAAAGCTGGAATAGTATTCACTCCGTGAGACAGGTGGCAGCACCTCCTGGACTATAATTTCAGTACGGGGTTAGTTAGTGTTTAATATGTTTATTATGCACCCCATACCCATCCCGTGGGCGGTAGTCAAAAGATTACAGAGGTACATAATTGGTCCAGGGACTGGACTCCAAAGTTTTGATAGCTGAGCAAGTTACAGAGGTAATGAACTCACAATTTACAAAGGTAATGAACTCACAATTTACAAAGGTAATGAACTCACAATTTACAAAGGTAATGAACTCCAGGTAAGTCTGGTCACAATCATGACAAGTTACAAAGGTATTTACAGATTACAGAGGTACGTAATGGGTCCAGGGACTGGGCCCCCAAAGTTTTGATAGCTGAACTAGGTACAAAGGTAATGAGCTCACAAGTTACAAAGGTAATGAATTCTGTAGAATGGTTACTTACGTTTATACTTTGGCTACAATCATGAACAAATTATAGAGTAATGAGCAATTCACACTTCCACACCCGTTTTCTTTTATTTGGCAGCCCGAGTGTGAGTGCTACTTAAGCGATATATAAATATGACAACATCGCAAATGGTTAGGTTGGTTAATGGGTTCAAACCCTAATTATTAGGCGAGTGCGCTAAAGGCTGTATGTAATCTGTTGACCACCAGTTAAAAGTAGTAATTTAACCTCAGTATATATACAAAGACATGGAACTCTTGGTGTAGATAACCTGTGCAAATTTGCCACTACATGGCAAATAAGTATTGCTTAACAATTTTAATGTAGATAAGTGTTTCAGAGAACCGATAGGATGATGATTTAAACATTTGTGCAACACTTGGGTATCTTTATTGTGGAAACGTTTCGCCAACCAGTAATACTACTAATAATAATATCGACATTTCTACAAGTACATGTACAAGGTATACAGGCCTAGCTGACATCCAATGACAAACTACTATATAGAAAGTCCTTTGTTATGCTGAGCATTTCGGACATATTAGGTCAGTTTTTGTCCCAGGATTCCATACACGCTCAGTTTTAAAATGTTTTAAACTTCAGTTTTTTTACTCTGTCTTCAACATTCAGCATATCAACTTGTAAACCATTCTGGCCTACATGCTCTCTTGGTCCCAGGTCCATTTTGTTCTGGGTGATTTGTAGTCTATCAGTTTTTTATTAAGGCTAAGTATCGTGAAGAGCCCGGTGGCCTGGTGGCTAAAGCTCCCGCTTCACACACGGAGGGCCCGGGTTCGGTTCCCGGCGGGCGGAAACATTTCACACGTTTCCTTTACTCCTTTGTCCTGTTCACCTAGCAGCAAATAGGTACCTGGGTGTTAGTCGACTGGTGTGGGTCGCATCCTGGGGGACAAGATTAAGGACCCCAATGGAAATAAGTTAGACAGTCCTCGATGACGCACGACTTTCTTGGGGTTATCCTGGGTGGCTACCCCCCGGGTTTTAAAAATCCAACGAAATTTTCTTATTGCCAAAGGGTCTATGTGCCTGCGATCCTCATAGGTAGCCCCTGTAGACTCATGTGAGGAACTTCAGTCTGGATTCGCTGTTTTTACTACACTTTCCCTATTATTTCCCTGATATGCTTGGGTAAAAGGGGTTCCCCAGATATTTCACTGGGGAATTGAAGTGATGGGTTCCCCTTCCCTGGACTTAAAAATTTTTTATCTTTTTAAAATTTGTTTGTGCCAGAGAGTATGCTTCCTTTTCCCCCAAGGTGAAAATAATTTGCTACTTACCTTTTTGTTGAGGGGGTTCTTTACTGACACTAACAGAGCACTGTTTTCTGATACATTAGAAATGCACTTGACACTTGGGCATCTCATTACAAAAAAGAAGGACAAAAAAGGACCCTTGGAGAATCCCACAGATTCGTTTTTGATTTTGAAAATTTGTTTCCTGTTGCTCGGTTGGTTTTAAAAACCAGTCTACGAACCTTCCCGATAGTTTTAGTTTCTTCAATTTTGGGCCCGTATCACGGGCCTTTTACAAATCTAAGGTTACTGTGGAAAATTGCATTTAACGAATGTTTTATGTACAAAAACAGTAAAATGAAACAGAAAATTTATATTTATCAGTTAGCCAAGTGGGAAATTTTGGGGGACACCAGACGCAAAAAATGTCCCCCTTCGTCCCTCCCACTGTATACCCCAAAGTTGCTCGGACCTAAAATTATAAATGATTTGATCACCAGGAAGGTGGTAATAAAAAATTTGTGGACTGATTTTTAAAAATAATAAATATTAAGATACACATATATACATTTTTACAAAACAGAAAAATATATCTTAATCAAAAACACCACCAATTTGACTGGGATTAATGTGTCATACTCAAAAAAACCTCACTGTCATCTATGAAAAAAACACTGGCAGGTTACTACAAAGACTTATCTGAGGTTTCCGGAGCTGTCTTGTCCAGTCGCCTGATATTCAATTATGCAGGAAGGGCACATCCAACAAATTTGTTCCTTTTTTGAGGGTGTCACCCAATTTTAACCTCTAGAGCATAAAAAAATTCTTCCCATTACATCAACGTTTCTAATCCAAATTTCAAACAAAATGGCGACTGCCCTTCTGTCGGGCGAGGTCCGTTTCCCATTTTCCAAAATTTTAATTTTTTAAAAAATGCAAATGGGGCATCTTTTTTCCTTAAATTCCCGTATTTCCAAAAAAATTTACAGTTTTTCCACACTGGGGCCCAGGCGGAATCTTTTGCAAAAACGCTCTTATCCTTCCTTTGGGAGCGTTTCCCAGCGGGTTCGGGCTTGAGTGGCTGTTCCCCTAGTGGGTATTACTATGATTTCATTTACCGGCATCACTTGGGTAGAGTTTTTTTCATATCATCGTGTCATTTCCTCAGATTTTCATTTACTTTTGATTAAACACCAAATTTCCCAAGGGAAAAAATTTATTAATTGTGCGAAAAACTTTACCCATGACACAACATTTTGACTTTCCCTGACCACCTTGGCATCTGGGTAAAATGTCAATACTTTCCGAGGCCAAATGTTCGATGTTGTTCAGTGTCAATTAACAAAATTTTCCCCGGTTGATTGGTCTGCGATTTATGTCTCTGTCCACCAAAAAAGTGTTCGGTAATGTAAGAAGATTTTCCCTTATGCCCACATTAGAAAAATGATAAATTTACTTTATTTAACATTTTAAATTTATTACACAACATTGCCTCATCTTTGTAATCTCCACTTTTTTCCCGGATTATCTCTATAGACGGGGGGCAGCCCCAATTTTCCTTTTCCAAAAATTTAGGTGGAAGGTTTTAAATACTCTGCATCAGGTGTATCATAGTCGAGAGGGGACATTATTTATCCGATTCTCCCCTCCATAACACTGCAGGGATTCTTCCAAATTAATTTTCTTCCAGTGTACTACTTTAAGGAGACACCGTTTCAGTGCTGTCGTTTTTTCTTCAGCCCCCCCTCCCAAAGGGGCCCTAGGAGTAATAAATTTCCAGGTCACCCTTTTGGGGGTTAAAAAATTGAACACGTTACTTTATTTATTCTATCAAATGTTGAGCACTGCTAAAAATTTGGGGCTTATCCGAAATCATAAATCTGGGACAGGACCATTAGCTGAAAAATTTTGAAACAGCTGTATAATTAAACTGTTCTGCAGCAAGTCCTGTGCATTTTAAAAATGAACCCCCGTAGCAGTACGGGTAACAAACAAACTACCTTTCAGGGAAAACCCCATCTAAGTACCTTTTAAAATTTTTGGCTACTATTTACACCTGTACATAAAAAGGTTTCCTAATTGTCACTCCCCTTTTGGGCGGTGGGGGGACCTGGTACGTAAGGTTTGGGCATCCACACGGGCATATTACAAAAAGATTTAATCCCCCTTTTACACTTTGCCGTCCTTGTGGAATCCAGAAAGTTTCCCTAATAAATTTTTAAGGTATTTGTACCCCACCTGCATACATTTTTTGGGCTTTTAGCACAATTAAATTTTTTAAATGATGAGTTTTTGGGCAGTAAGTTTGGGTGTTTAGCATAACATCCAATTTCGAAATTTTGTAACCTACCTCTGCACCAAATTACATTGTTCTCAAATACCCCCCAAAATTTTCTTATTATGGAACCTTTCAAAATTTTTCTTTCCTCATCAATTTAAATCTCACTTCAATAGATTTCCTCCTGTCCCCTCTTTATCCAATATTAAAGAGGTTGTAAAAACTTAAATAAAAATATTCATCTTGTTTAAAAATTTAAAAAACACCAATTAGTTACACTGATTGTTTGGGTAAAAAGAATACCTATTTATATCAACGAAAGGGGAGGAAAAACATTGGAGCAGTGGTCACAGAAATTTCAACAGGACAATATACCCTTTTTGTACGGGCCAATTTACTTTATTCCCAAACAGGCAGCCCTTTTAAAACCCTGAACAGCATTTAAAATTTAGCGTAAGGAAAACCCTCGAGACAAGAAATCGCTGGATTCTCCACCAGGTATATGTTAAATGTTAAATATGCTGACCAAATTTTATACTTCTCTTGCATCTGATTAATTTCAGCGACTCTGTTTTTTTACTACACAATTTTACTGTTTCATTAGAATCCATTAAAAGGAACCTCATTATCAAAAAAATTACAGTGTCGCTAATATTATCCCCTGAAATTATTTCTTATAAATAGCAAATTTTAACCCTACATAAAGGCTTTTAATTTAACTGGGGTAAGGACGTAAATTTAAATTTGGAGACGTTTTTACCCTTTAGCAAAAAAAGAGAAAAACACAATTACATTAAAGGAAGCAACTGCTCCATACCTTTTTGATCATCACAAAAAAGTGGAGTACTTTTTTAAAAATTTGGATTGGCCCCGGGCGGGGGAAACTAAACTTTGGGAATTTTTCAAATCCCCAAATTTAAATTCATCCCCCTTTTAAATTTAATTTTCCCCAGGTAGAATTTCATCCCAAGCACTTTTAAATTTTCCATGCCCCTGTATTAATAATTTCCCCTCTTATATGGGGGGTGCCCAAAAACCCCTAGTGGATCAAAAATTTGGAAAACTTCAGCAAGAAAACTCTCTTAGTTAATTTTTTGGGGATACTGAATTTATTGGGTTTTAAACAACAAATCTCCTCAGATCCCAATTAACCCAAACTTTACTACATTTTGGTTTTTGCTCCGGGGAAATCTTTACTTTTTTGCCCTTTTAAATTTGGCAATTACTTTTCCCCTTCCCTCGGGGGCTATTTGCACTTTGAATTATTTTTTTTAGCCTCCCCCGTAAGCCTTAACATTCCTCTTCAGTTGACCCCACCCAGGAAATTGTCCCACAAAAAATTTTTTGTATTACTTTCTAATGGACTTTCCTACGTTTAAGGTTGCTTTTATCATCGTTGAAGTGGGAAGGGACGGATTCACAAAAAACGGTCCTAAAGCGAAATTTTTTTAAAGGGGGCTAAGGGGGTCATGGTTTCTCAGGCCTAGAAGCGGGTCAATCCGGGTTTAACCTCTTAAAAACCACCTAAGGAAAGCTTTACTTATGTCAGCCGTAAATGCAAATGCTTCATTTGAAATTTAAAAGATATCTCCTAGTTTTTTTCAGACGGCCCTTATAAAAAAGTCATTTAACTAGGACATTTTTGTTACTCCTGGCATCAATTAAAACAAAATCCTAAAGGAGTGGTCTTAAAACCTTCTTCACTCCGTGAGGGGAAAAAATGTGACCAAAAATTTTGGCTTGCTCAGGGGGGACCTCTTTTTAAAATTTATTAAATTTAAATTGTTCAGAATTATGTCTTATAGGCATTAACAATTCTGGTGTCTTACCAGTTCACGGAGCTGAGCTTTAATTGTCCATATGCTTTCTGTAATTAGGGGAAATTTCGGTTGGTTCATCCCACGGAGTCGTACCCATATTGCCCAGTTTAAAATTTTTTACATCTCTCAGGATTGCTCCTGAGAAAAAGAATCTCGGACTTTCTTCATTTACATTTATTCCAATGCGTCTAATTCCCAAAATTTTTATGCATTAAACACCATTCTATGGAAAATTATTGGGGTGCGTTTCTGAGTAAGACACACAGTTTGGTATTTGTGTTTCCTTAGTCATGAATTATTATTCGAGGAATCCTACCATACATAATGGTTCTTGTAGTTTTTAAAAAAAGGTGACACCACATTTTTTTACAACCCTTTAAAAAGGAGGATAATAGTCAAAAACCTTTTCAAAATACTGTTTGGGCCCACAAATCATCACTTCCCCCCAAAGGGTGCAAAATTTACTTATGGGAAAGTCTTTTCTGGAAGTCTACCTACAATTACTGCTTTAAACGTTTTTTCTCATTGCCCAACCTGACGTTAATAAACAGTGCTAAAATTTGAGCCCTTTTATCTGAGAGAAAACCCAGAAAATTTTGATTTGTGGATCTCCCATCTGTACTTTCTACCTAAAGACATTTCTTTTTAATGAAAGTACGTTGGGCCCCCTGGTCCAATAATGCAGTTCATTTTTTTTTTTAGTTACATCAAATTTTCCCTGAAACAAGGTAAGGCTACTTCAGCAAAACCATCTTTATTAAATTAGCAGCAATTTTTACTTAGTACTGTTTGTCAGGATTGCACCATATCATGTTATAACATTATCATAAACCTTTCACTGACTATTGGTGTTTTCCCTTTTGTACATTGATAACAAATTTTTTAATTTGGTATAACAACCCTTTACATTTGATTACCTAAACACCTGTACATCTGTCAGTTCCCTCCAATCTTTCAACTTTATCATTCCATGAATTGTATGCTTTGCAATTTTAGAAAAATGAAACCTTGCAGAAAAGAAAATTTTTTCCCCTTTTTTTGACTGGTTTTTTTTAAACGGGCTACTCTTAGGAGGGTATTTAAATTCTTCTTACCTTGTGGAGAATATTATTTCTGTTTCCCTGCTACTTGATATGCCCTATGCAATTTTTTAGGAAATGAATTTTGTTATTACCATTGGGATAATTTTTCCCCTTTTGGAAATTAAAGATACCTCAAGTTAATGTGTTGCATTTTTAAAATGAGTTGGTTGGCTGGTCTGAAACTGAACAATTAATTTTTGTAGACCTAGTTTATTTCCTCAAGTCCAAAATAACCTTTTGATACTTTTCTGAGTCATTCAAGTGTTTTACAGCTGAATTTATTCTTCCCTGGCACTAAAAAACCAGTCTGTTTCCTTAGATTTTGTTTTTACTTAAATTTTTTGGAGTGCCCCATTTAAAAATCAAACTGCTGTAAACCTTTGAAGTGTGATTGGGATTTTAAATTAACAATGATTTTCCCTAGATCCAACCTATTTTTTCTATAACCATAATGACCTTCAACAATCAACTGCTTCCTTGTAAGAGCACACTTTGGGAAAAGGCTTGATGGTGTGGAGCATCTCCTCTTACCTGCCCTTTTGAGGAAAAATAATTTGTTTACACAGGCAGATCCTCCTTTCATACGCTGCTTAAAAAATTTACCAAAATCCCCTGTTTTCTCCAGGATTAAATCGGGTAAACTAATTCTGGGGGCGTTATGGCAAAGACATTTTAAATTTGTTGGACGATGATTAACTCCCTGTTTACACATTTTAATTTATTCAAGGCCTGACTTTTAAAGAAAGAATCTTTTCTTCAATTCATAATAT
Source organism: Cherax quadricarinatus (assembly GCF_026875155.1). Taxonomy (NCBI): domain Eukaryota; kingdom Metazoa; phylum Arthropoda; class Malacostraca; order Decapoda; family Parastacidae; genus Cherax; species Cherax quadricarinatus. Next base: position 27,363,540 of record NC_069406.1, read on the forward strand.
GATTAATCAGAGATACTTCTTTCATTACAAGTTTACTAACAAATCCCTTTCTATTTGTTGTAAAAAATTTTTGTATAATATATCTTTTACCAAAAGCATCTAATAAAATTTTAAATCATCAGTATTCACGTTTCTTATTCTTTTAATTCCAAAAAATTTATTATTCCTTGGTTACATGCCCTTTCTACCTTGCAATGCGCTTTCTTTGCTCTATATTCCATATTTTTGTCTTCTACATTAATTTCCCAATTTCAGCCTGATGCAATATTTTAAATTAAACCCCCAATCAATAACACTGATTACAACGTACAACACGATAAAACTTCCCTTTTTGAATAAATCCCAGTATTTGAGCTCAGAATTTCTGTAAAAAATTATAATATAATTTAAATGACATTAAAAAAAAACCCTTTAGCCAACTTGGCTCATAAAAATTATTATACAAAGTAATATAAATCCTTCCAAATTTGGCATGAAAATTAATATAACACTTAATATTGTTACACTTGGCTTATCAATTACACATACAGTGAATAAATCTTGGCCAGAATTTATCTTATCAAATTAATATTAACAAAACATTAATAAAAATCTAGCCCCTTTGGGTTTGTAAAATTAATATACCATTTAAAAATAATTAGTCACTTGGCTTATCAAATTTTACATACATTTTTAACATTAATATAATCTTTTCCCCCTTTTTTTTATCCAAATTTAAATTGTAAAAATTATAATCCCCTCACTTTTTAAACAAATTTTTGACCCTTAACATCCCTCCTTCTGTCATTTCACATATAATTTTAAGTAAAATTTAAATTTAAATAATGACTTCACTAATTTCCTCCGGTTTAAGAAGGGCCAACGGCAATTAAAAGTGGAAAATTGCATTTAACTGAATGTATCATTATGTAAAAACGTAAATGAACACATAATTATTATTTATCGTTAGCAAGTAGGAATTTGGGACACCGGGCGCAAAAAAAATTTTTCCCCCCGATCCTACCACTGTAATCCACAAATTGCTCTGGACCTATTAAATTATAAAATGATTTGTATACCAGGGAAGGGGTGGTAAATAATAAATTTGTGGACGTATATTAAAAATAAAAGTGATTATAGATACCTATATAACATTTTCACAAAGAAGGAAATATATCTTAATCATAACACTCCCAATTTTACTGGGGATTAATGTTCATCCAAAAAACCTCACGCTATTTTTGAAAATAAAATGGCCAGGTTATACATAAGAATCTGAGGTTCCTGGAGCTTCTTGTCCATCCCTGATATCCAAGTTATCAGGAATGCACATCCCAAAAATTTCGTCCCCTTTTTGGGGGTGTCAGCCCCAAATTTTAACCCCTAGAGCACGAAAAATTCTTCCCATTCACCCAAAGTTTTTAAAACCCAAATTTAAACAAAAAAGGGGCACTGACCCTTTTGCGCGGCAAGGGGCCTTTCTCTTTTTTAATAATATAATCTTTTAAAAAAAACAATAAGGGGGATCTATTTCCTATAAATTACCCTATTTCCGAAAATATACAGATTTTCCCAGTTACCTATAGGGGATACCCTAACACCGTTTTTTAGGTATCCATCAGATTTAATTTAAAGGGGGTTCGGTGAGTAAAATTTACACTGCCTTCTTAGACTTCGGACATCAATCTTGAAAATACTAAAAGGGTTTGGTTTTCGACCTCTATTTTTCTTGAAGATAGGAGTAACCTGGCCTCCTTGAACCCCCTGGGAAAGGTATTAGTGATGAGGACAATTTTTTTTTGTGTGAATTGGGGATTGGCAATCAGAGGCACCCTCTTTTAGGAATTCTGAAGGATGTTATCTGGCCGGTTCTCTTGTTGGGTTTAACTTGCTTTGGGGTGACGCCTTTTTTAGAGTAGCATGTTTTAAAATTATTTTGGGTCTGGGTTTTTTAAAGGGATTTGATGTAACGGCAGTTTAATTACTAGTGTTTAAAGCGACAGATTGTGTTGAAAATTTTAAAACAATTTGCCACTTTAGTTTCTTCGTGGGTACCTCGTAATCGTATTTTGCACTATGTTAAAACTATTGCAGGTTTTTTGGCTATACCCCCTTGGGAAAAAATGTATTTTCCGGAAAAAATGCAGTTATTTTTTATGTAAATTATGTAATACATTGTATTTAAAAAATTTGTTATAAAAAATGGAAAAAAAAACTGCCCTGCGCAAAGGGGCGCCCTTGTGTTTTGAATGAGCCAAAGGAAACGTTTGGAAAAGGGGAAAAATTTTTGTGCTCTAGAGGTAAAAATTGGGGGGGACACCCTCAAATGGGGGGAAAGAAAATTTTTGGATGTGCTTCCTGCATAACTTTAGAATCAGGGACTGGGACAAGACAAACTCCAGGAACCTCAGATAAGCTTCTAAATTTGTTTTAATTTGGCCCGTATTTTAAAAATTTTAGACAGTGAGGTTTTCTGAAATGAACCCTTTATCTCCAGTTAAATTTGGGGAGTATTTTAAGATATTCTCCTCAAATTTATATATTTACCAGAATTTTTGGGGTTTCAATTTATTTTTCCCCACCCCATCTTTTAGTTTTTTGCAAGAGCTTTTGGGGTTATTCTTGTATTCGATTTTCGAATATGTCTCTGCACTCTGTTCCTTACATATAAATTTATTTAGCGACAATATACTATCTTTTTTCCCTTAAAAACTTTTTAAACTGGCTCTGAATTTCATATTACTAAAATCCAGTAGTCTCCGGGGGTTTTGGTTCTTCGTTTAATTCTACCTGTTTAACGGTGAATTTATCAAAGGGTGGGATAAACATGGTTTTGAATTTTTTTCCCCGGGACATTTACATCCGTGCAACTTGTTTTTCACTGTCCAAACCCAATTATGTACCTTTTACCCTTTCTTTACTGTGTTTCTAGTTGCTTCTTTTTATTCTCCGTTAGGCTTATCTGTTCCCAGGATTTTCCGGGGGGCAATAAATGAATATGATCATGACAATGTTTCAAGCGGTTCAAAAATATTTTCGGGATGAGTGTGAAATATGGAGGGTTGTGCATTAATTGGGGAGTGCCCGTGGCCTGGTTTTCCTGGAGTTACCCGGAGGAAATTCCGGGGGGTCAAAGCCCCCCCCGGCCCGGCTGTGACCGGCCTCATGGGGATCAGGGGCCTGACAACCAGGCTGTTACTGTTGGCTGCACGCAAACCAACGCACGAGCCACAGCCCCGGTGGTCGGGGCGCTTTTGGTGTTGTCCAGTGCCGCTTGAAAACTGCCAGGGGTCTGTTTGGGAATCCCCCTTATGTAGTGGGGGGCAGTTAACATCTCGGGCCCCCCGAATTATTGTATGGTCTCTTATCGTCTAGTACACCCCCGCTTTTTTGGGGGAGTTGATCGTCTGCCAAGTTTTTGTTTCGTAGTGAGGGTTTTCGTGTGAAGTTGGTACAGTCCCTTAGGTTTTTCAGGTGTATAAATCATTATCTCCCCGCCTGCGTTCCAGGAAAACAATTCAGGAACCTCAAGCGCTCCCAGTAATTTAGGGGTTTTTTTCTCCGTTATGGTGGTAAAGCTCTCGCTTCACACAGTGAGGGTAAACATTGGGGTGTTTTTAACACTCTTGTCTAAGTTCCCCCTCAGTAAAATGGTACCTGGGGGGTTAGCCGACTGGTGGGGTCCCTTTCCCGGGACAAAACTGACCTAATTTTCCCGAAAAGCTCTGCATCAAAAAGGGTTCAGAGTCCTAAGCATGTTACAAAGTTAAGTTTACATTAAATTTGCTACTAAAATTTTATATTCATTATCAGTGGTCTTGACCTTGCCCTCACTGCACCAGTAGTCCCCATGCATCACACACAGGGATTTGACAGCGCACCTCACGTGAAAACCCCGTCCCCAACATCACAGTGGTCTTGACCGTGCACCTCCGTGCACCCGTAGTCACATCTCACAGGTGATTTGAGAGGGGCACCTACTGCACCCCCGTATCAATACATCCAGGGTTAAATTGAAGTGCACCTCACGTGCCCCGTCCTTAGTCAAGGGGATCTTGACCCTGCCCTCACGTGACCCCTCCCCCCCACTACATAAAAGGGGTCGCTCGACTCGGCTGCCAACCCATTACCCCAGTAACACAAAGGGCCTTATTTTGCCTGGTTTTTTACCGACATTAGTTTAGGTCCTGGATTTATTTTGAATTTTCACCACAAACGGGCCCCAATAAGTGACACTGTTTGTTTGTATCGCGGGTTGTCATACCCTGCGGCGATATTGATGTTTCGTTGTGGCAGGATGTAACTTGGGCTTTTACTCTCCCAAAATGCCATTACCCCGTCGCCTTTTTCCCTCCCATGTGATTTCCCCTTTAGTGAGTTTTTTAAAAAAAATTTTTATGGTTTAGGGAGCCCTTACCCCCCTCACGCCTTTTCCGCCTTGACTTTTATCAACCTTATGCAACACAACTTTTTTCCCCTTTTTTAAAAACCCCTTTCGCTTTCATAAACACTTAAAGGTGGGATTTAAGCTCACCTCGATGCCGTTTGATCGCTAGCGTATAAGACACCTGCTATTGTGTTAAACCCCTCAGTAAAATGGGTACTGGGTGTTAGTCGATGGTGTGGGTCGCATCCCGGACAAAACGACCTAATTTTCCCGAAATTTCGATAACAACGGCTTTCTTAAATAGTATGTCATTGATGTCAGCTAGGCCTGTATATTTACATTACTTGCAGAAATAAAGATATGTTTTTTAATATTAACCACAACCCGCACTGGTGGTAGTGGAAATCTTATTAGCAAGTTTTTTCAGCTACCTGGGTTTCCTTCACCTCCTCACAAATTTACACTAAACTCTTCACGCTTTTAGCCAATTTTTTCCTAGCAGGTTAAGAATTTTTGTGGGGGCGTTATACATCCAAGGAGCCACCTCCATCCCATTGCGGGCTGAATTTGGTGTTTACACATTTCCGCTTATGGGGGAAAAACCCTTTTAGCCTGACATGGGGTGATGTTTCAGCAGCGATGGTCAATGTCCATTTCCCTTCCCCCCGTTTGCATATGATGAAAAAAGCCTCTTAGACCTGACCGTAGTGGTGATGTTACCACGGGGGCGTCCATCCTAGATTACCCTTTGGCAGTAGGCCTTTCCCTTGCTGCAGAAATTTTCGTAAAATTGCAATTCCCCTGGGGTCCCCCGTTGTGCATGTCAGGGTTTTACTTAGATCATGCTTGTTTCCCAGTTAAGAAATACAAGGGGGGAATTTTCGGGGTTGACACCTCTCAGGCAGCAGAGGGCTGATACAGAAAGAAGGGTTTAAAACAGAAGGGGTTTGAGGGAATCGTCCCTCAGCCTGGAGTCGATTGATAGTCGATCAGTCTTTGGTTAAAAGGGACGTATGGTGCGGAGGAGATTATATAATGAGGTGATGTAAAGACCTGGGTCAAAACCCCCTGGTGAACCTACCTTACGTTTCTGTACTTATTCTGTCTCTTTTCAAGACTAATCAACTGATACATCGCTCCCCCCTAGGATTGATTTCTTCAAACTTGATCTTGAACCATTCTTCCTGTATGGGTTGAGGAAACCACTGGTTGGCGAAAGTTTTCCCCAATAAAGAACCCAATGTGACAAGTGTCTAATTTATCAAAAAAAAATTTTTTCTCTTGCGATATTAAATAGTATTGATCTACTAAGATTGTGTGGGGGTTAAGTTTTGTGGTCATTGAAAAAAACAATGTTTTTATCAGAGACTTTTTCCAAATTTTTTTGCAAGACTATCCCCAACATTTTTTCTTTCCCCTTTAAATTCCACAGGCCAATATTGTAGTTCTAAAAAAACCCCCGTTCCAGCCAGTTACTAACGGTATAGCGTAAACGGGGTTCAAAAATCCACAGGGACTATCAGCCAAATACTGTGTGGGAGTTATCGGCGGTTGTTTTACGATTAACTCCTCCCCTCATAAAAGGTCACTCTGTTGGTTAAAATTGGTAGTCCTAAATAATTACTCTCTTTATCCCGCTTTTTGTTGTCTACCTTCAACATAACCAATAATTAACCTTCTAAAATTTGTTCGTAATCCTTAAATCGGTTTTATCCCCACAAGACTGATAAATTTTTAAATACGTATATACAAGAAAAAGTTTGTTTATAGCCATTAACTAAGAATATTTGATTTGTTAAATACGGACATTTAAACCTAGACTGGATTTTTTTTTTTCCCCGTTTAAAAATGCATAAGGAAAAAGCCCCCCCTGTGTATATACACAAAATAAAACCCTCTCCCTGTCGCAGGGTTATAAAAATTGTCGAAATTTTAGTGTCGAGGGGGAAGTGTTTGGGGGGACGCCCCCTGGTCAGGACCAGGGGGCGTTAACCCCCCAACACTCTCCAGGATTTTCCCCCCCTTCAGTGAATGCGTCTCTAGAAATACTATGTTTGGAAATGATAGTGGCCCTGAAAGTTATGACTGCCTGTTTTGTATAATAAACTGGAAATTCTGTTTTAAATTAGGGCGAATAAAAATGTCAAACCCTTTTCCCCTTTAGTGTGTTGTTTGGGGTTTCACCAACATACACAATAGCACATAAATTTGGTTCGGACTGCAGTTGTAAAACAATGAGAGACAGCTACTGACGAAAAAAATATAAAATATGGGGGAAAAAAAAGTATAAAATATTAAAAGAACACCAGGCTGGCAGGGTTTTTTGCTGTCAACAGTAGTTCTGTGAGGAAGAGGGGGAAGACCCAGAAATTTTTTACCCCCCATTTCGTCAAAGAAAAACCCAACATTTTAGGATCCAAATCAAGGGGCACAAGGAAATAATAATAATAATAATTTTTTTTTCAGCTGTTTAATGTTGTACAGAGATGGGTGAATTTTGTTTAGTGCAGAAAGCCCATGTTAGCCCAGCATTTTAGGCAAAGTTACGTGGAAATCGTCCTTTCCTCCTTTAAATGGTGAAGCGAAACGCTGGACACCAAAAAAATTGCCGGACAGCTATTTGGCCATTTTAAATACTGTTAAGGGTACCCCGGATAAATCACCTGTCCTTGGCTTTGGGGGATACTTGCAGGGGCTGTATGGGAGGCCCATGTAAAGCCCAAAATGAGAAGACTTTCTTAAGGGAAATCCGGCAAAAAGGAAGGCTTTTTTGTCGAAACAAAAAAAAAAACTCAAACCTATACTAAAAAATAAAAAAGGGACAATATCGTGACTGGAACGTACAAAAAAATAACCCGCCCCGGTTGAAAAAAACTTATGATGTTTCGGTCGACTGGATCTTAATGTCACACTGCGCGCTCCTTTGACCAAAATGTCGTAAAAAAGATTCATTCCCCTTGGCATTATTTTTGTGTACTACTACAAATATTACTGCTGTCCAAGTGGCAGTACTTTTGACGTCTGTCTCCCGTGTTATACTTGCCTGTATTAAGAAGAACCCGTTTTAAGGTGAGAAATTTTTTTGCAATAAAGAAAAAAAGTTCGTACATGTGTCTGTGTCTTGGTTATTTAAAAATCGCCATTAACCATCCATATATTACATTCTCGCCGGTCGTTGAGAAAATCTTATTAACCTTTTTTAAAAAAAATTTACAAGTCTTTGTCTTCTCCTTTTCAAGGGGGGGAGGGCTGCCCTTTAATTTGTAAAAAAAGTAGAATAGTAGTAGTAGTGTAGTAGTATTTAAGTAACACGTTAAATTACCTAGGGTAACCTAAAGTGCTCATTTACATTGTAATATCTTTAGTACAGTAAAAATCATTATGTTATTTAAAGTGAAAATAAAATAAAAAGAGCAAATCAAATGCATGTAAATGAAGCCAATAAAAAAAAATACATTTTTGTAAAATGCACTTATTAAAATTTCACGAGCATTAAAAAACAAATTGTTGAAATAACATTTACACTGATGTTGTTGAAAAGTGCATTTATCTGTAGTAACTCATTATGTACATAACAGAAATGATAACAAAGTAATTATTATTTTCAGTTAGACAATAGGAATTTGGGGCACCTAGGGGCGCAAAAAAAGTCCCCTTTATCCTACCACTGTCTATCCACAAATTTCTTGACCCATTAATTAAATGAAAAATTAAACCAGGAATACGGTAAATATATAAATTTTTGGCTGTATATTTAAAAAAAATAAATGGTTTAATTTACACAATTACATAACAAAAAAAATTATTTTAAATAATTACCAATTTGACTGGATATTAAGTTTTATCATACTCAGAAAAAAACCCACTAACTAAATTTTGAAAACATGGCCCAAATTTTACACAAATCTAGAGAGCTTTTCTAGGTTTGGAGCTGTTTTTTTTCCAGTCGTTTATTCAAGTTAAGCAGGTGCTGCCAACAAATTTCGCCCCTTCTGGAGGTGTCACCCAATTTTTAAACCCCTGAGCACGAAAAAACCTTCCCATACACAACGTTGACACAATTCAAAACCAAGATGGTAGTCCCGTCGCGAGACGCAGGGTTTCCTTTTCTATACAAATATTTTTAAATACGATGGCCATCTTTACATCAAATATGAATTTCTGGAAAAATTATCAGTATTTTCCAAGATGTTAAATTTTAAACATCACATTCCTCCTTTTTCTTAGCCCACTTAGGGGAAAAATTTTTTTAGCTCTCTTCCTCAACGGTTTTTTGTTGGGGTGACCCTTTATATGATCAAGAACCCCTCCACTTTTTATTTGCCGATAAACTATTTTAAGCATAACCACTTACTGTTTTTTCCTAACAATTGTGTTACTTCCCTGGCTTTGGGTTCCCACCTTACTGGCTTTGGTTCCTACCTTACTGGCTTTTTTTCCTACCCTTTAGGCTTTGGTTCCTACTTATTGGCTTTGGTTCCCACCTTATGGCTTTGGTTCCTACCTTATGGGTTTAGTTCCTACCCTTTCTGGCTTTGGTTCCTCCTTACGGCTTTAGTTCCTACCCTTTGGGTTTGGTTCCTACCTTATGGTTTAGTCCTACCCTTTCTGGCTTTGGCCCCACCTTGACAAAAATTTTCAGCAATATATTTGGACAAAGATTGTGAGCAATTTGTGAAAAGGCTTAGCTACACTCCTTTCACACCTCAACTTCAAAACATTTAGATGTAATTTAACCTGGCCTAAAGTTTTCTTGGACTCGGGTCCAGGATGAATTTCACCGCCCTATTCTGGGTAATTTGTAGTCTCTCAGTTTATTTATATAACAAAGTACCCTGACGAACAAGAATAATCTACATAACACTGTGTAAGAGATACACACAGGATCCTGTGAGCCTGAGCGGATAGACGCTACTTCTCTCTTTACAAGAACTAAGCTTTCTTTTACTACATTATACATGCTTGGATCAAAGGTATATACCCAGATATTTCACTGAGGGTACTGTCCAGTTTAAAAAATCTTTTCCACATGACAACCTACGTATGATTATAATGAGCGCATCAACAGACTACATTTCCTAACATAAAATACTGAATTAAGAGCATTACGTTTTACAAAATTAACTAAAGACACGTTGAAAGAAATTTAGACATCAAACAGAGGTGCTGCCTGTCTATGGATTCACCTACAGACGATTATCGCAAAAAAATTTCGTTCAAAATCCATCCACAACTAATTCAAGATAATGCTATTTAAAAAAAACTATTGAGTATTATTTGCGATATCAGTTTATTGGTCCAACTGGACTGCATATGTTTTAGTACTTTTGAAGCGAGACATTAATTAGGATTGTGTATCTCTTCCAGAGGACTATTTCCACCATTTTTTATAGTGTTATTAGAAATAAGCCTTGACAAGAGATTCAGAAATTTTGTTGCCAAGTAAATCCTCACACTTTATTGTTGTTACTGGCAGAACAATTCACTCTTAGGTATCTTGTTTGTAGATATTATTAAAGACACCTAGGCAGAAGTTCCGGGCAAAAAGGAAAGAGCGCAAAAAGAAATAACTTAAAAAAATACCGGGATTTTTGCATACGATTCAAATATATATTATTTAAGAGACCACGATGTGTGTGTTTCAGATGACAAGACCTACCAACCTGACCTTTGAGGGTTGTCCATGCACAAACAACATCACTAACTGGGTTGGAATTGACATGGGACAAAATTACAACATCACCTCGTTCACCATCACACCCTCCTTCGGCAACGGTTCGATCCTGGCCAGGAACACCAGCATCTATGTACGTTTAACAACCTTTTTTGGAATATACATGTACCTTTCTATATATATCTACATTTATAACGAAACCTATCATTATAGTTGTGTTGTGGTTAGTCCACTGCTGCATGATCACCTCTTGACTTCAAACGACAATATTTGTTGTTGGTAATATATAATTTCAATGACTTGTTTCACTTACTGTTAAATTACAGTGTCATTTTCTGCAATATGAGGGGGATTAGGGGGTTTCGAACCGCGGTCCATAAATTGACAGTCCGACGCTCTACCGCGGTTCGAGTACCTAATCCACCCTTCTGTTTATTCATTGACAGTTGTTTATTACAGCTTAATGTGAGTATATATATATATATATATATATATATATATATATATATATTATATATATATATTATATATATTATATATATATATATATATATATATATATATATATATATGTCGTGCCGAATATGTAAAACTGGTCAATTAGCAAGAACTCATTTAAATTTAAGTCATTTCTAAAATTTTCTCTTATACGTTTAAAGATATATTTTTTTCATTAACGTTGATGTAAAAATTTATAATTTTGCACCAAAAGGAACTTAGAAAACTTACCTAACCTTATTATAACAAGAACAATTTATTTTAGCCTAACCCAATTAAATATAGTTTAGATTTGTTTACAATAATTTAATACTAAACAAACACAGTGAAATATATTTTTTTCGTTAGGTTCAGAATGATTTTGGCGAAATTAAATATAAAAAAAAATATATTTCACTGTGTTTGTTTAGTATTAAATTATTGTAAACGTAACTAAAATATATTTAGTTGGGTTAGGCTAAAATAAATTGTTCTTGTTATAATAAGGTTAGGTAAGTTTTCTAAGATTCTTTTGGTGCAAAATTATAATTTTTTACATTATCATTAATGAAAAAATATATATCTTAAAACGTATAAGAGAAAATTTTAGAAAGGACTTAATTTTAAATGAATTCTTGCTAAGTGACCAGTTTTACATATTCGGCACGACATATATATATATATATATATATATTATATATATATATATATATATATATATATATATAAGTCCAAACCCTCGCCCACAAAGCCACCTTTACCCCCTCCCTCCAACCTTTTCGAGGACGACCCCTACCCCGCCTTCCTTCCCCTACAGATTTATACGCTCTCCATGTCATTTTACTTTGATCCATTCTCTCTAAATGACCAAACCACCTCAACAACCCCTCTTCTGCCCTCTGACTAATACTTTTATTAACTCCACACCTTCTCCTAATTTCCACACTCCGAATTTTCTGCATAATATTTACACCACACATTGCCCTTAGACAGGACATCTCCACCGCCTCCAACCGCCTCCTCGCTGCAGCATTTACAACCCAAGCTTCACACCCATATAAGAGTGTTGGTACCACTATACTTTCATACATTCCCTTCTTTGCCCCCATAGATAACGTTTTTTGTCTCCACATATACCTCAACGCACCACTCGCCTTTTTTCCTTCATCAATTCTATGATTAACCTCATCCTTCATAAATCCATCCGCTGACACGTCAACTCCCAAATATCTGAAAACATTCACTTCTTCCATACTCCTCCTCTCCAATTTGATATCCATTTTTTCTTTATCTAAATCATTTGATACCCTCATCACCTTACTCTTTTCTATGTTCACTTTCAACTTTCTACCTTTACACACTCTCCCAAACTCGTCCACTAACCTTTGTAATTTTTCTTTAGAATCTCCCATAAGCACAGTATCATCAGCAAAAAGTAACTGTGTCAATTCCCATTTTTGTATTTGATTCCCTATAATTTAATCCCGCCCCTCTCCCGAACACCCTAGCATTTACTTCTTTTACAACCCCATCTATAAATATATTAAACAACCATGGTGGCATTTCACATCCCTGTCTAAGACCTACTTTTACCAGGAAGTAGTCTCCATCTCTTCTACACACCCTACCCTGAGCCTCACTGTCCTCATAAAAACTCTTTACAGCATTTAGTAACTTACCACCTATTCCATATACTTGCAACATCTGCCACATTGCTCCCCTATCCACTCTATTATATGCCTTTTCTAAATCCATAAATGCAACAAAAACTTCCCTACCTTTATCTAAATACTGTTCATATACATGTATATACTTCAGTGTAAACACTTGATCTACACATCCTCTACCCACTCTCAAAACTCTGCTCATCTGCAATCCTACATTCTGTCTTACTTCTAATTCTTTCAATAATAACCCTACCGTACAATCTTCCTGGTATTCTCAATAAACTTGTTCCTCAGTAATTTTTACAATCTCTTTGTCCCTCTTCCCTTTATATAAAGGGACTATACATGCTCTCCGCCAATCCCTAGGTACCTTTCCCTCCTTCATACATTTATTAAACAAAAATGCCAACCATTCCAACACTTTATCTTCCCCGTGCTTTTAATATTTCTGTCATGATCCCGTCAGTTCCAGCTGCTTTAACCCCTTTCATTCTACGTAATGCCTCACGCACCTCCCCCACACTCACATCCTGCTCTTCTTCACTCCTAAAAGATGGTATACCTCCCTGGCCAGTGAATGAAATTACCGCCTCCTTTTCTTCGTCGACATTTAAAAGTTTCTCAAAATATTCTCACCATCTACCCAATACTTCCGTCTCTCCATCTACTAACTCCCCTACTCTGGTTTTAACTGACAAATCCATTTGTTCCCTAAGCTTTCTTAACTTGTATAACTCCATTTTTTTTTCTTATTTTCATTAAAATTTCTTGACAGTGCCTCTTCCATTCTATCATCCGCTCTCCTTTTGCACTACCTCACCACTCTCTTCACCTTTCGTTTACTTTCCATAAACTCTACTCTTCTTATAACACTTCTGCTTTGTAAATACCTCTCATAAGCTACCTTTTTCTCTTTTATCACACCCTTTACTTCATCATTCCACCAATCACTCCTCTTTCCTCCTGCACCCACCCTCCTATAACCACAAACTTCTGCCCCACATTCTAATACTGCATTTTTAAAACTATTCCAACCCTCTTCAAACCCCCCACTACTCCTACTTGCACTAGCCCACCTTTCTGCCAATAGCTACTTGTATCTCACCCGAAAATGCCCTTCTCACACTATACCACTCACTTATTTATCCATACCTCACCTATGCTATTTGTGCTTGGGGATCAACTGCAGCAACACACCTAAAGCCAATAATAACCCAACAAAAAGCTGCAGTAAGAATAATCACTAAATCCCATCCCTGGCAACACACCCCCCCACTCTTCATAGACCTAAACTTACTCCCAGTTCAGTACATCCACACTTACTACTGTGCAATCTACATCTACAGGGCCTTAAACTCTAATATCAACCTTGACCTAAAACGCTTTCTTGATAGTTGTGACAGAACCCACAGGCATAACACCAGACACAAGCATCTCTACGACATTCCCCGTGTCCGACTAAACCTTTACAAAAATTCAATGTATGTCAAAGGCCCTAAAATCTGGAATACCCTGAGAACTCTAGAACTGCAGACACATTCATCACCTTCAAAACTACCACTAGAAAACATCTTATCTCCCTGATACACCCCGCCAACTAACTACACGAATACCACCTGGTGGTTCACACTTACACTCACTCACTCATTTGACCATAAACAGAAATATTAATCTCTATCTTAAAATAATGAATCCTGTGATACTCCAATACTGAAACTATGTACTGTGCCAAAACAAAAGCATTCACATTGCTAAACTCACAAACTAGTATTTAGCCATTTAGCCATAATACCAACTTACCTCATAATTTGTAATATTTTACAATTAAGAATAAAACTAAGTCTGCCCGAAATGCCTAGCCATGCTAAGCGTTCTAGTGGTACACTCTGTAATCACAATTTTACTACATGTAAACCACACAATAACCAAATTTCTGTAAACTCAGCACTGTAATCCTTATAGAGAATAAACTTTGAATTTTGAATTGAACTTCCTCCTCCCTTAGTTTATACACTTTCACCTCCCTCTTACTTGTTGTTGCCATTTTCCTCTTTTTCCATCTACCTCTTACTCTAACTGTAGCTACAACTAAATAATGATCCGATATATCAGTTGCCCCTCTATAAAGTGTACATCCTGGAGCCTACCCATCAGCCTTTTATCCACCAATACATAATCTAACAAACTACTTTCTTTTCCTGCTACATCATACCTTGTATATTTATTTATCCTTTTTTCCATAAAATATGTATTACTTATTACCAAATCTCTTTCTACACATAGCTCAATTAAAGGCTTCCCATATATTTACCCCTGGCACCCTAAATTTACCTACTACTCCCTCCACAACATTTTTACCCACTTTAGCATTGAAATCCCCAACCACAAGTACATTCACACTTGGTTCAAAACTCCCCACGCATTCACTAAACATTTCCCAAAATCTCTCTCTCCTCTACACTTCTCTCTTCTCCAGGTACATATACGCTTACTATAACCCACTTTTCACATCCAACCTTTATTTTATTCCACATAATCCTTGAATTAATACATTTATACTCCCTGTTTTCCTGCCATAGCTTATCCTTCAACATTACTACTACTCCTTCTTTATCTCTAACTCTATTTGAAATCCCTGACCTAATCCCAGTTATTCAATCTCCACTGAAACTCTCCACCCCCTTCAGGGCTGAAGAGTTGTTGAGGTGGTTTGGTAATTTAGAGAGAGTGGATCAAAGTAGAATGACATGGAGAGCGTATAAATCTGTAGGGGAAGGAATGCGGGGTAGGGATCGTCCTCGAAAAAGTTGGTGGGAGGGGGTAAAGGAGGTTTTATGGGCGAGGGGCTTGGACTTCCAGTAAGCGTGCGTGAGCGTGTTAGATAGGAGTGAATGGGGGTGAATGGTATTCGGGACATGACGAGCTGTTGGAGTGTGAGCAGGGTAATATTTAGTGAAGGGATTCAGGGAAACCGGTTATTTTTATAGAGCCGGACTTGAGTCATGGAAATGGGAAGTACAATGACTGCATTTTAAAGGAGGGGTTTGGGATACTGGCGGTGTTCTGAGCACCTTTGCAAAAACAGTGATTATGTGTGAGTGAGGTGAAAGTGTTGAATGATGATGAAAATATTTGTTTTTGGGGGATTTTCTTTCTTTTTTGGGTCACCTGCCTGGTGGGACGGCCGACTTGGGGTTTAAAGCGTCGTGGTTTTCGCTTTCCCTGAGGCAGGCATACAAAGGGGTTCGAATCCTTGGCTAGGCAGTGTTATTATTGATCATACCACCGTTCGTGGTTACAATAATATGCGTGCCGAATAGGCAAAAATTGCGATCTTGGTTTAAATAGCAACGCTCATCTTGCCATATGGGACAAGTGAAAATTTTGTGTGTGCAATAATTTCGTCAAATTTATTCTAAACCTAACGAAAAAAAATTTTTTCATTGCGTTTGTTTAGTTTTAAAATTGTAAACAAACTAAAATATATTTAGTTGGGTTAAGCTAAAAAATTGCATTTGTTATAAAAAGGTTAGGAAATTTTTGTAAGATTCTTTTGGTGAAAAATTAAATTTTTTTACTTTAAAACATTAAAAAAAAAATTTTAACTTTAAACGAAAGAAAAAATTTCAGAAAGGACTTTTTTAAATGGTTTTGTAATTGACCAGTTTTTACTATTGGGCACGACATATATATATTATAAATAATATATATATATAATATATATATATAATATAATATATATACATATATATATAAAATATTTTTATATTATATTTTTTATATATTATATATATATTATTTTTATATATTTTATATATAATACGTCCCGTTTGGTAAAAATTGCTTTTTTGGCTTAAATAGCAACGTCTTCTTGCCAATAAAAAAAGCAAAAATTTGTGTAGCAAAAATTTTCGCAAAAATTATTCTGCCCTTCGAAAAAAAAGATAATTTCATTTTTCTTTATTTTATTATATAACTGTGCATATCAAAAATATATTAAGTTGGGATTAGGCTAAATAAAAATTGCGATTTTTAAAAAATTTGGAAAGTTTTTTAAGCTTTTTAGGGGTACAAAATTATTAATTTTTATTTTTAACAAAAATGAAAAAAAATTCTTTAAACTATAAGGGAAATTTTAGAAAGGACTTAATTTTAAATGGTTTTGAAATTACCATTTACCAAAATTTAAATTTTATTTTAATTTTTTATATATTAATTTTTATATATATATATTATATATATATATATATATATTTTTAATTTATTTTTAATATTTTTTTAAATTTTTTTTATTATTATATATATATATATATATATGTGGGGCCCCATAGCCCGAGGAAGTGGAAATAAAAGGCTTCAAGGAAGAATTTTTGGTTTTTTTTCCTAAAGCCTTTTTGTTTTCCCCTTTCCCCCCTACCACCCATCTTTTTTTCTTTTTTACCAAAAGGTATATTTTATTACTAATTGGTACAAAATGTTTAAGAGATCATTTTGATGTAAAGATGGATTTCTAAGAGATGGGAATACATGTCTAGAAAACATTTTTGTTCGTGTTTGTCATGATATAATGCGAAAATCTCATCCAGCTCTTCAGAACTGGGGCGCTTGCCCAAATACAGCAGGCATTACCCCTTGAACCAGGTTGAGTCGCGGAGCAGAAAAACTAGCTGCCCCGGGATCCCAGTTCCCGATGAGTTTTTGCCTATTTTCCCTTTAAAGGGAAATTGATGCTCTTTAGCATGAACCAAGGGTCTCTGGCCTATGGAACAAACATAAAAAGATGGGAAGTTCCCATATTTTCTAGACTTTTGGGCTCCCTGAAGCTGGCGGGCCCCTCCTTTCTCTTGGTGTATTGGAGATGGGGATCGCCAAGGGAATGCACATGGAAACCCCCACCACCCCTTACCTTGTCCGGCTAATATGTTCCCTTGGACGCTTCTGGGTGCCACGGATTGCATATTGCGGTGGGGTCCCTTATGCTGGGGATCGCTGTTGTGGGCTCCTCTTGATAAAGTTTTTAACCCCCTCATGTTTGCAATCTTTCCCTCGGGTTTACGGCACTAAGACAAAGGACCGAATCGGCGGGCTTTACTGCCCCAAATAACCTGTGTTCGGGAGAATAGGGGCGGCAAGTCAAAGGGGAAACCAATGCGGATGGTCTGTGGGCGGCCGTGTCCAAATGGAGTTGGGGAAAAGCCAGCAGAAAGTCCCCCGAGAGGGCTCTCACTCCGAGCGGGCTTTATCCCTTTTTCCCACACACTCTGAAGCATTTGAGGCTATTTTCTCCAATATGGGCCTCCCCGTGCGACTGTTTTTAGTTGATGGGGGGAGCAGGTCTGGTTTCGAGCCCGTTAGATTTTCCCCGATCATGGGTCCGTCAAAGAACTTTTGGTCGTGGATTCCAGTCTTGCCCTTAGATGTTCAAGGAGAATTTTGCTACAAGCCCTCTGGGTTTCAACCTGAGGGCAGAAAAGGTAGTGCATTGTGATGACTTGCGGAACCAATGCCTCCTGTCTGACTGGAAATGTAGCTTGTGTTACTGCCCGTCTTCTAGAGAAAGTTTAAGTACTTTGTAAAAATCTCCTCAGGTACTGTCATTTCGTGCATTTTTGGGCTTCATATAAAGGGGGCACACTTAGGAAATTTGCAACCTGGGCGACTCACCACTCTGTGAGAAGGTAAAAGATATCGGGGTGTCAAATTCCCTGTTCGTTGTTCCATTCCCCTACTTCTTCCAATTTTTCCGGGTTTGTGTCAAGGGGCATCGCTTCCAGAGGTGCCCCAAAGGAAGACGTATTTGTAGGGAAATGACTGATGCCCGGTGTTTGTATCTCACTGCTTTTATCACTTTTTGACTGACTGAGTGATTTACTTTGGATGTATTCAGGATGAGCCCTTTTCCCCTGTCCTGTGTCATCACTTGTGTAAGTCCCCTAAGGGGGGACTCCCTTATACCTGCATTGTGCCATACCAGGAACCGTGTTTAGCTCAGGGTCAGTCTGACTGTGATTTCCCTAACTGCATACGAAAAAAAATGTGCAAGGGGGACCCCTGCTGGACACCACTGGATGGGTTCTACTCCCCAAAAGGAAGCATTGATTCCTTGCTATACCCAGCTAAAAACAAAGGGGAAGAGCCCCAGGGAAATGTTCTTGTCCCGCTGCTAATACCACATCTCTTTTCAGGAGATTAAATGCTTTCTTGAATCAAATTTTTACACGCATTGTCCTCGGGCAGTTGTTGATATACCCCTTTGTTGCTGAACCGCTACCTCATTTTCCTTGAGAGACCCCATGTAAAAAAGCGGTTTTGGTTTAAGCATTTGGCTGCCGGGGCGCAAATTTTTTTGGACAGCGCTTTGGAAACGAGGCGGCGAAAAGTTTGCCTACTGCAATGGCCCTAATTCTTTCCTCCCTTTTTTTTAATGCACAAAGTGTTTTCCCAAAAAAGAAAGGTTAATTTCATCAGGAATCAGACCACCAGGGAATTTTTGGGAAACCTTTTGAACCTGAAAGCAGTGTTTTGCAGTCTCCCCAATAACGGTTAACCATTTCCCTTTTTAAAGTTTGGCCTTTTCCCGTGAACCCCCAGAGAGCCGATGGGGCGGGCATTATTGCTTTTTTAAATCCGAGTCTTCCACAAACGTGGTTCCACGTGGGCGAGGTGTTGGAACTGTTGGTGCCCCCCGGGTTTCCCCGGGGCGTGTTCCTCCTAAGTGCTTCCGCCCTGTCAATCCCCCGGGGCAACTGTATCTTTCCCGGGAATAAATTTTGATTGCTCCCACGTGTTTCCCCTCTTTAATTTTCTTGCTCACCGCACTCTGCATTTTCACGTAGTGGAGTGATGGGGGGCTTGTCTCTCCCGTTTTTGTATTATGGGGGAAGGGAAATAAGGTTATCGTTTAGGAAAGTTCTTAAAAATTTAATAACATTGAGCCAGCCCTTTCCCTTTTTTTCCCGGGACAGCTAAGCAGACATTTCCAAAAGTGCAAGTTTCCCCTGCCTTTATGGTTTTTGGGGGGACTTTAGGATTGCGGAACATCGTTTACTTTTTTTAAAAGGTCTGTTAAAATTTTCCCCCTGCGTGTGGGCGGGCTGTTTGGGAATATGTGTGGTGCCTGGTACCCTTTTCTTTAATTGCTTCCAAGATATCACTAATGAGATGAGGTTGTTGGATGGGTTCAGGTCCTGAAGTTTAATCTGGATCATCACTTTCCACAGGAGGACATCCTGAAAACCCGGGCACTACCGAAAATTTTTAATATATATTTTAAAAAATTATATTATATATATATATATTTATATATTATATATTATATAAATTTTTATTATATATAAATATATATATATATAATATATTGTGGAAAATTGCTTTTTTATCTGAATGTAATCTTATGTCATAACATAAATGATAACAAAGATAATTATTATTTCAAATTACATAGACAAGTGGGAAATTTTGGGGGGGGACCCCTAGGTCGCAAAAAGGCCCATTCGATATACAACTGTAAAACCACAAGTTGCTTGACCTATTAATTACAAATGAAATATGTAAAAACGGAATTTTTTGGTAAATAATAAGTTGTGGCTGTATATTAAAATTAAAAAATTTTTAATATAAAAAATTTTTACAAACAGAAGGGAATATATTTAAATTTTCACTCCCCAAATTGATGGGTTTAATATGTATCATACTCAAAAAAACCTTACTCTAACAAAAATTTATAAAAAAAATGTGGCCAAATTTTAAAAAAATCTAAATACTTATCTGAGGTTCCGGAGCTGTCGTCCGCGTCTGTATCTCAAGTTATCGGAAATGCACATCAAAAAAATTTTTGGGTTCCTTTTTGAGAGGTGTCGCCCAGTTTTTAACCTCTAAGCACGAAAAATTTTCCCATTATTCACTAATGTTAGTGTTAAATTCAAACAAACATGGTGAGTCTCTTTGCACAGGCGCATTTTCCCCTTTTTTAAAACATAATTTTTTATTAAATACAGTATGGCCACTTTTTACTAAAACACTGTATTTCGGGAAAAATATGTACAGTTTTTTCCAATATTTTTCATAGGTAGTTTGTTGGTCGACAGCAACCGCCCAGGATGCTCCCCCCGTCCTCCCAAAGTGAGTGTAAATGGGGGAGAGCCTGTAATTATTTTACATGAGGTGGGTTTGCTGGTGTCTTTTTTTGTTGTCTCATAAACATAAAAGTTTTCGGGTACTTTTTGCTATTCTATTTACACTACCATTCAAAAACAAAAAATATATCACATGTTTTTAATGAGGGGAGTGGACTTAAGGTAAGTATAAAATAGCAAAACGTACCTGAAATCTTTCAGTTTTATGGGGGCAGAAAAAGACCAGAACCTTTCCCATCAAAAAAACAATTACAAGCTTTCGTTTTTACATCATTTGGGGCGTTCTGAACAGTAAAAACTCCCTGGGCGGTTTTTTCTACCAACCACCCCTATTTAAATTTTAAATTAAAATTTTATATAAATATATATATATATATATATTATATATATATATATTATATATATATATATATATATTTATATATATATATATTATATTTTATAAATATAATATATTAATTAATATATTATATTATATTTTTTAAAATATATTTATATGGAAAGAGAGGGGTAGACCGTTATTAAACGCTGGTTTTTTTACCTTGCTTTTATTAAAACTATTGCAAAATTGTGGCATATTTTTTAAAAACCACTTCGTAAAATTTACTTAAAGGTTCCGTTTGGGTGGGTAAAAAATTGGAAGGTTCGGCAGGACCGTCGGATTTTTCCCTTGCAAGTTGTCGCTGGGGTGCAGTCACCTCGGGGGTAGGGCCTTTTTTTTTTCAGGAACAGTAAAAAAGTGTTGATAACAGTGAAAGGGATGATGAGTAAAAGGGGATGATAACAGTGAAATAGTAATAAGAGTGAAGTAATGACGAACTGATTTTAAAAAAGAAACAGCTTAATTTTGACCAATGTTCTGAGTAAAAAGGTAATATTTTTTATATTATTTCCATCTTAAAATTTATACACGTTTTTTGGAGAAATTGTAATTTTTGACATAATATTTTGTTCCAGTAATGAAAAAATACCCCGTAGGTTTTATTAAAAGTATTTGTCCTTACTGTATCCTGATTTTTTACGCTACTGCTACACGAAAAAAGAAAGGATTGAACAATAAACGGTCATATCGACACAAATAAAAAATTACCCCGGGTTTTGTTTCATGTTAAGAGGGAAAAACAAATGAAAGGCAATACTCAAATTTTCATCACCAGGATCGAAACCGGGAACTTTTGGGTTTCCATTTAGTTTTTATGTTATTTTCTAACAAACGTAAAACCCCTTTCTAAGCAACGTCATACAAACCCTAAAAACCTATTTGTATAAGGTACAGAGCCTCCGCAATTTTTTTAACCCCCTAACAATGGGGTTTAACTTAATTAATTTTCTTTAGAAACCCTTTCAAGACTACTTAAAAATAATAATAAAACTAAAAACAACATAAAATTTCATATAAAACTCATGCGAAATATTTTAATTTTCGCCTTTAGTGTTGTAATAGGGGTGGCCCGATGGCCCGGTGGCTAAAAAACCCCCCTTCACCCCGGAGGGCCCCGGGTTCGATTCCCGGGGGGTGGAAAATTTCGACACGTTTTCCCTTTAACCCGTTTCCCCGTTACCTAGCAGAAAAAGGTACCTGGGGGTTTGTCACTGGGGTGGGTCGTTTCCGGGGGGCAAGTTAAGGGCCCCAAGGAAAAAAAGTTGACAGTCCCCCGATGACGCACTGACTTTCTTGGGGTTTTCCTGGGGGGGCTTACCTCCGGGGGGTTTAAAAATCCAACGAAACTTATCTTTCTTATCTTAAATTATAGTCACAAAAAAATAAATAAATAAAACAAGCAGAAACTAGTTGTCTTCTGTAAATTTGTTATGAGATATTTGAACTGACTATTGGGAATCCTTTTATATTTAGGTAGAATATTGGACAGAATATCCCATTTCTTTCCCCGACGTTTCAGCCTTTACCCCTTATTTATGTTTTGTTTGCGGCAACACAAAAAAAATCCCACCCACAGGTAAAGTGGAAAAAGCTGAGAACACCGTTTTTTCCTAATTTGAGGTATTCATTTTTGTCTTTTTCAAGTCCGTCCAGGGCATTTCTTTTTGCTTTAATTCGACTCCATCATTTTGTATTCATTTTAAATTCCCCTTTTGTTAGAATAAGCTTAGCAGACTTGATACTGATGCTAGGGGGAAAAATTTCTATCAATTTGTGGCACCCTCGGGGACTACAATGACAATCAGGATGGGCGGTTTTTACTACTTGAAATTACGAAAAAAAGATAGAAAAACAAGGGGAAAAAATAATGAAATGCGAAAATATTTGAGGTTTGATAAGGTAGAAGGGATAAATTGTTTGTTTGGCTGGAAACAGGCACACGAAAAATGCAGTTGACGTTGCAGTTTAGATTTTACCGGGGCCCTTAACGAGGGTTAAAGTTAAAGGCAAATTTAAAAACTCAGCAAATATTTTTTGCGTGAGGGTTGTCGGAAGTGTAATAGCCTGGCGAAGATCTGGACCAGACTCTTCGTTGTTTTATGGATAAGTATGGCAAGAAACAGAGGGTAGAGGTTTTAAACAAGTAATTGTAAATTAATAGTTTGAATCGGAATCAATCACAACCCGGTAAATGAAAACGCTCTTGAACACAAATAAAAAAAAAATGAAATTTTTAAATTAGATTAGTTTCCTGGGTTCGCTTAAAAAACTTCCCTGTGTACAAAAAAATTCAGGTTCAAAATTCCCAAATGGGTTAGGGAAATTAAACTGCTTCTTCTTGTTTTGCAACCCACTCTTTCGCACTCTTTGTATCCCCTCCTTCCCCCCCCTTTCCTTCCCTCTATCTTACAGCCTAACAAAATATTAAAAAGCTTCAGTTTTCTTCTCATTGTTTAGAGATATATAACATCTAGATTCTAGAGAGACTAAACTCCAGCCAGTAATTGCAGCACTACATAATACAACTTATCTCAAAACCTTTTTTGATAAAAAGATCTTTATTTATAGCCGAGATAATTGTGACTCGCGGTGTGCTTACAGATGGGAATGACAATGACCACTGCTGATAAACTAGTTGCCAACATGAGTGATAACCCCCAGGAATACTCCGATCAGATTTTCTACGGTGAGTACCAGTCATTTGTAGCCTCCACCATCGTGGTTCTGCTTCCTGTGAGTCACATTTCTAGGCTGAAATTTGTATAATATGCACAGTACAGATAGCTAGTATCAATGTAAACAATAAACACGCTACGTGTAAGATGTAATATCAAGAAGTAATTTTTAACATTTATTTTTTTTTTTTGCAATTTCATATTACATATGGACTTTTTACAGTGTGGTGAGAAAACACTATATTCTGATAGGTATATCACTCGATGTCTATGCACTGAGAATAACAATGTATGTACACTTGGAGAGGTATACATGCATTGTGGAAAATAATGTATTTTCCGAAAAAAATAGTGTATTTTTTTAGGTAAATTAGTGTAATACATTGTATTTAATAAAAATTTTATAAAAAATGGGAAATTCTGCACTTGCGCAGAGGAGACTCGCCATTGTTTTTTAAACGAGACAACACAAACGTTGGTGAATAATGGGAAGAATTTTCATGCTCTAGAGGTAAAATTGGGCTGACACCTCTCAAATAGGAGGCAAAATTGTTGGATGTGCATTCCTGCATAACTTGAGATATCAGGCGACTGGACAAGACAACTCCAGGAACCTCAGATAAGTCTGTTTATGTTTAACTCTGGCCAGTGTTATTTTCATGGATAGACAGTGAGGTTTTCTGAGTATGATACACATTAACCTCCAATCAAATTGGTGAGTGATATTAAGATATATTCTCCTTCTGTTATGTAAATGTGTATATATATAATCATTTATTAATTTTAATATACGTCCACAAATTTA
>NC_069406.1:27388220-27435922 GCF_026875155.1 Cherax quadricarinatus
AGGCTCGGGGACGTATGTCTAGCCTTATACAGTGTCATATGGACTACGCTTGCTCTTCATGGTACTCTGCCTTGACAAAAAAAAACTGAAAGATAAACTTCAAATCACCCAGATCAAAATGGTAAGATTCATCCTGGACATGGGTACAAGAGAACATGTAGGCCAGGATGAATTACAACAATTGGATATGCTGAATATTGAAGACAGAGTAAAACAACTGAAGTTAAATCAAGTTTATAAAATTGCTCACAGTGTCTAGAATATCTTGCTGCTAATTTTGTCAAGGCTGGGAACTGAAGCAGTCATAGTAGTAGGGGGAGAGAGCACAACTTTGTAGACACATCTATAAGATTCCTTGTAAAATATGCGATATAGTTTATTACGGTCAAACTGGTAAAAGTCTTTGAACTAAGATTAAAACAACATAAATATAGCATTAGAACTGGACAAGATTCTAATGCTCTGTTTATTTACGTGAGAGACTTTTAACCAACCAATTGATTTTCAAAAGGCTGAGAAAGTTGTATGAAGCAAGTCCATAGTTAACAGGACTATAATAAATCATGTTTCGTAAAAAGCATTTTTGAAAATAATATGAATATTTCCTTTGATGTATATAAATTGGATTCATTTATAGATAATAAAACTTGGGAAGAATTTAATGATACATTAGACAAGTAAAAAATCTTAATGCTTTGTTTGAGTATCAGGTGCGCTTCACAGAGTCGGGTGCTATCACGCGACTGTGAGGTGCGGTCTTTCTTATGGTGACGTGATTGTGAGGTGTAGTCTTGCCCCTTTATATGCCTTCTTGAAGTTTTGTGCTTTATAGTTCCTTGATAATGTGAGAAGTCACGAAAGCGCTTGGAATTTCGCTATTTTTTTCATAGTGGTTGTTTTGCATATTGTGATATCACCTGTTTACTGTGAACTTATTACAGACACACACACACACAACACATTATATACATACATATATATAAATATATATATATATATAATATATATATATTTATATATATATATATATATATATATATATATATATATATATATATATATATATATATATATATACCCCTGTGTTTATAAAAAGATTTTTGTTTAAAGCTTCCCGCTTAAATGGGGATCATTAACCCCCGCGCTTCAAGTCCCAGCAAAAAAAGGGAAAATCCCTTTAATTTTTTCCCTTATTTGAATTACAGAAAAACCAATTTAAAATGCAAAAATTTGTTTGGGGGAAAATTGCTTTACCCTAATGTAATCTTATTTTACTAACATAAATGATAAAAAAGAAAATTATTATTTATAAATTTTCATAGAAAAATTGGTTTTTGGGAAAACCTGGGGTCGCAAAAATGCCCCCCTTCGTCCCTCCCAACGGGCATATCCAAAATTTGTTTAGCCCCCTTTAAATTTTAAACAAATAAATATGTATCCCCAGGAATTCTGGAAATATAAAAATTTTGGATGAAATTTTAAAAATTAAAAATATTATATATAAACACTTTACAAAACAGAAGGGAATTAATTTTTAATTCCTCCCCAATTTAAATTGGAGATTAATTTGTTTTACTCAAAAACCCACTGTCTATCCTTGAAAAAAAACACGGCCGGGTTTAAAAACATAAAAAAGATTATCTGAGGTTCCGGGAGTTGTTTTGTCCAGTCCCCGCCTGAAATTAAGTTATCCCAAATAATGCCCATTAAACCCAATTTTGGGCCTTTCCTATTTGAAGGTGTCCCCAAATTTTTTCCCCTTAAAAAGGGGCACAAAAATTCTTCCCATTATTAAACCAAGTTTGTGTTTTTCTCGTTAAAAAAAACAAGGGCAAAGTCCCTTGCGCGGGGCGCAAAATTTTTCCCCTTTTTTTAAAACCATAAATTTTAAAAAAATACAATGTATTACATTTAATTTTAAACCAAAAAAAATACACTGAAATTTTTTTCCTAAAAATTACATTTTTTTTACACGCACCCGGCTCCCTTTGTTTTTTAAAGGGGACTAAAAATTTCTCCTTTTTAAGGGACGATTCCACCGGCCCCGGGCTGAGTGGCTTTTTTCCTAGTAGGTCTTACCCGTTTCGTCTTCCGGCATAAATTTGGGTCGCGTTATCTTTAATATCACTTGTGCACTTTATTTTCAGATTTTCATTAAATTTAATTTAATACCATTTAATTCCAAGGGAATCAAATTTTTAATTGTGCGTAAAATTTTCCCGGGATGACACAAAAACTTTGAAATTCCTGACAACAACCCTTTTGCATTGGGAAATGTCAATACAGAGGCCCCAATGTTTCCCATGTTGTTCGTTTAATCAACACAATGTAAACCCGGGTTAATGTTTTTGTCGATTTACTGCCTCTGTCGACCAAAAAAGGTTCGCGTAATGGGAAAAAGATATTCCCCTTATGCCAAAATTAGGGGCAAATTTAACAATTCTTTTATTTAAAAATTTTAAATTTTTTAAAACAACAATGGGCCCCATCAAAGGGAATCTTCATCACTTTCCCTTTCCCGGGTTATCTCTAAGACAGGGGGGGCTTTCCAAATTTTCCCTTTCCCCATATTTGGTGAGAAGGTTTTATACATTTTGCATCAGGTTTTATCAACTCATGTACGAGAGAGGGCCCATTATTTTTTCCCATTTCCGCCTCCACTAACCCCTTTCACGGGGAAATTTTTCCCAAAATTTAAATTTTCCCTTCCGTGTACTAAATTTAAGGGTTTTCACCGTTTCAAAACCCGTGCCCATAAGTCTTTCGACAAAACCCCCCCCCGCCCAAAGGGGGTCTAGGGGTTTTAAAAAATTTCCCGGACACCCTCGTTTTGGGTTAACAGAGATTTAAAATTGGGTTTCATTATTTTAACCTATCAAAACCCCCTTTTAAAACCCCCCTCCAACCCTTCCTAGGCCGACCCCTACCCCCCTTCCTTCCACTACAGACTGATACCTTTGAATTTCATTCTTTTTCCCTCCATTCTCTTACATGTCCGAACCACCTCAAAAAACCCCTTTCCCTCAGCCCTCTGGACAACAGTTTTGGTAATCCGCACCTCCTCCTAATTTCCCAAAAATACGAATTCTAGCATTATATTCACACCACACATTGCCCTCAGACAGACATCTCCCATGCCTCCAGCCTTCTCCTCGCTGCAACATTTCATCACCCACGCTTCACACCCATATAAAGAGCGTTGGAAAAAACTATACTCTCATACATTCCCCTCTTTGCCTCCAAGGACAAAGTTCTTTGTCTCCACAGACTCCTAAGTGCACCACTCACTCTTTTTCCTCATCAATTCTATGTTCACCTCATCTTTCATAGACCCATCCGCTGACACGTCACTCCCAAATATCGGGATACGTTCACCTCCTCCATACTCTCTCCCCCAATCTGATATTCAATTTTTCATCACCTAATCTTTTTGTTATCCTCATAACCTTACTCTTCCTGTTTTTCACCTTTAATTTTCTTCTTTTTGCAACCCTTTACCAAATTCATCCACCAATCTCTGCAACTTCTCTTCAGAATCTCCCAAGCACAGTGTCATCAGCAAAGAGCAGCTGTGACAACTCCCACTTTGTGTGTGATTCTTTATCTTTTAACTCCACGCCCTCTTGCCAAGACCCTCGCATTTACTTCTCTTACAACCCATCTATAAATATATTAAACAAACCACGGTGACATCACACATCCTTGTCTAAGGCCCTTTACTTTTAACGGGAAAAAATTTCCCTTTTTCCCTACATACTCTAATGAGCCTCACTATCCTCGTAAAAAACTCTTCACTGGGTTTCAGGTTTCCTACCTCCTACACCATACACTTGCAACATCTGCCACATTGCCCCCCCTATCCACCCGTCATCGCCTTTTCCAAATCCATAAATTTCCACAAAGACCTCTTTAGCCTTATCTAAATACTGTTCACTTATATGTTTCACTGTAAACACCTGGTCCACACACCCCCTACCTTTTCCTAAAGCCTCCTTGTTCATCTGCTACCTATTCTCCGTTCTTTCTCTTTTAAATTTTTTCAATTATAACTCTACCATACACTTTACCAGGTACACTCAACAGACTTATCCCCCTATAATTTTTGCCTTCTTTTTCCCCTTGCCTTTATACAAAGGAAAAAATGCATGCTCTCTGCCCCAAACCCTAGGTACCTTACCCTCTTCCATACATTTATTAAATAATTGCACCAACCACTCCAAAACTATTCCCCAAATGCTTTTAACATTCTATCTTTATCCCATCAATCCCGGCTGCCTTACCCCCTTTCAAATTTTACTACTGCCCCACGAACTTCCCCACACTCACAACTGGCTCTTCCTCATCCTACAAGATGTTATTCCCCCTTGCCCTATACACGAAATCACAGCTTCCCTATCTTCATCAACATTTAACAATTCCTCAAAATATTCCTTCCATCTTCCCAATACCCTTAACTCTCCATTTAATAACTCTCCTCTCCTATTTTTAACTGACAAATCCATTTGTTCTCTAGGCTTTCTTAACTTGTTTAATCTCACTCCAAACTTTTTCTTATTTCAACAAAAATTTGTTGATAAATCTCACCACTCTCTCATTTGCTCTCTTTTTACATTGTTTCACCATCTCTTAACTTCTCTCTTTTTCTCCATATACTCTTCCCTTCCTTGCATCACTTCTACTTTGTAAAAACTTTTTCATATGCTAACTTTTTTTTCCCTTACTACTCTCTTTACATCATTTTTTCCCAACAATCGCTCCTCTTCCCTCCCGCACCCACTTTCCTGTAAACCACAAAACTTCTGCTGAACACTCCCCCTAACACTAAAATTTTTAAACCTACCCATACCTCTTCGACCCCAATGCCTATGCTCTCATTAGCCCATCTATCCTCCAATAGCTGTTTATATCTTACCCTAACGCCTCCTCTTTTAGTTTATAAACCCTTCACCTCTCTCTTCCCTGATGCTTCTATTCTCCTTGTCCCCCATCTACCTTTTACTCTCAGTGTAGCTACAACTAGAAAGTGATCTGATATATCTGTGGCCCTCTATAAACACGTACATCCTGAAGTCTACTCAACAGTCTTTTATCTACCATACATAATCCAACAAACTACTGTCTTTTTCCCCCTACATCTTTATCGTGTATACTTATTTATCCTCTTTTTCTTAAAATATGTATATAACCTATAACAAAACCCCCTTTCTATACAAAGTTCAATCAAAGGGCTCCCATTATCATTTACACCTGGCACCCCAAACTTACCTACCCACCCTCTCTAAAAGTTTCTCCTACTTTAGCATTCAAGTCCCCTACCACAATTACTCTCTCACTTGGTTCAAAGGCTCCTATACATTCACTTAACTTTCTCCCAAAATCTCTCTCTCTCCTCTGCATTCCTCTCTTCTCCAGGTGCATACACGCTTATTATGACCCACTTCTCGACCCAAACCCTTTACTTTAATCCACATAATTCTTGAATTTACACATTCATATTCTCTTTTCTCCTTCCATAACTGACATTTTAACATTACTGCTACCCTTCCTTTGCTCTAACTCTCTCAGATACTCCAGATTTAATCCCATTTATTTCCCCCCACTGAAACTCCCCTTTACCCCCTTTCAGCTTTGTTTCGCTTAGGGCCAGGACATCCAACTTCTTTTCATTCATAACATCAGCAATCATTTTTTTCTTGTCATCCGCACTACATCCACGCACATTTAAGCAACCAGTTTTAAAAAAGTTTTTCTTCTTCTCTTTTTTTAGTAATTGTATACAGGAGAAGGGGTTACTAGCCCATTGCTCCCGGCATTTTAGTCGCCTCATACGACACGCATGGCTTACGGAGGAAAGATTCTTTTCCACTTCCCATGGACAATAGGAAGAAATAAAAAGAACAAGAGCTATTTAGAAAAAGGAGAAAAACCTAGATGTATGTATATATATATATGCATGTGCGTGTCTGTGAAGTGTGACCAAAGTGTAAGTAGGAGTAGCAAGATATCCCTGTTATCTTAGCGTGTTTATGAGACAGAAAAAGAAACCAGCAATCCTACCATCATGCAAAACAGTTACAGGTTTTTGTTTCACAGTCATCTGGCAGGACGGTAGTACTTCCCTGGGTGGTTGCTGTCTACCAACCTACTACCTCTATTTAATAAGATATCTTCTAATTTTTCCGTCAACGACGGACCTGTCATCAGTCATTTAAACTAGGTACATTTTTGTTACTCCTGGCACTATAATTAAAACACAATCCTCAGAGAGTGGTCTTAGAACCCTTTTTCACTCCGTGATGTGGCAAAATTTGCGACCATAAATTTTGGCTGCTCAGGAGGTACCTCTTCTATAAATTTATTAATTAACTGCTCAGCAATTATATCATTATAGGCAATTAACAATTCTGGTGTCTTACTCAGTTCGCGGAGCTGAGCCTTTAATTTCCATATGCTATTCTGTAATTAGTGGGAAATTCTGGAGGGTTCATTCCCCAAAGGAAAAGTCGTCCCCAGTATTGTCCAGATTAAAATTTTACATCTCTCAAGGTATTCTTCCGGGGTAAAAAAAACGTCGGGAAACTTTCTTTTTTTAACATTTTTTTTCCAATGCTGTCTAATCCCAAAATTTTATAAATGGTTTCCAAAAAAATCCTCTATGGAAGAATTATACTGGGGGGCCAAACTTTAGTAAGACACACTTTTAGGGTATTTTTATTTTCCCTTTCAAAGTCATGTTTTATTTTTACGAGGATTCCTACCATCCCTTTAATGTCCTCCTGCAGTCTTAAAAAGGGGGTGACCCCCCAAAATTTCTTTACCATACCCTTTTCAAAGGGGGGCAAATGCCCACTACCTATCATAATATTTTTTGGGGGGCCCCCAAATCATCATTTTAACACCGGGAGGTGCTAAATTTCTTTTATGTGAAAGTCTTTCTGTAGCTTTACTAACCCCCTTTTGGTAGATATTTTCCCTCTGGAAGTCTACCTCCCAAATTTACTCCCATTAACACTTTTTTTTCTCTTTGGCCCAACCTGACATTTACATAACAGTGTATAAAATTGGGGCCCTTTTATCCGAGAAAAAAACCAGAAAATTTTTTAGATTTGGGTTAGGCCCCCCCTTTCGTCCCTTTCATACCATCAAGACTTTACTTTTAAAATGAAAGAGTTGGGACCCCGGGCCCCAAAAATGCATTTTACTTTTTTTTTTTTAGGGCCTTTTATCATCAACTTTTACCTGAAAAAACCCCAAAAAAAAGGGTTAAGGTTTACTTCCAAAACCATCATTTTAAACATTTAGAAACAATTTTTAAATTACTACTGTTTTTTCGGTTTTGTCACCTTTATCATTATTATCAACATTATCTAGAGCCTTTTACCAACAAAATTTTGGTGTCTTCCTTTGGGGACATTGAAAAAGAATTTTAATTTGGCTTTAAAAATCCTTTACATTTTGATTACCTAAAAAATTGATGATCTGCCCAAGTTCCCCAATTTTTTCAACTTTATCATTCCCATAAATTTGTAAAACATTGCAATTTTTAGAAAAATGGTACCTTTGCAAAAAAAGACAATCTCTCTTTTCTTTGACTGGTTTTTTTTAATGGGGCTACTCTTGGGGAGGGTATTTTTTCTTTTTTACCTTGTGGAAAATTTCATTATTTCTGATTCTTGCTACTTGAAATGCCCCTATGAAAACTTTTTTTGGGAAAATTGAATTTTTGATTATTCCCAAATTGGGTTTTAATTTTTCCCCTTTGGGGAAATTTGGGGCCCAGATCCCCTCAAGTTTTTATGTGTTGCATCTTTAAAAGGGAGTTGGTTGGCTGGTCTGCAATGCAAAAATTAAAATTCTTGTAGCCCCAACCCCTTATTTCCTCCGCCCAAAAAAACCGTTTGTGAAAATTTTTGTTTTACAGCTATTTTTAATCAAAAACCTTGGCACTCAATAACCACCCTGTTTCCTTTCCCGTTAAATTTTTTCCCTTAAAAAGTTTTGAGGGGTGCCCCCAGTTTAACTCTAAACTGCTGAAAACCCTTTTGAAAGTGTGACTGGAGTTTTTAAATTTAAACAATAATTTCACTAATCCAACCTACTTTTTTCTATATTACCTTTAAGTGGACTTCAAAACCCAATGCTTCCTTTAAGATTTTCATTTACTTTGGGGAAAAGGGCTTTTTAAAGTGTGTGAGCATCTCCTCTTACCTGCCCTTTGGGGTTTAAAAAAATTTTATTCACGGCAGGTCCCTCCTGCCCATCCCCACACGCTTAAAAACCGAAAAAAAAAAACCCTCCCAATTTTCTCCGGAATTAAAATTTACAGGTAAAAAAGGGACACTTGTGCAACATCGGGGGAAACTTTTTTATAAAGATACCCGGATTTTGCAACTTGTGTTTTTAATTTTTTCCATCTTGTCGGAATATTTTCCAAATTGTTGCAAAAAAAAGGGTTTAAACAAAAATTCGGGGAGTTTTTGGCAAAGACTTTTAAATTTGTTTGGAGCGGGGACTGATTAATTTGCCGGGTTTTTAAACATTTTAATTTATTTAAGGCCTGACTTTTAAAAAGAAGAATTTTTTCCCAAAAATTCTTTAAAAATGTTTAAATAAGATCACTTCATTCCCAACTCCACAGTTTCCCTAAAAAAACTCCTTCAAATTTGTTTTTAATAAAATTTTATGTTTTATATCTATTCCTTAAAGCTCAAAAAAAAAAACAATTTTAAATTCAAAGTTTTTCACAGTTTCTTGATTCTTTTAATTCCAAATTTATTTATTGTTTGCTTTTTTTTACATGCCTTTTTCTAGCTTTTAGTAAATGTTTTTTTTGCTCTATATTCCAAAATGTTTTCTTCTCAAATTTCCTCTTTTTCAGCCATGATTAATGTTTTTAAATTTTAAATTAAATTAATAACACTGAATTAGTACAAAATTTATGCACTTTATAAAGGTAAATATACAATTTTACCTTTAAATAAATCCTATTTTCCCCTGAACTTAGCAATTACATGAAAAAAATTGTAATAAAAATTTTAAAATTTCCCTTAAATAATTTTAGCTACCCTTAGTTTAGTAATTACAAAAGTAAAAAAATTATAAAAAAATTTTTAAAATGAACATTAATACAAACCTTTGCCAAAATTTGGCTTATCAAAATTAAAATTAAAGTTTAAAATAAATCCTTGCCGAAAATTTTGGGATAGCAAAATTAATATTATACACATTAATATAATTAGCTACACTTGGGGTTATTTAATTAAAACCCTACACTGATATAAAACTTGGCCAGAATTGGGCTTTTTTAAAATTTTTATTTTTAATAATTAAAAATTCCCCTACACATTAAGTAAATTTGTGAACTTAACTCCCCCCTCCTCTTCAATTTTACCCTATAATTATTAAAATAATTTAAAATATTAAACTTTACTAAATTTCATCCGGTTTTGAAGGACCCCTTTGGGAAAAAATTAAAAGTGGAAAATTGCAATTTTTCTGAAAGTAGCTCATTATGTACAAAAACAGTAACTAATAACAAAAATAATTTTTTTTATCAAATTACATAGACAAGTAAAGGGAAATTTTTGGGGGCACCTAGGTCCTTCAAAAATGGGCCCCCTTCGATACCCACAAATGTCATATCCACAAGTTGCCCCTAGACCTATTAATTGCAAAAAAAAAAATATGTAAACACCAGGGGAAATTTTGGTAAAAATTTTAAAAATTTTTGGACTTTTATTTTTAAAAATTTAAAAAATGTTTTTATATATACACATTTACATAAACAGAAGGGGGAATATATCTTAATATCACCCCAATTTTGATTGGGGGTTAAAGTGATCAAACTAAAAAAACCTCACCGTCTAACCCTGGAAAAAAAACACTGGCCAGAGTTTTTTAAAAAAAAACAGGGTTTTCTGAGGTTTTTGGAGTTTTTCTTTTTCCAGTCCCGCCTGATATCTCAAATTATGCAGGGGAAACACAAACCAACATTTTTTTCCTCCTATTTGAGAGGTGCAGCCCAAATTTTTCCCCCCTAGAGCATGAAAATTCTTTCCCTTTTTTCACCAAAAGTTTGTGGGTCTCGTTTTAAAAAAAAAATGGCGAGTCTCCTCTGCCCCAAGCGCAGAATTTCCCATTTTTTATAAAATTTTTTTTTTAAAATACAATGTAATTTCACTAATTTAAAAAAAAAATACACTGTAAATTTTTCCCCGGAAAAAACTTTTTTTTCCAAATGCATGTAAACCTTTCCCAAATTTAGTTTTAAATTTTTTATTCCAGTGCTTTTACATCGAGTGATAACCTATCAAATATAAATGTGTTTTTTCACCCCCACTTAAAAAAAATCCATAAATTAATATGAAATTGCAAAAAAAAAAAAAATAAATGTTAAAAATTACTTCTTGATATTACATCTTACACGTAGCGTGTTTATTGTTTACATTGATACTAGCTATCTGTACTGTGCATATTATACAAATTTCAGCCTAGAAATGTGACTTTCACAGGAAGCAGAACCACGATGGTGGAGGCTACAAATGACTGGTACTCACCGTGGAAAATCTGATCGGAGTATTCCTGGGGGTTATCACTCATGTTGGCAACTAGTTTATCAGCAGTGGTCATTGTCATTCCCATCTGTAAGCACACCGCGAGTCACAATTATCTCGGCTATAAATAAATATCTTTTTATCAAAAAAGGTTTTGAGATAAGTTGTATTATGTAGTGCTGCAATTACTGGCTGGAGTTTAGTCTCTCTAGAATCTAGATGTTATATATCTCTAAACAATGGGAAGAAAACTGAAGCTTTTTAGTATTTTGTTAGGCTGTAAGATAGATGGTAGGCAAGGGGAGAGGAAGGAGTGGGATACAATAGAGCTGCGAGAAAGATTGTGGGTTGACAAGAACAGAGAAAGAAGACAGATTAAGTTGCCTAACCACTTTGGGCAGATTTGAACCTGAATTTTTGTTACACAGTGAAAAGTGTTTTAGCGAACCCAGTGAAACTAAGTCTAGCGTGTAAAATCAGTTTTTTTTTATCTTGTGTTCAAGCAGCTGTTTGCACTTACCTGTGTGTGATTGATTACGTCGAGTCTCAAACTATTAATTTACCAATTACTAGGTTTACAACCTCATAGCCTCGTGTTCTTGCCATACTTATCCATAAAACAACGTAAGACGTCTGGTCCAGATCTTCGTCCAGGCTATTACACTTCCTGACAACCCTCACGCTAAAATACTTTCTGACGTATTTGAGACATTTGCCTTTAACTTCTAACCCTCGGTTAAAGGGCCCGGTAAAAGTCTCAACTGCAACTGTCAACTGCATATTCGTGTGCCTGTTTCCAGCCAAACAAACAATTTATCCCTGTCTACCTTATCAAATCCTCTAAATATTTCGCATGTCATTATATTTTCCCTGGTTCTTCTATCGTTTAATGCAGTATATTTCAAGTAGTATACCGCGCCATCCTGATGTGTCATTGATAGTGCCCGAGGGTGCCACAAGATTGTTAGTAATTTTGCCCTAGCATCAGTATCAAGTCTGTCTAAGCTCAGTCTAACAGAAGAGGAATTAAATAAATTACGAAATGATGGCAGTCTGAAATTAAAGCATAAAGAAATGCCTCTGGACGGACTCTGAATAGAGATCAAGAATGAATATCCTCAAATTGAGGAAAAAAACTGGTAGTTCTCATGCAGTTTTCCACATCTTACCTGTGTGAGTTGGGATTTTTTTGTGTTGCTCGCAAACATAAACATAAATAAGAGGTAAAGGCTGTAAACAGTCGAGGAAGAAATGGGGATATGTCTGTCCAATATTCTACCTAATATCGAAAGGATCTGCCAATAGATGCAGTTCAAATATCTCACTAACAAAGTTACAGAAGACAAGCTACTTTCTGCTTGTTTTATTTATTTATTTTATTGTGATCTATAATGTTTGTCTATTACATACACTAACAGGCTTGTAAATTACATATTTCGCATGAGTGTTATATGAAATTTTATGTTGTTGTTGTTATTTTTATTATTATTTTTAAGTAGTCTTGAGAAACGGTTCTAAAAGAAAATTAATTAGAGTTGAAACCCATTGTTAGAGGGTTAACATAATTGCGGAGGCTCTGTACCTTATACGTATATAGGTATCATGGTTTGTATGCACGTTGCTTAGCAGAGGTTCTTACGTGTTGTTAGAAAATATGCATAAAATATCTAAATGGAGAACCAAAGTACCCAGGTTCGATCCATGGATGAGTGAAAATGTTGAGTATGATGCCTTTCACTTGTTATTCCTCTTAACAGTGAAACAGAACCTGGGTGATAATTGTTTTAGTTGTGTCGACTGAGTGACCAGTTTATTGTTCATTCCATACTCATTCTGTGTAGCAGTAGCGTAAAAAATCAGGATTACAGTAAGGTCACAATACGTATTAATAAACCTTACTGGGTATTGTTACATTACTGGAACGAAATATTAATGTCATAAATTACAATTTCTCCATATAACTAGTGTACTCAATATAGTATGGAATATAATATCAAAAATATTACCTTATTACTACAGATACATTGGTCACAATTAAGGTGTTATCTTTTCTTTAAAATCAGTTCGTCATTACTTCACTCTTATTACTATTTCACTGTTATCATCCCTCTTTTACTGCTATCATTACCATTTCACTGTTATCATCACTTTTTCACTGTTATTCCTGATAACAAAGGCCTGACCCAGAGGTGGACTGCACCACAGCGCACTACTTGCAAGGGAAACATCCGACGGTCCTGCTCGAGACGCTTCCAATTTTTTACCCACCCAGAAGCGGAACCGTGTTAAGTAACTTTTACGAAGTGTTATATAAAAATATGCCACAATTTTGCAATAGTTATAATAAAAGCATGGTAAATAAACCAGCGTTATATAACGGTCTACCTCTCTCTTTCTCATATATATATATATATATATATATATATATATATATATATATATATATATATATATATATATTATATATATATATATATTATATATATATTATTTAAGTAGGTAGTAGGTTGGTAGAAAGCAACCGCCCAGGGAGTTATTACTGTTCAGAACGCCAAGTGAGTGTAAAACGAAAGCTTGTAATTGTTTTATATGATGGAAGGTTGCTGGTGTCTTTTTTCTGTCACATAAACATGAAAGATTTCAGGTACGTTTTGCTATTTATACTTACACTTAAGTCACACTACACATGCATATACAAGCATGTGTATATATTCTTGTATATGAATGTGTAGTGTAAGTAGAAGTAGCAAAACGTACCCGAAATCTTTCATGTTTATGAGACAACAAAAAAGACACCAGCAACCCTACCATCATGTAAAATAATTACAGGTTCTCGATTTACACTCACTTGGCAGGACGGTAGCACCTCCCTGGGCGGTTGCTGTCGACCAACATACTACCTACTGATACATATGTGGAAAATACTGTACATATTTTCCAGAAATACAGTAGTTATATGTAAATAGATGGCCATACTGTATTTAATAAAAATTATGTTTTAAAAAATGGGAAACTGCGCCTGTGCAGAAGAGACTCACCATTGTTGTTTGAATTGAACACTAACGTTAGTGAATAATGGGAAGAATTTTCGTGCTCTAGAGGTTAAAACTGGGCCGACACCTCTCAAATAGGAACCGAAATTGTTGGATGTGCATTCCTGCATAACTTGAGATATCAGACGACTGGACAAGACAGCTCCAGGAACCTCAGATAAGCTATTTAGATTTGTGTTAAAATTCTGGCCAGCATTATTTTTATAAATTTAGTTAGAGTACGGTTTTTTTGAGTATGATACATATTAATCTCCAGTCAAATTGGTGAGTGATATTAAGATATATTCTCCTTCTGTTATGTAAATGTGTGTATATATAATCATTTATTAATTTTAATATACAGTCCACAAACTTATATATTTACCAAAATTCCTGTTGATACATATTTCATTTGTAATTAATAGGTCTTGAGCAACTTGTGGATATGACAGTTGTAGGTATCGAATGGGGACATTTTTGCGACCTAGGTGTCCCAAATTCCTACTTGTCTATGTAACTTTTGTAAATAATAATTATCTTTGTTATCATTTACTGTTATGTACATAATGAGTTACATTCAGATAAATGCAATTTTCCACAATATATATATATATATATATATATATATATATATATATATATATATATATATATATATATATATATATATACGGTAGCTGCCCTGGTTCAGGATGTCCTCCTGTGGAAAGTGATGATCCAGATTCAATTCAGGCAACTGAACCCACTCCAACAGACCTCATCTCATTAGATGATATCTTGGAAGCAATTAAAGCAACAGGTACCAGGACACTCACACATATTCCCAAAGCAGCCCGTCCACACGCAGCTGGGAAATTTACAGACCTCTTAAAAAAGTAAACGATGGTTCCGCAATCCTAAATGCTCCACCAACCATCAAGGCATGGCACAACTTGCTACTTTTTGGCAATGTCTGCTTAGCTGTGCCGGAAAGAAGGGGAAAGAGGCTAGGCTCAATGATTATTAAATCTTTAAGAGACTTTCCTAGAACTGATAACCTTATTTGCCTTCCCCATCAATACAAAAACGGGAGAGACAGAGCCCCCACTCACTCCACTGACAGTGAAAATGTCAGAGTGCAGGTGAGCAAGAAAATTGAAGAGGGGAACACAGTGGGAGCAATCAGAATTATTACCAGCGAAGATACAGTTGCCCCCAGGGATGCTGACACGGCGGAAGCACTTAGAGGAAAGCACGCTGCCAGGGAAACCAGGGGCACCAACAGTTCCAACACCTCTGTCCCCACTGTGGAACCACTGATTGTGGAAGACTCGGATGTTTACAAAGCAATAATGTCGTTCCCATCTGGCTCTGCTGGGGGTTACACTGGAATAAGGCCACAACATTTAAAGGAAATGGTTAATCCAGTTATTGGGGAGACTGCAGAAACACTGCTTTCAGAGATCACAAGGTTCGCCAACAATTCCTTGGCTGGTCTGATTCCTGATGAAATTAACCTTTCTTTTTTGGTGCAACACTTTGTGCACTTAAAAAGAAGGATGGAAGAATTAGGCCTATTGCAGTAGGCAACACTTTTCGCCGCCTCGTTTCCAAAGCTGCTGTCCGAAGCATTCGCGCACAGGCAGCCATGATGCTTCAACCAAACCAGCTTGACTATGGGGTCTCTCAAGGAAGTGAGGTAGCGGTTCATGCAACAAGGGCATATATCAACAATCTGCCTGAGGACAATGCAGTGGTAAAATTAGACTTCAAGAATGCATTTAATCTCCTGAAAAGAGATGTGGTATTAGCAGCGGTACAAGAACATTTCCCTGGTCTCTTGCCCTTTGTTTCAGCTGGGTATAGCAAGGAATCAATGCTTCTCTTTGGAGAGTATGAACACACATCATCAGATGGTGTCCAGCAGGGGATCCTCTTGCACAATTTCTCTTCTGTATAGCAGTTAGGGAAATCACAGTCAGACTGACCAGTGAGCTAAACATCTGGTTCCTGGATGATGGCACAATAGCAGGTATAAGGGAGTCCCTCTTAGGTGATCTTACACAAGTGATGACACAGGGACAGGAAATGGGTCTCATCCTGAATACATCCAAATGTGAAATCATCTCAGTCAGTCAACAAGTGATAAATGCAGTGAGATACAAACTACCAGGAGCATCAGTCATTGCCTCTACAAATAGCGTCTTCCTTGGAGCACCTCTGGGAAGCGATGCCATTGACACAATCCTCAGGAAGAAATTGGAAGAAGTGAGGAGAATGGAACAACGAACAGGCAATCTTGACACCCACGATGCCTTGTACCTTCTCACAGAGTGCGTGAGTCTGCCCAGGTTGACATATTTCCTAAGATGTGCACCTTCATATGATAGCCCTATACTGCACGAATATGACAGTATCCTGAGGCAGATTTTTACGAAAGTACTTAAACTTACTCTAGAAGACGGGCAGTAACACCAAGCTACACTTCCAGTCAGACTAGGAGGCATTGGTGTCCGCAAGTCATCACAGATTGCACTACCTCTTTTCTGTCCTCATGCGTTGCAACCAGAGGGCTTGTAGCAGCAATTCTCCTTGAACATCTAAGGGACAAGATTGGAATCCACGACCAAAAGTTCATTGACGGAGCCATGATCTGGGATAATCTAACGGGCTCTGAAACCAGACCTGCTCCCCCCATCAACTACAAACAGTCGCCCTGGGATGGCCCGATAGTGGAGAAAATAGCCTCAACAATGCTTCAGTGTGTGTCAGGGAAGGATAAAGCCCGCCTCCTGGCAGTGAGAGCTCCTCATGCAGGGGACTTTCTGCTGGCTGTTCCCAACTCCAGCCTTGGCACACGGCTCGACCCACAGACCATCCGCATTGGTGTTGCCCTTCGACTTGCCGCCCCTATTCTCGCCGAACACAGGTGTATTTGTGGCAGTGAAGCAGCAGACCGATTCGGGTACCATGGTCTTATGTGCCGTAAATCCGAGGGAAAGATTGCAAGACATGAGGAGGTTAATAACATTATCAAGAGGAGCCTCACAACAGCCGGATGCCCAGCAGTAAGGGAGCCACCGCAACTATGCAGATCCGATGGCAGCCAGAAGCGTCCAGATGGTATCATACTTCAAGCCTGGACAGACGGTAAGCAGGTGGTGTGGGATTACACATGTGCATCTACCTTTTCTAATACCTATCTCCAATACACCAAGGAGAAAGGAGGGGCAGCCGCCAGCTTCAGGGAGTCCCAAAAGTCTAGAAAATATGGAGAACTTGCCCATCATTATATGTTTGTTCCCATAGGCTCAGAGACCTTTGGTTCATGCGGAAAGAGTGCATCTAAGTTCCTTAAGGAACTAGGCAAAAGACTCATCAGGGTAACTAGGGATCCCAGGGCAGCTAGTTTTCTGCTCCAGCGACTCAACGCTGCTGTTCAGAGGGGTAATGCCTGCTGTATTTTGGGCAAGCGCCCCAGTTCTGAAGAGCTGGATGAGATTTTCGCATTATAATCAGTGACAAACACGTAACAATATGTACTAGACATGTATCTCTCACATCTCATGTACTGTATATGCCATCTTTACATCAACAATGTATCTCTTAAACATTTTGTACCATATTATGTAATAAAATATACCTTTTGGTAAAAAAGAATGAAAAGATGGGGTGGTAGGGGAAGTGGAATATTCAAACGGCTTCAGGAAAAAATCCAAATATTCTTCCTTGAAGCCTTTTTATCCACTTCCTCGAGGCTATGGGTCCGACAATATATATATATATATATATATATATTATATATATATATATATATAAATATATATATATATATAATAATATATATTATATATTATATATAATATATATATGTATATATTATATATATATATATATA
Source organism: Cherax quadricarinatus (assembly GCF_026875155.1). NCBI lineage: Eukaryota > Metazoa > Arthropoda > Malacostraca > Decapoda > Parastacidae > Cherax > Cherax quadricarinatus. The sequence goes on from NC_069406.1 coordinate 27,405,683, forward strand.
TATAAATATTATAAACTATAAAATAAAAATTCTAAATTCTATATATATATATATATATATATATATAAAATAATGTCGTGCCGAAAAGTAAAACTGGTCCAATTATGAAGAATTCATTTAAAATTAAATCTTTCTAAAATTTTCTCTTATACTTTTAAAGATGTATTTTTTTTCATTAATGATGATGAAACATTTAATAATTTTGCACCAAAAGGAACTTAGAAACTTACCTAACCTTGTTAAAAGAAACGCAATTTTATTTTGAGCCTAACCCAACTAAATATATTTTAGATTTGTTTACAATAATTTAATACTAAACAAACACATGAGAATATTTTTTTTGTTAGGTTCAGAATGATTTTGGAAATTATTGCATACACAAATTTCACTTGTCCTACATGGCAAGATAGCGTTGCTATTTAAGCCAAGATCGCAAGTTCATGCCTATTCGGCACGATATATATATTAAATATATATAATATAATATATATATATAATAATATAATAAATATATATATATTATATATATATATATATATATATATATATATATATATATATATAATGTTAGGTAAACTGGTCAATTAGCAAGAACTCATTTAAAATTAAGTCCTTTCTAAAATTTCCTCTTATACGTTTAAAGATATATTTTTTTCATTTATGTTAAAGTAAAAATTAATAATTTTGTACCATAAGAAGCTTAAAAAACTTGCCAAATCTTATTATAAAAATCGCAATTTCATTTAGCCTAATCCAACTTAATATATTTTAGATATGCTTACAGTTATATAATATAATAAAGAAACAATGAAATATATCTTTGTTTTCGTAAGGTTGAGAATAATTTTTGCGAAATTATTGCATACACAAATTTTCGCTTGTTTTATTCGGCAAGAAGAGCGTTGCTATTTAAGCCAAAATAGCAAGTTTTACCAATTCGGTACGATATATATATATATATATATATATATATATATATATATATATATATATATATATAATATATATATATATATATATATGTCGTGCCGAATATGTAAAACTGGTCAATTAGCAAGAACTCATTTAAAATTAAGTCCTTTCTGAAATTTTCTCTTATACGTTTAAAGATATATTTTTTCATTAATGTTAATGTAAAAAAAATTAATTTTGCACCAAAAGAATCTTAGAAAACTTACCTAACCTTATTATAACAAGTGCAATTTATTTTAGCTTAACCCAACTAAATATATTTTAGATTTGTTTACAGTAATTTAATACTAAACAAACGCAATGAAATATATTTTTTTCGTTAGGTTCAGAATAAATTTGACGAAATTATTGCACACCCAAATTTTCACTTGTCCTATATGGCAAGATGAGCGTTGCTATTTAAGCCAAGATCGCAAGTTCTGCCTATTCGGCACGACATATTATTGTAACCACGAACGAGTGGTATTGATTAATAATAACACTGCGCTAGCCAAGGATTCGAACCCATGTTGTACTGGCCTGCCTCATGGTAAGCGAGAACCACATGACGCTTTAAACCACAAGTCGGCCGTCTCCCACCGAGGCAGGTGACCCAAAAAAGAAAGAAAATCCCCCAAAAACAAATACTTTCATCATCATTCAACACTTTCACCTCACTCACACAATCACTGTTTTTGCAGAGGTGCTCAGAACACCGCCAGTATCCCAAACCCCTCCTTTAAAATGCAGTCATTGTACTTCCCATTTCCAGGACTCAAGTCCGGCTCTATAAAAATAACCGGTTTCCCTGAATCCCTTCACTAAATATTACCCTGCTCACACTCCAACAGCTCGTCATGTCCCGAATACCATTCACCTCCATTCACTCCTATCTAACACGCTCACGCACGCTTACTGGCAGTCCAAGCCCCTCGCCCAGAAAACCTCCTTTACCCCCTCCCACCAACCTTTTCGAGGACGACCCCTACCCCGCCTTCCTTCCCCTACAGATTTATACGCTCTCCATGTCATTCTACTTTGATCCACTCTCTCTAAATTACCAAACCACCTCAACAACTCTTCAGCCCTGAAGGGGGTGGAGAGTTTCAGTGGAGAGGAATAACTGGGATTAGGTCAGGGATTTCAAATAGAGTTAGAGATAAAAAAGGAGTAGAGTAATTTTTTAAAGGGAAAAAAGCTATGGCAGGAAAACGGGGAGTATAAATGTTTTAAAATTTAAAGGATTTTTGTGAATAAAATAAAGGGGGGATGTGAAAAGGGGGTTATAGTAAGCGAAAATTACTGGAAAGGGAAGAAGTTAAAAGGGGGAAGGAGTTTTTGGGGAAATTTTTTAGTGAATGCATGGGAAATTTTTGAACCAAGGTGAATGTAATTGGGGGTTGGGTTTCAAATGCTAAAGGGGGTAAAAATTTGTGGAGGGAGGTAGGTAAATTTTAAAAGGGTTTGGGGAAAATACATGGGAACCCTTTTAAATTTGAGCATTGTAAAAGAGTTTTGGGTAATAAGTAATACAATTTTATGGAAAAAAGGATAAATAAATATAAAAAGGGTATGAGGAAGCAGGAAAAAAAGTATTTTTTAAATTTATGTATTGGGGGAAAAAAGGGTTGAGGGGTAGGCTCCAGGTGTACACTTTATAGAGGGGCAACTGATAAACGGATCATTTTTTTATTTTGAAGCACATTAAAGAAAAGGGAGGTAGAGGGAAAAAAAAGGAAAATCCCCCAACTAAGTAAGAGGAGGGAAAGTGTAAAAAAACTAAGGGAGGGGGAAATTTTAAATTTCCCAAAATTCAAAGTTTATTCCTAAAAGGGAAATTAAAAGTCCCTGAGTTTACAAAAATTTTTGGTTATTTTTGGGGGGGGTTTCATGTAGAAAAATTGTGATTACAGATTTTAAACCCCCTAGAACGCTTAGCATGGCTAGGCATTTCGGGCAAAAACTTAGTTTTTTTTAATTGTAAAATATTAAAAATTTGGGGGAAAGGGTTGGGAAAATTTGGGCTAAATGGCTAAATTTTTATTTTGTGATTTTCCCATGAATGCTTTTTTTTTGGGCACAGTACATATTTTTCAGTTTTGGGGAAAACACGGGAACCCTTTTTTAAAGTTTGAGATTAATATTTCTTTTATGGTCAAATAGTAGTGAGTGTAAGTGGAACCACCGGTGGAACCCCTTGTATTTTAGTTGGGGGTGAAACGGGGAGATAAAAATTTTTTCTAGGGTATTTTTGGAAGGTGATAAATGTGCTGCAGTTCTAGAGTTCTCGGGGAATTCCCAAATTTTTAAGGGCCTTTGACATACATTAAATTTTTGAAAAAGGTTTGGGTGGGAACAGGGGGAATGTCGAAAGAGATGTTTTGTGCCGGTTTAACCCCGGTGGGCCCGTCACAACAAACAAGAAACCCTTTTTAGGCAAGGTTAAAATATTAGAGTTTTAAGGGGCCCTGTAATGTAGTTTACACAGTAGTAAGTGTGGATGTATTTGGAACGGGGAGTAAGTTTTGGGTCTATGAAGAGTGGGGGGGGTGTGTTCCCAGGAGGGAAATTTATAAATTTTCCCTTTATTTCGGGCTTTTGTTGGGTTATTATTGTTTTTAAAGGTGTGTTTGCGGCAGTTTGAAAAAATTAAAAATTTTGATTTTGGGGGGATTAAAAATTTGGGGGGGTTGGGGTGAGGGGGGTTTTTGGGAGAGATAAAAGGCTTTTGGGCAGAAAGGGGGGTTTATGCAAAAAGGAGTAGGGGGGGTTTGAAGAGGGTTGGAATGTTTTAAAAATGCAGTTTTAGAATGTGGGCAGAATTTTTGGGGTTTTAAAGGGGGGGGGGTGCAGGGGGAAAAAAGGAGTGATTGGTGGAATGATGAAGAAAGGGGTGTGATAAAAGAGAAAAAGGAAGTTTATAAAAGGAAATTTTACAAAGCAAAAAGGTTATAAGAAGAGTAGATTTTAGGGAAAAAAAAAAAACCCGAAATGAAGAGAGGGGTGAGGTAGTGCAAAAGGAGAGCGGATGAAGAAGGGAAAAGAGGAACTGCAAAAATTTTTTAAATAAAAAATAAAAAAAAAAAAAATGGATTTATACAAGTTAAGAAAGCTTAGGGAAAAAATTTGGATTTGTCATTTAAAAACCCAAAGGATGGGGGAAATTAGTAATGGAGAACGGAAGTTTTGGGTAGATGGTGAAAATTTTAAAAACTTTTAAATGACAAAGAAAAAGGAGGGGAAAAATTTTCATTCCCCCGGCCGGGAGGTATACCACTTTTAGGAGGGGAAAAGACAGGATGTGAGTGTGGGGGGGGTTCCCGTGGGGCTTTACGTAGAATAAAGGGGGTTAAAAGGGCATTTGGAAAACTGAGGGGATCATGCCCAAAATAAAAAAGAAAAGGGAAAAAAAAGGGTTTTGGAATGGTTGGCTTTTTTGTTTAAAAAAAAGTAAAAGGGGGGGAAAGGAAACCCTGGGGAAATTGGGGAACATGTATAGCCCCTTTTAAAAAAAGGGGGAGGGAAAAAGAGATTGTAAAAAAAAACTGGGGACAATTTTAAAAAAGAAAAAAACCCGGGAAATTGAACGGAAGGGTTAAAAAATTGAAAGAATTAGAATTAAGACAGAAGTAGGTTTGCAGATGGGGCAAGTTTTGAGAGGGGGTAGAGGGTGTGATAAAGGGTTTTTTAACACTGAAAAAATAAAATGATTTTGGAACAGTTTTTAGAAAAAGGGGTAGGGAATTTTTTGTTTGGCTTTTAAAGGATTTAAAAAAGGCATAAAATAGAGGGGATAGGGGGGGAATGGGAAGATTGCTAGTATAGGGAAATTTAGGTGGTAATTTAACTAAATCCCCGTAAAGATTTTTGGGGGGGGAGGACAAAGTGAGGCTCAGGGTGGGTTTGGTAGAAGGAGGGGCCCTTTTCCCGGGAAAAAGTGGGTTTTAAGACAGGGATTTAAAAAAAAAAAAAATCCAAACCAAAGGTTTTTTTAAAATAAATTTATAGATGGGGTTGTAAAAAGAAAAAAATCTGGGTGTTCGGGAGAGGGGGGGGTTTAAAAAATTGGGGGGAAAAAAATAAAAAAAGGGGGAATTGACAAGGTACTTTTTGCGGGATGATACTTTTCTTTTGGGTTTCCCAAAAAAAAAATAAAAAGGTTAGGGGACGGTTTGGGAGAGTTTTAAAAGGTAGAAAGTTAAAAAGGAACATAGAAAAGAGAAAGGGTGATGGGGGTATCAAATGATTTAAAAATAAAGAAAAAATGGATATAAATTTTGGAGAGGGGAGAAATGGAAGAAAGTGAATGTTTTCAGAAAAAATTTGGAGTTAAACGTGTCACCCGGAAGGTTTTAAAAAGGGATGATTTTAACCCAAAAATTTGGGATAAAGGGAAAAAAAGGGCGGGGTCGTTGGGGTAAATGTGGAAAACAAAAAACTTTATCTAGGGGGGCAAAAAAAGGGAATGAAAAAAATGTAAGGGGTACCAACATTTCTTATAGGGTTGAAGTTTGGGGTTTGTAAATGCTCCCAAAGCGGGGAGGGGGTTTGGAGGCGGGGAGTTTGCCCCTGCTAAGGAAATGGGGTGGTGTAAATATTAGGGGCAAAAAAATTCGGATTGGGGAAAAAATTGGGAAGAAGGTGTGGATTTAAAAAAAGTATTAGTCAAGGGCAGGGGGGGTTTTTGAGGTGGTTTGGCCCATTTAGAGAGAATGGATCAAAGTAAAAGACAGGAGGGGCGTATAAATCTGTGGGGGAAAGGGAAGGGGGGGTGGGGGTCGTCCTCAAAAAGGGGGGAGGGGGGGGATAAAGTGGCTTTGTGGGCGGGGGGTTTTGGGGACTTCCAGCTAGGGGGGTGTGAGCGTGTTTGATCCGAGTAAATGGAAAAAGGTTTTTGGGGCCCGGGGGGGGAGCTGTAAACTTTTAGGGGGGGGGTGGGGGGGGAATTCGGGGAAAACCCGGGGTTTTTATATCCCCGGGATTTGGGGCCCCTGGAAATGGGAAGTACAATTCCTCCCATTTTAAAGGAGGGGTTTGGGATTTTGGGCTTTTTGGGAAGAGATATTTTTTTTTTTAAATACAATATACTTCAAAAAACTGTTTGTTCTGAGCCCCTTGCAAAAACAGGTTAATGGTGAGGGGAGGGGAAAGGTTAAAAGAAGAAAGTTTTTTTTGGGGGGATTTCTTTTTTTTTTTTTTGGGTCACCTGCCTCGTGGGAAAAGGGGCCGACTTTTTAAATATATATTAATAAAAATTTTATATATAATAAATATATATAAAAAAATTATAAAAAAAAAAATATAATATTATACATATATATATATATAATATAATATATTTAAATATATATATATATATATAAATATATATATAGATAAATATATATAAAATATATTTTAAAATGTCGTCCCAAATATGAAAAAAAGTGGCCCACTTAGCAAAAATTCTTTTTAAAATTAGCCCTTTTAAAAAAATTTTCTCTTATCTTTTTTTAAGATATAAAATTTTTCTTTAAAAGAAAAAGTAAAAATTTAATTTGAAAACCAAAAGAACCCTTAAAAAAACTTACCTAACCTTATTATAACAAGAAAAAATTTTTTTTAAAGCCAAACCCCAACAAAATATTTTTATTTTAACTTTTAAACAATTTTTTAAATACAAAACAAACCCAGTGAAATTAAAATTTTTTTTTTTAAAAATTTTTAAATTTGGGGGGCCCAAAACATTCTAAACCCCTAACAAAAAAAAATATATTTCACTGTGTTTTTTTAGTTTAAAATTTATTGTAAACAAATCTAAAGTTATTTATTGGTAGGCTAAAATAAATTGTTCTTTTTTATAAAAAGGGTTTAAGGTAATTTTCCCAAAATTTCCCTTTTTGGAAAAATTTAAAAAATTTTTAAAACCAAAAATTAAGGGAAAAAAAAAAATTCTTTTAAACGTAAAAAAGAAAAATTTTAGAAATGACAAAAATTTTTAAATGAGTTCTTTGCTAATTTGACCATTTTCCCAATTTTCCCGGGCCCACGACATAAATATATATATATATAAAAAATTTTATATATATAATATATATAAATATATATATTAAAAAAAATATATATTAAATATAAATATATATATATATCCCTCACTTTTAAGCTGAAAATAAAAAACTGTCAATGAAAAAACCCGAAGGGTGGTTTGGGTGATCAAAACCCGGGTAGAGCGCCCGGGAAACTGCCCAATATATGGCCCGCGTTCAAAACCCCCCAAATTTCCCCCCATTTTGGGCAGAAAATGACACGGGTAATTTAACAGTAAGGAAACAACCCATTGAAATTATATATTCCCAAACCCCCCCAAATATTGTCTTTTGAAGTCAAGGGGTTGAAAATCAGCAGTGGACTAACCACAACCCAACTATAATGAAGGTTTCTTAAAAAAATGTAGATATAAAAAAGGTAAAAGTTTTTTTTTAAATTTTTCACCCCTGGCCGAACCCACCAAGGCAGGGTGGGCCCGAAAAAAAAAAAACTTTAAAACCATCATTCACCCATAAATGTCTTGCCAAAGGGGTGTTTTAACACTACATTTTTTTAAACTGAAAAATTTAACACCCCCCCCTTTCAGAGGGGGCAGGAAACTGATTTCCCCTCTCCAGGACTCAAGCCCGGGCCCTATGCCGTTTCCCTGAAACCCTTTATAAATGGGTTAAATTTGCTCACACTCCAAAAAGCCCGCAAGTATTAAAAACCATTTGTCTCCATTCACTCCTATCCCAAACCCCGCCCACGCATGCCTGCTGGAAGTCCCCCAACCCCCCCGCACAAAAAAAACCTCCTTTAAACCCCCTCCCCCCAAAACCTTTTTCCCCCAAAAGGGCCCAAACCCCAAAACCCCCCTTCCGTTCCACTACAACTGATACACTCCCTTTAAGTCATCTGCTTTCCTCCATTCTCTCAAAAAGTCCCAACCACCTCAACAACCCCCTTCCCCGGGGGGCCCCTGGAAAAACAGTTTTTGGGAATTTCCCGGGACCCCCTCCTAACTTTCCAAAATCCAAATTTTCCTGGCATTATATTCCCACCACACATTTTCCCCCAACATGAAATCTCCACTGCCTCCAGCCTTCCCCCCTCGCTTTCAACCCTTTTCACCCACGCTTCACACCATAAAAAACGTTTTTAAAACATACCACATAAAATTCCCCTTTTTTGCCCCCAAGGGAAAAAATTTTTTTTGGGCTCCAAAAGAAATCCTAAGTGCAAAAAAATCACCTTTTTTTTTTTTTTTTTTTCCCTCATCAATTCTATGATTCCCTCATCTTTTTAAGACCCAACCTCTGAACGGGTTTCCCCTCCCAAAAAAACGAAAACGTTCACCTCCTCCAAATCTCTCCCTCCAATCGAATTTAATCTTTCATCACCTAATCTTTTTTTTATCCTCAAAACCTTTCTCCTTTTCCCGTACCCCCTTTAATTTTCTTCTTTTGCCCCACCCTAACCAAAATTTATCCCCCAATTTTTTTTGCAACTTCTCTTTCAGAATCTCCCCAAAAGCACAGTGTCATCAGCAAAGAGCAGCTGTGGGCAAAAATTCCCCCCCCTTTGTGTGTGATTCTTTACTTTTAACTTTACGCCCCCTTTCCAAGCCCCCCCCATTTTTCTTCTCTTTCAAAACCCCCTCCCATAAATATATTAAAAAAACCACGGTTTACAAACACAAAACCTTGTCTAAGGCCTACCCTTTTTTTTTTGGGGAAAAAAATTTTTTCCCATCCCTTTTCCCACATACCTAAAAGAGCCCACTATCCCGTAAAAACTCTTTACTGGGTTTCGTAACCTACCTCCACACAATACCCTTGCAACATCTGCCCCATTGCCCCCCCCAACCCCCCCTTTTCAAAAAAACGCCTTTTCCCAAAACCATAAATCCACAAAAAACCCCTTTAGCCTTTTCTAAATACTGTTTACCCTATTTTGGGGTTTTCCCGTAAACAAACCCGGGCCAAAAAACACCCCCTTTCCTTTTCCTAAAGCCCCCTTGTTAAACTGCTAACCTATTTCCCGTCTTAAATTTTAAATTTTTTTCAATTTTTAAATCCCACCATACCCCAAACCTTTCCAGGTACAAATCAACCCGACTTTTTTCCCCCCATAATTTTTGCACTCTCTTTATCCCCTTTGGGCCCTTTTTACAAAGGAACTTAAAGCATCTCTCTGCCAAACCCCAGGTACCTTACCCCCTTCCATACATTTATTTTAAAAAATTGGGCCCCAAACCCCCCAAAACTATATCCCCACCTGCTTTTAACCCTTTTAACTTTATCCCATCAATCCCGGCCCCCTTACCCCCTTTCATTTTACCTAAATGCCTCACGAAATTCCCCCACACTCACAACTTTGGGTCTTCCTCACTCCTACAAGAGTTATTCCCCCCTGCCATATCACGAAATCACAGCTTTCCCCCCATCTTCATCAACATTTAACAAAATTTCCCCAAAATATTCCCCCCCACTTTCCCCAAAAACCCTAACTCCCATTTAATAAATCCCTCTCCTATTTTTAACTGCCCAAAACCATTTTTTCTCAGGGTTTCTTAACTTGTTAATCCACTCCAAAATTTTTTTCCCTTTTTTTTCAACTAAATTTGTTGAAAACATCTCAAACCCAAATCTCTTTATTTGGGTCTCTTTTTTTCATTGCTTCACCACTCTCTTTAAAATTTTTCCTTTTTTTTCCCATATACTCTTTTCCCCCCTTGCATCACTTTTACTTTTTAAAAACTTTTCATATGCTAACTTTTTTTTCCCTTACACTCTCTTTACATCACATTCCCACCCTTTGCTCCCCCCTTCCCTTTCCCGCACCCACTTTCCCGTAAAACCCCAAACTTCTGCTGAACACTCCCAACAAATACATTTTTAAACCTAAACCCCTACCTCTTCGAACCCCCCTGCCATGCTCTCATTAGCCCAACTTTTCCTCCAATAGCTGTTTATACCTTTTCCCTAACCCGCCTCCCTTTTAGTTTTTAAACCCTTTAAACCCCTCCTTTTTCCCTGAGCTTCTATTCTCCTTGTATCCCAAACTACCTTTTACTCTCAGGGGAAACTACAATAGAAAGTGGGTTTTGTATATCTGTGGCCCCTCTATAAACATGGAAATCCTGAAGTCTACTCAACAGTCCCTTTTTTCAAACCAATACATTTTAAACCAACAAACTACTGTCTTTCGCCCCACATCAAATCGTGTAAACTTTTATCCTCTTTTTCTAAAAAAATGTATTTCCTTAACAAAAAACCCCCTTTTATACCAAAATTCAATCAAAAGGGGTCCCTTAAACATTTAGACCTGGCAAACCCCCCCCCCAAATTTCCTAACCCCAAACCCCCTTTTAAAAGTTTCTTTCCCACCCTTTTGCTTTCCCGGTCCCCAACCCACAATTTCTCTCTCATTTTGGGTTTAAAAGGCCCAAAAAATCACTTAAAAATCTCCCAAAATCCTTTTCTCTCTCCTTTTGCTTTCCCCCTCTTCCCCAGGGGGCCAAAACACGCTTATTAGGACCCACTTTTCCGCATCCAAAAAATTTTTCTTTAAATCCACATAATTCTTGAAATTTTCAAAATTCCAAAATTTCCCTTTTTTTCCCTTTTCCTCCTTCCATAACTGGGTCATTTAAAAATTACTGCTAAACCCCTTCCCCTTTTCTCTAACTCTCTCAGATACTCCGATTTAATCCCCTTTTTTTTCCCCCCCCCTGAAACTCTCCCCAAACCCCCTTCGCTTTTTTTCGGGTTAGGGGGCCCGGACATCCAACTTCTTTTTAAATTAAAAACATCAGCAATTTATTGTTTCATTTATCCCCACTTTATCCCCCGCACATTTTAAGGGGGAACCCAGTTTTATAAAGTTTTTCTTCCCTTCTCTTTTTTAGTAAAAATTTTTACAGGAGAAGGGGTTTTTCTGCCCATTTCAAATAAAAAAAAAAGGGTTGGGTTTAAAAGTACATAGATGCCGGGTTCCTGGCCAAGATCGAACCGTTGCCGAAGGGGTGGATGGTGAACGAGGTGAGTTTTTTTTTGTCCCATGTCAATTCCAACCCAGTTAGTGAGTTGTTTGTGCATGGAAAACCCCTCAAAGGTCAGGTTGGTAGGTCTTGTCATCTAAAAACACACACATGTGGTCTTTAATAAAAATTATTTGAATCGTTGAAAAAACCCCCGGTTTTTTTTTTAATTATTTCCTTTTGCGCTTTTTCCCTTTTTTCCCCGGGAACTTCTCCCAATGTGTCTTTAATAATATCTACAAAAAAAGATACCTAAGATGAATTGTTCTGCCAGTAACAACAAAAAAGTGTGGGGTTTTTACTGGCAAAAAAATTTCTGAATCTCTTGTCAAGGCTTTTTTGTAATAACACTAAAAAAAAAATGGGGAAATAGCCCTCGGGAAGAGATAAAAAATTCTAATTAATGTCCGCTTCAAAAGTACTAAAACATATGCAGCCCCAGTTGGACCAAAAATGTTTCGAAAATAAACTCAAATTTTTTTTTTAAATAGTTTTATCTTGAATTAGTTGTTAATGGATTTGAACGAATTTTTTTTGCGATAACGTCTGTAGGTAATGCATAGACAGGCAGCCCTCTGTTTAGCTAAATTTCTTTCAACGGCTTTAGTTAATTTTTGTAAAACGTAATGCTCTAATTCAGTTTTTTTATTTGGGAAATGTAGTCTGTTGATGCGCTCATTTAATATACGTAGGTTGTCATGTGGAAAAGTTTTTAAACGGGACAGTATTTTCAGGAAATATCTGGATATACCTTTGACCCAAGCATTTCAGACGAAAGATAGTGAATAATGTAGTAAAAAAAGCTCAATTTTTATAGAGAGAAGGCTCACAGGATCCCGTGTGTACCTCTTACAGTGTTATTAATATTCTTGTTCTCAGGGGACTTTGTTCCATAAAAAAACGAGAACTACAAATTTTTTAAAATAGGAGGGGAGATTCATTGGGCCTGAGTCCAAGAGAACTTTTAGGCCGGTTGAATTACATCTGGGGAAAAGTTTTGAATTTTCAGGTAGTGTAAAGGCAGCGTACTAAAACCTTTTTCACAAAATTGCCCCAATCATGCCAAAATATACTGTGCAAATTTTGCAGGTAGAGCCAAAACCCTTTAAAGGAGAAAAACCAAAACCATAAGGGAAACCCAAAACCCTAAGGAGGAACAAAAGCCCTAAGGAGGAACCCAAGCCAGTAAGGTGGAACTAAAGCCAGTAAGGGGAACCAAAGCCCGTAGGTTGGGAACAAACCAGTAAGGTAGGAACCAAAGCCATAAGGTTGGAACTAAAGCCCTAAGGGAGGAACTAAACCGTAAAGGGAGGAACCAAAAACCAGTAAGGAGGGAAACCAAAACCATAAGGGGAGGAATAAAACCAGTAAGGTAGGAACCAAACCATAAGGTAGGAAAAAAGCCATAAAGGGAGGAACAAAGCCAGTAAGGGAGAACCAAAGCAGTAAGGTAGGAACCAAAACCAGAAGGTAGGAAAAAGCCAAAGGAGGAACCAAAAGCCAGTAAGGAGGAACAAAGCCATAAGGAGGGAAACCCAAACCCGTAAGGGGGAACTAAAGCCAGTAAGGTAGGGAAACCCAAAACCAGTAAAGGGAGGGAACTAAAACCAGAAGGGGGGGGGCCAAGCCCGTAAGGTAGGGAATAAAGCCAGTAAGGTAGGAACCAAAGCCAGAAGGGAGGAAATAAGCCAGTAAGGTAGGAACCAAAAACCAGTAAAGGGAGGAACTAAAACCGTAAGGTGGAACCAAACCCCGAAGGGGAGGAACTAAAAAACCCGTAAGGAGGGAAACCCAAAACCCGTAAGGTAGGAAATAAAGCCATAAGGTAGGAACAAAAACCAGTAAGGGGAGGAACCAAAGCCAGTAAGGTAGGAAACTAAAGCCAGAAGTAGGAAACCAAAACCAGTAAGGTAGGGAAATAAAGCCCTAAGGTAAACCAAAGCAGTAAGGGAGGGAAAAAAGCCATAAGGAGGAACCAAAGCCAGTAGGTAGGAACCAAAGCCAGAAAAAGGAGGAACTAAAGCCAGTAAGGTAGGAGCCAAAGCCAGTAAGGGGAGGAACTAAAGCCTAAGGTAGGAACCAAAGCCAGAAGGTAGGAACTAAAACCAGAAGGGAGAATAAAGGCAGTAAGGAGGGAAAAAAGCCAGTAAGGAGGAACCAAAACCCTTTGGAGGAATAAAGCCAGTAAGTAGGAACCAAAACCATAAGGAGGAACAAAGCCCTAAGGAGGAAATAAAACCAGTAAGGTAGGGAAACCAAAAACCAGTAAGGTAGGAACCAAAGCCAGTAAGGTAGGGGAAATAAGCCGGGTAAAGGGAGGAACCAAAAACAGTAAAGGGAGGGAAAAAAGCCCCTAAAGGTGGGCCCGTAAGGGAGGAAAAAAAGCCAGTAAGGTAGGGAAACCCAAAACCAGTAAGGTAGGAACAAAGCCAGTAAGGTAGGAGCCAAAAACCAGTAAGGTAGGAACTAAAGCCAGTAAGGGGAAACCCAAAACCGTAAAGGGAGGAACTAAAGCCGTAATAGGAAACCAAAGCCAGGAAGGGGAACTAAAGCCCGTAAGGTAGGGGAAAAAGCCAGTAAGGAGGAAAAAAAGCCAGAAGGAGGGAACCAAAGCCGTAAGGTAGGAACTAAAACCATAAGGTAGGAACTAAAGCCAGTAAGGTAGGAACCAAAGCTAGTAAGGTAGGAACTAAAGCCAGTAAGGTAGGAACCAAAGCCAGTAAGGTAGGAACCAAAGCCAGTAAGGTAGGAACCAAAGCCAGTAAGGTAGGAACTAAAGCCAGTAAGGTAGGAACCAAAGCCAGTAAGGTAGGAACCAAAGCCAGGTGAAGTGAACACAATTGTGTAGGACGAACAGTAAGTGGTTATGCTTCAAATACGTTTATACGGCAATAAAAAGTGGAACGGGTTGCTTGATCATATCAAGGTCAGTCCCAACATAAACCAGTTGAGGAAGAGCTAAAAAAATTATCTCCTAAGTGAGGCTACAGAAAAGGAGGAATGTGACTGATTGTATAATTAACATCTGTGGAAAATACTGTATATATTTTCCAGAAATTCAGTATTTGTATGTAAATAGATGGCCATACTGTATTTAATAATATTTATGTCATAGAAAACGGAAAGCCTGCGTCTGCGCAGACGGGACTAGCCATCTTGGTTTTGAATTGTGTACAACGTTGGTGTATGGGAAGGAATTTTCGTGCTCTAGAGGTTAAAATTGGGCTGACACCTCTCAGATAGGAGGCGAAATTGTTGGACATGCATTCCTGCATAACTTGAGATATCAGACGACTGGACAAGACAGCTCCAGGAACCTCAGATAAGCTCTCTAGATTTGTGTATAATTCTGGCCAGTTTTCATAAATTTAGTTAGTGAGGTTTTTCTGAGTATGATACAACTTAATATCCAGTCAAATTGGTAAGTGATATTAAGATATATTTTCCTTCTGTTATGTAATTGTGTATATATATAACCATTTATTATTTTTAATATACAGTCCACAAAATTTATATATTTACCAGTATTCCTGGTTATACATATTTCATTTAATTAATAGGGCCAGAGCAACTTGTGGATATGACAGTGGTAGGTATCGAAGGGGGACATTTTTGCGACCTAGGTGTCCCAAATTCCTACTTGTCTAACTGATAAATAATAATTATCTTTGTTATCATTTACTGTTATGTACATAATGAGTTACATACAGATAAATGCACTTTTTCAACAACATCAGTGTAAATGTTATATTCAACTAATTTGTTCTTTTTAATGCTCGTGTAATTTAATAAGTGCATTTTACAAAAAATGTATTTCTTTTATTGGCATTCATTTACATGCATTTGATTTGCTCAGTTTATTTTATTTTCACTATTAATAATCATAACTGATTTTTACTGTATCTAATAGATATTACAATGTAAATAGAGCACTTTAGGTTATCCTAGGTAATTTACACGTGTTACTGTGAATACTACTACTACTACTACTACTACTATACTACTATTACTACTATCTACTACTACAAATTCAAGGCAGCCCCTCCCCTCCTTGAAAAGATGAGAAGACAAAGACTTGTAAGATTTCTTTCAAGAAGGTTAATTAAGATTTTCATCAACGACCTGGCGAGAAGTGTAATACTATGGATGGTATATAATGGCGACTGTTTGATAACCAAGACACAGACACATGTACGACACTTGGTATCTTTATTGCTGAAAAGTCTCACCTATACAACAGGCTTCTTCAGTCGAATACAGGCAAGTATAACACTGGAGACAGACGTCAAAAGTACTGCCACTTGAGACAGCAGTAATAGTTGTAGTAGTACACAAAAATAACCTGCACATAGGGGAATGAATCTTGTTACGACATTTTGGTCACACAGGAGCGCGCTAGTGTGTGACTAGTTAATGATCCAAGTCAGACCGAAACATCATAAGTTTCTTTCAACCGTGTGCGGGTTATTTTTGTGTACTGTTCCAGTCACGATATTGTGCCTTTTTATTCTTTAGTAGTAGGTTTGACGTTATTTTTTCTTGTATTCGACTGGAAAAGCCTTCCTTTCTGCCGGACTTCCTTAAGATATGTCTTCTCATCTTGGCTTTACATGGGCACTGCCATACAGTCCCTGCAAGTATCCGCCAAAGTCCAAGTGACAGGTGATTATCCGTGGGTACCCTTAACAGTATTTAAAATGGCCTAACTAGCTGTCCGGCACATTCTTTTGGTGTCCAGTCGTTTCGCTTCACCAGTTTAAAGGATGGAAAGGACGACTTCCACGTAACTTTGCCTGAAATGCTCGGCATAACTATGGGCTTTCTGCATCTACAACTAAATGTCACCCATCTCTGTACAAACATTGAATCATGCTGAAATAAAAATTATTATTATTATTATTTCCTTGTGTCGTCTTGTCATTCTGGATCCTAACATGGTTGGTTTTCTTTGACGAGAATGCGGGTACAAAAATATTCTGGGTACTTCCGCCTCTTCCTCACAGAACTGACTGTTGACAGCACAACATACCTGCCAGCCTGGTGTCTCTTTTACATATTTTATACTCTTTTCTCCAGTATTTTATATTCTTTTCGTTAGTAGCTGTCTCTCATTGTTTACAATCTGCAGTCCTGACACCAGAGTTATGTGCATATTGTGTATGTTGGCTGAAAGCCCAACAACACACTAAAGAAGGAAAGGTTGACATCTTTATTCGACCTAAGTTAACGAGAACTTCCAGATTATTATACACAACAGGCAGTCATAACTTTCAGGGCTCATTATACATTTCACAACATAGTATTTCTAGAGACGCATATCACTGAAGGGGCTGGAAAATACCTGGAGAGTGTTTCGGGGGTTAACGCCCCCTGGTCCATGACCAGGGGGCGTCTTCCCAAACACTTGCCCCTCGACACTAAAATGTTCGACAATTTTATATATATCCTGCGACAGGGAGAGGGTCTTATCTTTGTGTATATACACAGGGAGGCTTATCTCTTAGTGCATTCTTAAAACGTGGATTAAAAAAATCCAGTCTAGAGTTTAATATGATCCGTATTTAACAAATAAAAATATTCTTAGTTAATAGGCTATAAACAAACTTTTTCTTGTATATATCGTACTTAAAAATTTATCAGTCATTGTGGGGATAAAACCGATTTAAGGCATTTACGAACAATACTTTTATGAATGCGTTAATTATCTGGTTATGTTGAAGTGTAGACATACTACAAGACAGGGATAAGAGAGAGTAATTATTTAGGACTTACCAATTTTAACCAACGAGAGTGACCTGTTATGATGGAGGAGTTAATCGTAAAACAACCGCCGATAACTCCCAGCACAGTATTTGGCTGATAGTCACCTGTCGGATTTTTGAACCCCGTTACGCCTATACCGTTAGTAACTGGCTGGAACTGGGTGTTGTAGAGACTACAATATTGGCCTGTGGAATGTCAAGGGAAAGAAAAAATGTTCGGGATTAGTCTCTGCTAATAAATTTTGGAAAAATGTCTCTGCATCAAAACATTGATATTTCATGACCACAAAACTTAAGCTCACCACACAAGTCTTGAGTAGTCATCAATACTATCTTAGATATCAGCAAGAGAAAACAATTTTTTTTGATGAATTAGACACTTGTGCAACACTTGGGTATCTTTATTGTGGAAACGTTTCGCCAACCAGTGGTTTCCTCAATCCAGTACAGAGAAGAATGGTTCAAGATCAGAGTTTGAAGTAATCAATCTCTCAGCCGGGAGTCGATGTGATCAGTTGATTAGTCTTGATAAGAGACAGCATAAGTACAGAAACGTACAGGTAGGTTCACCAGGACGGGTCTTGACCCAGGTCTTCTACATCACCTACATTATATAATCTCCTCCGCACTCATACTGTACTCTTACCAAGACTGATCGACTGATCACATCGACTCCAGGCTGAGGGACTGATTACCTCAAACTCCTTCTGTTATTCAACCATTCTTCTCTGTATCAGACCACTACTGCTGCCTGAGAGGTGTCAAGCTCCAACAATTCGCCTTGGTATGTGTCATTAACATGGAGGAGCAAGCATGATCTAAGTACACCCTGATCATGCGCAGACGGGAGGAGCCATGGGAATTGCAATTTTACGAGAATTCTGCAGCAGAGGGACATAGGCCTACTGCCAAGCAAGTGTAATCTGAGGATGGACGTCACCGTGGTAACATCACCACTACGGTCAGGTCTATAGAGGCAGTTTTCATCACTATGTCAAACGAGGGAAGGAAATGGACACTTGACCATCGCTGCTGAAACATCACCTCCACTGTCAGGTCTATAAAGGCGATTCTCCATAAGCGGAAATGTGTCAACACCAGAATATTAGCCTCGTCAGATGGGATGGAGGTGGCTCCTTGGATGTATAACGCCATCCCACAAGAATTCTTAACCTGCTAGGATAGAAAATTGCCTAGAAGCGTGAAGAGTTTAGTGTGAATTGTGATTGTGAGGTGAAGGAACAGGTAGCTGTAAACTTGCTAATAAGATGTTGCCAGCTACCACCAGTGGCAGGTTGTGGTTAATATTAAATACATATCTTTATTTCTGCAAGTACATGTACAAGGTATACAGGCCTAGCTGACATCAATGACATACTACTTTATAGAAAGCCGCTTGTTATGCAGAACATTTCGGGCAAATTAGGTCAGTTTTGTTCCAGGATGCGACCCACACCAGTCGACTAACACCCAGGTACCCATTTTACTGATGGGTGAACACAGATAGCAGGTGTCTTATACGCTAGCGATCGAACTGGCGATCGAGGTGAGCTTAAATGCCACCTTTAAGTGTTTGATGAACTAGCGATCAGTGGTTATTGAAAAGGGGAAGAAAGTTGTGTTGCATAAGTGTTAGAGTGAAAGTGGCAAGGCGGCAGGCGTGAGAGGGGTAAGGGCTCCCATAACCATAATAATTTCTTTTGAAACTCACTGAAGGAAATCAGTCATGGGAGCTGGAAAGGGCAGCTGGAGTAATGGCACTCTGGACAGTGAAAGCCTCACAGTTACGATCCTGTCAACAACGAAACTATCAATATCGCCGCAGGGTATGACAACACCGCGTATACAAACAAAACAGTGTCACTTATTGTGGCCCTATTATGTGGTGATATTCAAACTGATCCAGGACCTCAAACTAATGTACAGGTACAAACCAGGCAGATAAGATGCCCTTGTGTTCACTGTGGTAATGGTGTTGGCAGCCGCAGTCGAGCGATCACCTGTTATGTATGTGAGGACTGGGTGCACGTGAGGTGCACGGTCAAGATCACCTGTGACGTAAGGACTGGGTGCACGTGAGGTGCACTGTCAAGTTAACCTGTGATGTATGTGACTACTGGGTGCACGTGAGGTGCGCTCTCAAGATCACCTGTGATGTATGTGACTACTGGGTGCATGTGAGGTGCACGGTCAAGACCACCTGTGATGTTAGGACTGGGTTCACGTGAGGTGCGCTGTCAAGATCACCTGTGATGTGATGCATGTGACTACTGGGTGCACGTGAGGTGCAAGGTCAAGACCACTGATAATGAATATGAAGATTTGTAGCTAATTATGATAAACTTAACATTGTAATGCATGCTTAGGACTCTAGAAGCCGCTTGTTATGCAGAGCATTTCGGGCAAATTAGGTCAGTTTTGTCCCTGGATGGGACCCACACCAGTCGGCTAACACCCAGGTATCCATTTTACTGATGGGGAACTTAGACAAGAGGTGTTAAGAAACACGCCCAATGTTACCCTCACTGTGTGAAGCGAGAGCTTTAGCCACCATAACGGAGATAAAACACCTCAATTACTGGGAGCGCTTGAGGTTCCTGAACCTGTATTCCCTGGAACGCAGGCGGGAGAGATACATGATTATATACACCTGGAAAATCCTAGAGGGACTAGTACCGAACTTGCACACGAAAATCACTCACTACGAAAGCAAAAGACTTGGCAGACGATGCAACATCCCCCCAGTGAAAAGCAGGGGTGTCACTAGCACGTTGAGAGACCATACAATAAGTGTCAGGGGCCCGAGACTGTTCAACTGCCTCCCAGCATACATAAGGGGGATTACCAACAGACCCTGGCAGTCTTCAAGCTGGCACTGGACAAGCACCTAAAGTCGGTTCCTGACCAGCCGGGCTGTGGCTCGTGCGTTGGTTTGCGTGCAGCCAACAGTAACAGCCTGGTTGATCAGGCTCTGATCCACCATGAGGCCTGGTCACAGACCGGGCCGCGGGGGCGTTGACCCCCGGAACTCTCTCCAGGTAAACTCCAGGTAAACCAGGCCACGGGGCACTCGCCTAATTAATGCACCAACCCAGATCACATAGTTCTCAGCTACGATACTCGACCATATACTTTGTAACCGCTCTGATAACATTAGTCAGTGATCATATCATCATTTATTGCACCAGGAAAATCACTGGGAACAGATAAGCCTACACAGGAGAATAAAAATGAAGTCAACTAGAAACTACAGTAAAGAAACTGGTAAATAGGCTACATAATTGTGATTGGACAGTGATAACAAGTTGCACGGATGTAAATGATGCCTGGGAAAAATTCAAAACCATGTTTACTGCCATCCTTGATAATATTGCACCAGTTAAACAGGTTAGAATTAAACGAAGAACCAAACTCTGGATGACTACTGAGATTTTAGATAATATGAAATTCAGAGACCAGTTGCTAAAAAGATTTAAGGCAAACAGACAGTATATTGTAGCGCTAAACAAATTCTATAATGTAAGGAACAGAGTGCAGAGACATATTTGAAAATCGAATACAAGAATAACCCCGGAAAAGCTCTTGCAACAACTAAAAGAGCTGGGGTGTGGAAAATTGCATTTATCTGAATGTAACTCATTATGTACATAACAGTAAATGATAACAAAGATAATTATTATTTATCAGTTACATAGACAAGTAGGAATTTGGGACACCTAGTTCGCAAAAATGTCCCCCTTCGATACCTACAACTGTCTTATCCACAAGTTGCTCTGGACCTATTAATTACAAATGAAATATGTATCACCAGGAATTCTGGTAAATATATAAATTTGAGGAGAATATCTTAAAATCACTCACCAATTTAACTGGAGATCAAGGTGTATCATATTCAGAAAACCTCACTGTCTAAATTTATGAAAATACTGGCCAGAATTATAACACAAATTTAGATAGCTTATCTGAGGTTCCTGGAGCTGTCTTGTCCAGTCGTCTGATATCTCAAGTTATGCAGGAATGCACATCCAACAATTTCGTCTCCCATTTGAGAGGTGTCAGCCCAATTTTACCTCTAGAGCACGAAAAATTCTTCCCTTTTCACTAACGTTTCCTTGGCTCATTCAAAACACAATGGCGAGTCCCCTTTGCGCAGGCGCAGAATTTTTTTCCATTTTTTATAACAAATTTTATTAAATACAATGTATTACACTAATTTACATAAAAAATACACTGCATTTTTTCCGGAAAATACATTATTTTCCACATGGGGTATAGCCATAAACTCGCAGATAGATTTAACATAGTGCTAAATATCGATTACGAGGTATGCCACGAAGCAATTAAAGTGGCAAATTGTTTTAATTCATACTACACATCTGTCGCATTAACACTAGTAATTAAACTGCCAGTTACATCAAATACCATTAACCCAGACTCCAATAAGTTTAAAACATGCTACTCTAATAAAGGCGTCACCCCTAAGCAAGTTAAACCCAACTAAGAGCACCGGTCCAGATAACATCCTTCAGAATTCCTAAAAGATGGTGCCTCTGATTGCCAATCCCCAATACACACATAAAAAAATTGTCCATCATCACTAATACCGTTCCAGAGGGGTTCAAGGAGGCCAGAGTTACTCCTATCTTCAAGAAAAATAGTAGGTCAGCAACTATAGTCCTGTTAGTATGTCCAAGATGTGATGTCCGAGAGTCTAGAGAAGGCAGTGTAAATCTTACTCGACCGACACCTCCTTAATTAATCTGATGGACTACCTGAAAACTGAGATGTCGCTAGGGTATCTCATCAGTATGGTAACTGTTGAAAATACTGTATATTTTCTGGAAATACGGTAATTTATAGGTAAATTGATGCCCTATATTGTATTTTTAAAAGAATTATATTATGGAAAATGGGAAACTGGACCTGTGCCTGCGCAGAAAATCAGTCGCCATTTTGTTTGAATTTGGATTAGAAACGTTGGTGTAATGGGAAGAATTTTTCGTGCTCTAGAGGTTAAAATTGGGCTGACACCTCTCAAATAGGAGACGAAATTGTTGGATGTGCATTCCTGCATAACTTGAGATATCAGGCGACTGGACAAGACAGCTCCAGGAACCTCAGATAAGTCTTATGTAGTAACCTGGCCAGTGTTATTTTCATAGATAGACAGTGAGGTTTTCTGAGTATGACACATTAATCTCCCGTCAAATTGGTGAGTGTTATGATTAAGATATATTCTCCTTCTGTTGTGTAAATGTGTATATATGTGTATCTATAATCATTTATTATTTTTAATGTACAGTCCACAAATTTATATATTTACCAGCCTTCCTGGTGATACAAATCATTTATAATTAATAGGTCCAGAGCAACTTGTGGATATGACAGTGGTAGGTATCGAAGGGGGACATTTTTTGCGACCTAGGTGTCCCAAATTCCTACTTGTCTAACTGATAAATAATAATTATCTGTGTTCATTTACTGTTATGTACATAATGATACATTCAGTTAAATGTAATTTTCCACATTTAATTTGCCCGTTGGTCCTTCTTGAACCGGAGGTAATTAGTGAAGTCATTAGTTAATTAATTACTTAATAATTATATGTGAAATGACAGAAGGAGGTGGATGTTAAGGTCACAAATTTGCTTAAAGTGTAGTGGATTATAATTATTACAATATTAATTTGGATAAGTCAAGTGTGGCTAAAGATTATATTAATGTGTATAAGTGTATGTATAATTGATAAGCCAAGTGTAGCTAATTATATTAATGTGTATATTAATTTTACAAAGCCAAAGTGGCTAGGATTTATATTAATGTATTTGTATAATATTAATTTGATAAGATAATTCTGGCCAAGATTTATATCACTGTATGTGTAATTGATAAGCCAAGTGTAACTAATATTAATGTGTATAATATTAATTTGCTATGCCAAATTCTGGCAAGGATTTATATTACTTTGTATAATAATTTTGATGAGCCAAGTCTGGCTAAAGGTTTGTATTAATGTACATTTAAAATTTATATTATAATTTTTTACATGTAATTGCTGAGCTCAAGTAGCTGGGATTTATTCAAAGGTAAGTTGTATCAGTGTTGTACGTTGTAATCAGTGTTATTGATTGGGTTGAATTTAATACATTGCATCATGGCTGAAATTGAGGAAATTAATGTAGAAGACAAACATATGGAATATAGAGTAAAGAAAGCATCACTACAGGCTAAAAAAAGTTCATGTAACCAAGGCATATAATAAATGTTTGGAATTAATGAATCAAGAAACTGTGAATACTGATGATTTAAAATTGTATTTAGATGCTTTAGGTAATAGATATGATTCATACAAATTATATTACAACAAATATGAAGGGGATTTGTTAGTAAACTGTGTAGATGAGACTGAAGTAGATCTCATGATTAATCAGTATTATGAATTAGAAGAAAAGATTCTTTCTTGTAAAAGTCAGGCTTTGAATAAATTAAAATATGTAAACCAGGCAGTTAATCAGTCTGCTCCAACAAATAAGATGTCTTTGCCATAACTCCCAGAATTATGTTTACCTGTATTTAATCCTGGAGAAAACTAGGAGGAGTTTTGGTAAATTTTTAAAGCAGCTGTGCATGAAAGGAGTGATCTAGCCTGTGTAAACCAAATTATTTTACCTCAAAGGACAGGTAAGAGGAGATGCTAACACACTCATACAAGCCTTTCCCAATGTAGATGACTCTTACAAGGAAGCAGTTGACTTGTTGAAGGTCACTTATGGTAATATAGAACAAAGTAGGTTGGATCTAGTGAATATCATTGTTAATTTAAAATCTCCAGATCACACTTACAAACGTTTACAGCAGTTTAGAGTTAAACTGGAGAGCACTCTCAAAACTTTAAGTAATAAATAAAATCTGAAGGAATCAGACTGGTTATTGAGTGCCATGGTACAGAATAAATTCAGCTGTAAAACACTTGAATGGCTCTAGAACAAGTATCACAAGAGTTATTTTGGACTTGAGGAAATAAGACTAGGTCTACAATAATTAATTGTTCAGTTGCAGACCAGCCAACCAACTCATTTTAAAGATGCAACACATAATAACTCTGAGGTATCTGTCAAGTTTCACAAAGGGAAAAATTATCCCAATGGTAATAATCAAAATTCATTTCCTAAAAATAGTTGCATAGGTGCATATCAAGAAGCAGGAATCAGAAATAATGATTCTCCACAAGGTAAGAAGAATAAGTACCCTCCTAAGAGTAGCTCAGTTAATAAGAAACCAGTCAAAGAAAGGAGAGATTGTCTTTTCTGCAAAGGTACTCATTTTTCTAAGAATTGCAATGCATACAATTCATGGAATGATAAAGTTGAAAGATTGGAGGAACTTGACAGATGTATCAGGTGTTTAGGTAATCACAATGTAAAGGATTGTTATACCAAATTAAACTTCTGTTATCAATGTCACAAAGGAAGACACCATATAGTCATGTGTAAAGGTCTATATGATAATGTTGATAATAATGATAATGGTGACAATCCTGACACAACAGTAGCTAATGTAAAAATTGCTGCTAATGTTAATAATGATGGTTTTGCTGAAGTAGCCTTACCTGTGTTACAGGTAAAAGTTGATGATAAAAGGCATAAATAAAAAAAATGTAACTGCATTACTGGACCAGGGATCCCAACGTACTTTCATTAAACGTAAATGTCTTGATGGTATGAAAGTACAGATGGGAGATCCTACAACTCTAAAATTATCTGGTTTTCTCTCGGATAAAAGGGCTCAATTGTATGACACTGTTTATGTAACTGTCAGGTTGGGCAATGAGAAAAAACGTGTTAATGCAGTAATTGTAGGTAGACTTCCAGAGAAAGACTTTCACATAATGTAAATTTAGCACCTTCTGGGGTAAGTGATGATTCTGTAGGCCCAATCAGTATTTTGATAGGTAGTGACTATTATGCCTCCTTTGTAAAGGGTATGGTAAAGAAATGTGGTGTCACCTTTTTGAAGACTACAAGAAGCCATGTAATGTATGGTAGGATTCCTCGTAATAATAATTCATGACTAGAGGAAACTACAAATACCATAACTGTATGTCTTACTCATGAAGTTGTACCCCAGTATAATTCTTCCATAGAGGATGGTGTTGAGCCAGTGCATAAATTGTGGGAATTAGACAGCACTGGAATAAATGTAAATGAAGAAAGTCCAGACGATTCTTTTACTCAGGAGCAATACCTGAGAGATGTAAAATTTGAATCTGGGCAATACTTGGTACGACTTCCGTGTAGACTGAACCATCCAGAATTGCCCACTAATTACAGAATAGCATATGGACAATTAAAGGCTCAGCTCCGTGAACTGTGTAAGACACCAGAATTGTTAACTGCCTATAATGACATAATTGCTGAACAATTAATTAATAAATTTATAGAAGAGGTACCTCCTGAGCAAGCCAAAATTTATGGTCACTATTTGCCCCATCACGGAGTGAAGAAGGATTCTAAGACCACTCCTTTGAGGATTTTGTTTAATTGTAGTGCCAGGAGTAACAAAAATGTACCTAGTTTAAATGACTGTTTGATGACAGGTCCGTCATTGACAGAAAAACTAGGAGATATCTTGTTAAATTTCAGAGTGAAGCATTATGCCTTTACGGCTGACATAAGTAAAGCTTTCCTAAGAGTGGGTTTACAAGAGGCTGACCGGGATTGTACCCGCTTCTTATGGCCTGAGAATCCTAGTGACCCACTTAGCCCTCTGAAAACCTTTCGCTTTAGGAGCGTATTATTTGGTGCTACATCCAGTCCATTCCTACTTCAAGCGATGATAAATGCACACCTTAAACGTATGGAAAGTCCATTGAGTAAAGTAATGAGCAAACAATTTTATGTGGACAATTTCCTGGGTGTGGCGTCAACTGAAGAGGAACTGTTAATGGCTTACGGAGAGGCTAATAAAATAATGCAAAGTGCAAATATGCCTCTGAGGGAATGGAATAGTAATTCGTCCAAATTAAAGGACAAAATAAGTAAAGATTTCCCTGGAGCTGAAGTGCCAAAATGTAGTAATGTATTGGGTTTAACTTGGGATACTGAGAGAGATTTGTTAATGTTAAAACCTAATAATTACAGTATGCCCAATAAATTAACTAAGAGAGTCTTGCTTGCTGAAGTTTCCAAATGTTTTGATCCACTAGGTTTAGTGTCACCCCTTACTATAAGAGGGAAATTATTAATACAGGAAGCATGGAAACTTAAATGTGCTTGGGATGAAATTCTACCTGGGGAATTCATTAACAGGTGGGATGAATTAATTGGTGATTATGAAAAAATTCCAATGTTGGAGTTCCCCTGCCAGGTGGCCAATCCAAATGGTAAAAATGTATTCCACATTTTTTGTGATGCTTCAAAATTGGCATATGGAGCAGTTGCTTACCTTCAATGTAATAGTGTTATTTCTTTTGTTATGTCTAAGGCTAAAGCATCTCCAATTAATTCACGTGCCTTACCTCAGTTGGAATTAACAGCCATTTATGTAGGAGATAAATATTAGCGACACTGTAATTTTGTCTGATAATGAGGTATCCTTACAATGGATTCGTAATGGAAACAGTAAAATTGTGTACATACAAAACAGAGTCGCTGAAATTAATCAGATGCAAGAGAAGTATAATAGTTTAGGTCAGCATATGTTAACATTTAATCATATACCTGGTGAGGAGAATCCAGCTGATTTCTTGTCTCGAGGTTTACCTTACGCTAAATTTGTAAATGCTGTATCATGGTTTAAAGGACTGACCTGTTTGGTAAATAAAGCTAATTGGCCTGTACAAAAGGCGTATATTGCTCCTGTTGAAATTACTGTGACCACTGCTCCAATAGTTTGTCCTCCCTTAGCCATTGATATAAATAGGTATTCTTCTTTACCCAAACTAATCAGTGTAACTAAGTTGGTGTTTAAATTTCTAAACAAGATGAATATTTCATTTAAGTTTTCACATCCTCTTGAATATTGGATAAAGAGGGTACAGGAGGAAATCTATTGAAGTGAGATTAAGTTGATGATGGAAAGAAAAATTATGAAAGGTTCCATAATAGAGAAATTGGGGCTGTATTTAGAGAACAATGTAATTAGGTGCAGAGGTAGGTTACAAAATGCTGAATTGGATGATTATGCTAAACACCCTATTTTACTGCCCAAAACTCATCATCTAACAAATTTAATTGTTCTAAATGCCCATAAAAGTGGTACAAGATACCTTAAATTGTATTAGGGAAACTTTCTTGATTCCACAAGGACGGAAAAGTGTAAAAAGGGTGATTAAATCTTGTGTAATATGTCGCCATGTGGATGCCAGATCCTATACGTACCCAGGTCCTCCTCCATTGCCAAAGGTGCGTGTACAATTAGTGAAACCATTTGATGTAACAGGTGTAGACTATAGTGGTCCAATAATTTTAACAGGTACTTCAGATGGTGTTCCACTGAATGTGTGTGTTTGTTTGTTCACCTGCACTGCTACTAGGGCAGTTCATTTAGAAGTGGCACAGGACTTGTCTGCAGAACAGTTTATATATATACAGCTGTTTCGAAAATTTGCAGCTAAGGGATCCTGTCCGAGATTGATGATTTCGGATAATGCCACAAATTTTGTAGCAGGTGCTCAACATTTGATAGAATTAAATAATAGTAACGATGTTCAATTTGTTAACCCAACGAGGGTGTACCTGGAAATTTATTACTCCTAGAGCCCCTTGGCAGGGGGGCTGTACGAAAGACTGATAGGTACAGTGAAGCGGTGTCTCCGTAAAGTACTACACCGGAAGAGAATTAATTTGGAAGAATTCCGTGCAGTGTTAGTGGAGGCAGAAAATCGTATAAATAATAGTCCTCTCTCGTACATGAGTGATACACCTGATGCAGATGTATTAACACCTTCTCACCTAATATGTGGAAGGAAATTGGAAGCTGCCCCTGTCTATAGAGATAATCCGGAAGAAAGTGATGAAGATTACAATGATGAGGCAATGTTGTGTAATAAATTTAAAATGTTAAATAAAGTAATTGATCATTGGTCTAATGTGTGGCGTAAGGAATATCTTCTTACACTATGTGAACACTTTTATGGTGCGACAGAGGCAGTAAATCGACAGACCATTCAACCAGGTGACATTGTGTTAATTGACACTGAACAACATCGAACATTGTGGCCTCTGGGTAAAGTATTGACATTGTACCCAGATGCACGAGGTGTTGTCAGGAATGTCAAAGTGTTGTGTCATGGCCAGGAAAGTTTACGCACAATTAATAAATTGATTCCCTTGGAATTAGGTGTTCAATCAAAAGTAAATGAAAATCTGAGGGAAAGTGACACGAGTGATATGGAAGATAACTCTGACCAAGTGATGCCGGTAAATGAAATCATAGTAATACCTACTAGGAGAACAGCCACTCAAGCCAGAACCAGCTGGAATCGTCTCCTAAAGGAAGGAGTAATTTGAGTCGTTTAGCAACGAACTCCGCCTGGCCGCAGTGTGGAAAATACTGTATATTTTCTGGAAATATGGTAATTTATAGGTAAATAGATGCCCTATATTGTATTTTTAAAAGAATTATATTATGGAAAATGGGAAACTGGACCTGTGCCTGCACAGAAGGTCAGTCGCCATTTTGTTTGAATTTGGATTAGAAACGTTGATGTAATGGGAAGAATTTTTCATGCTCTAGAGCAGTGGTTCCCAAACTGGGGGTAAATTACCCCCTGGGGGTAATTTAACCATTTTTGGGGGGTAATGGAGGGGTGACAGAAAAAAAGTTATGAATTCTGAAAATCAAGAAAACAATGCGGTACCCGTTATGAGGATTATTGTTAACTTTGTCTTAGTATATGAAGTTGTAAAGTAAACCTATTATAAGTAAGTAATAAAGTTAAACCAAATAACAATAAACATCAAAAACTAATATACAGTATTAGAAAAGAAGAAATATATAGCTAAGTGTGTGGAAACCCAAAAGTATTTTGACAAGTATGCTTCAGGACAAAAGTCACTCAGTAGCCCAGATCTACCTGTCCAGTACGCGTCACTCACTTCCTGAGGCTGCCTCTATTTCACACTGTCAGTTTATCTGTGAGCATCAGCCGAGGTAGACATAAGCTGGTATGAAGCCGTTTCCTTACACCTGTTGTCCTGTTCACCTAGCAGCAAATAGGTACCTGGGTGTTAGTCGACTGGTGTGGGTCGCATCCTGGGGGACAAGATTAAGGACCCCAATGGAAATAAGTTAGACAGTCCTCGATGACGCACTGACTTTCTTGGGTTATCCTGGGTGGCTAACCCTCCGGGGTTAAAAATCCGAACGAAATCTTATCTTATCTCTTAAGCCAAGAATTCCTAAACTAGCTTCAAGTATGCAACTCCATCCATCCCACTGATGTTCTTGAGATCTTTGGTAATAGTCATTAGAGATACACAATGTTCAAATACAATAAATAAAAGAAAATATCTCAAGTGTTTTAATTTAGCCATATATATCAATAATAACAACATTTTGTGAAAGGGGTAACATGCTTTATGTGGCATGTTAAATTGGGTAACAAGCTGAAAAAGTTTGGGAACCACTGCTCTAGAGGTTAAAATTGGGCTGACACCTCTCAAATAGGAGACGAAATTGTTGGATGTGCATTCCTGCATAACTTGAGATATCAGGCGACTGGACAAGACAGCTCCAGGAACCTCAGATAAGTCTTATGTAGTAACCTGGCCAGTGTTATTTTCATAGATATACAATGAGGTTTTCTGAGTATGACACATTAATCTCCCGTCAAATTGGTGAGTGTTATGATTAAGATATATTCTCCTTCTGTTGTGTAAATGTGTATATATGTGTATCTATAATCATTTATTATTTTTAATGTACAGTCCACAAATTTATATATTTACCAGCCTTCCTGGTGATACAAATCATTTATAATTAATAGGTCCAGAGCAACTTGTGGATATGACAGTGGTAGGTATCGAAGGGGGACATTTTTTGCGACCTAGGTGTCCCAAATTCCTACTTGGCTAACTGATAAATAATAATTATCTGTGTTCATTTACTGTTATGTACATAATGATACATTCAGTTAAATGCAATTTTCCACAGTAACCTTAGATTTGTAAAAGGCCTGTGATACGGTCAACATTATGTAAGAAACTACAAACTATCGGCATAGGTTCTGTAGACTGGTTTAAATCCTACCTGAGCAACAGGAAACAAATTGTCAAAATCAACAAGACAGAATCATGTGGGATTCTCCAAGGGTCCTTTACTGTTCCTTCTTTTGTGTGAATGAGATGCCCATCAGTGTCAAGTGTCAGTTTCTAATGTATGCAGAAAACAGTGCTCTGTTAGTGTCAGGTAAAGACCCACTGCAACAAATGGTAAGTAGACAAATTATTGTTACACCCTTTGGGGGAAAAGGAA
>NC_069406.1:27436422-27528966 GCF_026875155.1 Cherax quadricarinatus
TTAAAGGTATTTGATGTAGCTGGTAGTTTACTTACTTATGTTGATGCGACAGTTGTGTAGTATGAATTAAAACAATTTACCACTTTAGTTGCTTCGTGGCATACCTCGTAATCGACATTTAGTACTATGTTAGATCTATCTGCGGGTTTATAGCTATACCCGAACTGTTGTTGTCAGAGCTTGCTAGAGTTATTCTTGTACAAGACTCTTCGATTTTTGAGCAATAGTGCCTTGCCTTTGCGACTTTTATAAGCCTCTGCACTCTGCTCCTCACCCTTTGGAATTCATTTAATGCTGCAATATCCTGTCTGTTTGCAGCTGGTCTCTGAATTTCATTTTATCTAAAATCTCAGTAGTCATCCAGGATTCGGTTCTTCTTTTAATCCGAACCTCTTTAACTGGTGCAGTATTATCAAGGATGGCAGTAAACATTGGTTTGAATTTTTCCCAGGCATCATTTACGCTCGTGCAACTTGTTAGCACTGTCCAGACACAATTGAGTATCCTATTTACCAGTTTTTTTTTTTTTACTGTAGTTTCTAGTTGACCTCATTTTTATTGTCCTGTGTAGGACTATCCTATCCCTAATGATTTTCCTGGTGCAGTAAATGATGGAATGGTCACTGAGACCTGTGGTAATGACGCCTGACTGACTAATGTTCTCAGAGCGGTTACAAAGTATGTGGTCAATTAGGGTGGTTGAGAACTGTGTGATTCGGGTTGGGATATTAAATAGTTGAGTGTAACTATTTAAATCCAGAATTTGCTTATACCTTTTATATAGCCCGTTATTTTGCTGATGAAAACAGATATTGAAATCTCCCAGTATTACTGCCTCGCAATTGTTATCAAGTCCGGACAAGACGACCTCGAAAAGTCCTGGGTCATGGGCGGGAGGGCAGTAACTAGTTCCTACTAGGATGGGTTTGGTCATGGGAAGCAACATTTCAAATCATAGAATCTCCAGTTTATTGTCATTTAAATCAGGCATTGAATTATAGGCAAAGTCATTCCTTATGTAGGCACATACCCCATCACCTTTTCTATTCCTATCTAAGTGTTTTATATTGTAACCTTCTATTTTGACCTCTATCAGTCACCGTATCATCCAACCAGGATTCTGAGATGGATATAACTGCCGCCCTAATTCTGTTAGCTAGAATCCTAATCTCTACCAATTTTGAAAAAAAAATGATCTTGCGTTGACATGAATAAAGTGAAGGCCTGTTTTCATAAAACAATCATAATCATCAATGTATGGCAAGGGATCATTTGTATTAAAAACAGATAAATCAGTGTCATCATTGCTAAAAGGTAACTGTGCCAGTGCATTTGTTACAAACAAAATGAAATCTGACACCATTTCCATAATTGAACACACATCCATTATGCACAAACCCCTTACACAATTTACATATGTTATATTTACTGTTATTTCGTACCTTACTACAGTGTATACATATGTCTGGTGGTGTCTGAGATATGAATGGTTCTATTGTCTCACATTGACCTGCCTGTGAATTACTTATAGAGTTAAGGTTATCATTCCTAGCTACTAGACCGACATTATCACCGTCACTTATCTGTCTGTGTTGCACCTGTACCATAGTTTAAGGTCCTGGATTAGTATGGATATCACCACTTAATAGCGCCACTATAAAAGCTGTGCACCACTGTTTGTTTGGATATGTGGTGTTGCCATATATTACAACCCAGGAGTCCCAAAGGCCTGTTTTCCTGGGTGTAAAGGGAGCAAAATAACCACAGCAGAAAAACTTTTGAGTTGTATTATCCTTCACCAAGTAAGAACAGAATTATATACACTATACACACTATGTACAACAATAAGTATTAGTGCACTCCACGGTAAGCAAGGCAGAATAGAAGCCACTAAAGAGCAGACCGTGCTTCAACCAGCTCTAGAATGGGAATGACAAGGGCAGACAGGTGTGTGGTACCCACAACACCTCTGCAATTGCCAAAACCATCTTCTCATTGGCTGGAACCTGGGTACTGATTGAACGACGGGGCCCCATCATCAACCCTTAGTACCTGGTTCGCTGGTTCGGAGAGATAGCCTTTCAATGAGGGTGTGTACATGCACCGAATAAAGGTTACGTACTCTTTGCATGCCACACCATACCTTGCGGTGATAGTGACATTTAAATTTCTCGTAGGATGGCAACTGTTGGGCTTTCATTGTCCTGGGTGCTATCACCCTATTTGCCTTTTCCAGTTCCCATGACTGATTTCCTTCTTCAGAGAATTGCAGGATAAGGATAAATATAATTATGGCAGCCTGTACCCTTCTAACGCCAGCCATGTTTACTCTTCACTCTTTATCACTTCACATCAAAAAGTTGTTTTGTTTTCTTTTTTTTTTTTAATAAACCGCTGATCGTTATCAGTTACCTAGATAATGACCTAGTAGCTACTCTAGCAATCATTACTAATTACTAGTAAATTTCCTGCTATTTTACTTCACAAACCCCCTGCACTTATTCCCCTTACTTCGCAAACCCTCTTCACCCCTTACTTTCCCCTTACTTCACAAACCCCCTTCACCCCTTACTTATCCCCTTACTTGAGAAACTCCCTTCACTCCTCACTTCACAGTCCGGCTTCACCTATCACACTTCTAGCTCATTTCCATCCTGGCAGGATAAAAAAGTTTTAATCAATGGCGTTATCTGTCCAGAGTTTCATCAGTCCCATTTAGCGGTGCTGCGTTGTGTTGTTGACTGGTCCTCTTCGAGTTGATGTTTCAGCCATTTTTAAAAGCACTGAGGGAAAAAGCGGCCACTGCCCCCTGACAAATTTCTTGGAGTTTTGTAGTTAGATTTGGTGTTTTCTCCTATGTTTCCCTCCTAATATACACTGGTCAGTTAATATGGAGGTCAGCTATTGAAAAAACATCCTTGGCTGTTTAACTAATCCACTTCCTTCCCGTACTTGGCACTGAGGGAAAGAACCGCCGCTATATCCTGACAGTTCATGTTGGACTAGAGAAAACTTTATTCTTCCCGTTACGCCTACAGGTTGAGTGGCTACCAAATCTCACATTCATGTTAATTTATTCTACTGTGGGGTGCATTTATCACGTTTATGTGTTACGTAGCATGTTTATTATATAATTTAAAAAAAATGTCATAGATGGGTTAATGGAAATGTCTTTATTAACGTAATATACGGCATTTAATGCGAGATTATTATTATATTAGTATGGCGTCAAGAGTAGAGAGACTTAGTGAATTTAATGTGTACCTGCGAGGAGAATGTAAACAAACCGGGTGGGGCGCCGTATTAGAAAGACGGGGAGCCGTATAGCAACTTTTGGTCATAATTTGAAATTGTAGTATTAGTGGAACGCCGTAAAGCGGGGCCTTGCTATATACATATAAAATTCTGTCCCAAGATGATCTAAAAATTGTCTTCAGCAGTTCGAATACAATTAAGATACTAGTAAAAAAATTTCAGAAAATACCCAAATTAATTCTGGGATTTATAAGATACCATGCATAGTTACAAGAGTTGCAATAGGGAAACTAACCATTTTAAATGTCTTTACCAGCACAGATTCTCTGTACGCACTGACGACATAAAACAATGCAACTTTTCGGTACATGAGTACAGAAAATCATAGTTAACTTCAGTGACGCAACGACACACAGCAGAAGATTAGGGAATCAGTGATAATTAGCCGTGTTTATAATTTCAGTTTTATTAACGAGAATGTCGAACTTCTTTTGAAAATGTTTCTTCTTAAATGTGACGAATTGTTAAGTAAAATAACTGGCTAATAAAAAGTGAGTCCTCGGTAAATGTTATGCTAAACCGCTCGTCCATTTTATACATTTCCCTAATTCACACTACGATTAATAACAAAAAAAAGGCACAATACCGTGACTGGATCAATACACAAATAATCCGCACATAGAAGAGAGGAGCTTACGACGACGTTTCGGTCCGACTTGGACCATTTACAAAGTCACTTTTTGACTTTGTAAATGGTCCAAGTCGGACTGGAACGTCGTCGTAAGCTCCTCTCTGCTATGTGCGGGTTATTTGTGCACACTACAATTATTGGAATATGATAAATGTGAAAATATTTGTTTGATAAGAGTTGCAGATACACAGGAACGCTGATATGTGTATATACACATTCCATAGTTAGCTTTAGAAAAAGGTTGATCAAATGTTAGGGTAGAATTTAATTTGAGTAAGACCTGCTTAGCATGGGTTAGCATGACCTCTGTATATATATGGGCTGTCTTCCAACGCATATCACAGCGCCTGATGAGGGTCTGCAGTAGGTTGTAGTACTAAATGTAGGTTATTCGTATATATATATATATATATATATATATATATATATATATATATATATATATATATATATATATATATATATATATATATATATATATATATATTAACATATCGGCCGATTCCCACCAAGGCAGGGTGGCCCGAAAAAGAAAAACTTTCGTCATCATTCACTCCGTCACTGTCTTGCCAGAAGGATGCTTTACACTACAGTTATAAAACTGCAACATTAACACCCCTCCTTCAGAGTGCAGACACTGTACTTCCCATCTCCAGGACTCAAGTCCGGCTTGCCGGTTTCCCTGAATCCCTTCATAATTGTTACTTTGCTCACACTCCAACAGCACGTCAAGTATTAAAAACCATTTGTCTCTATTCACTCCTATCAAACACGCTCACGCTTGCCCGCTGGAAGTCCAAGCCCCTCGCACACAAAACCTCCTTTACCCACTCCCTCCAACCCTGTCTAGGCCTACCCCTACCCCGTCTTCCCTCCACTACAGATTTATACACTCTCGAAGTCATTCTGTTTTATTCCATTCTCTCTACATGTCCGAACCACCTCAACAACCCCTCCTCAGCCCTCTGGATAATAGTTTTGGTAATCCACACCTAATTTCCAAACTACGAATTCTCTGCATTATATTCACACCACACATTGCCCTTAGACATGACATCTCCACTGCCTCCAGCCGTCTCCTCGTTGCAACATTCATCACCCATGGTTCACACCCATACAAGAGTGTTGGTACAACTATACTCTCATATATTCCCCTCTTTGCTTCCACGGACGAAGTTCTTTGTCTCCACAGATTCCTAAGTGTACCACTCAACTTTTTCCCATCATCAATTCTATGATTCACCTCATCTTTCATAGACCCATCTGCTGACACGTCCACTCCTAAATATCTGAATACATTTAACTCCTCCATACTCTCTCCCTCCAATTTGATATCCAGTCTTTCACCACCTAATCTTTTTGTTATCCTCATAACCTTACTCTTTCCTGTATTCACTTTTAATTTTCTTCTTTTACATACCCTACCAAATTCATCCACCAACCTCTGCAACTTCTCTTCAGAATCTCCCAAAAGCACAGTGTCATCAGCAAAGAGCAACTGTGACAACTCCCACTTTGTGTTTGATTCTTTATCTTTTAACTCCACACCTCTTGCCAAGACCCTCGCATTCATTTCTCTTACAACCTTATCTATAAATATATTGAACAACCACGGTGACATCACACATCCTTGTCTAAGGCCTACTTTTACTGGGAAATAATCTCCCTCTTTCCTACATGCTCTAACCTGAGCCTCAATCTCCTTGTAAAAACTCTTCACTGCTTTCAGTAACCTACCTCCTGTACCATACAACTGCAACATCTGCCACATTGCCCACCTATCCACCCTGTCATACGCCTTTTCCAAATCCATAAATGCCACAAAAACCTCTTTACACTTATCTAAATACTGTTCACCTAAATGTTTCACTGTAAACACTTGGTCTACACACCCCGTACCTTTCCTAAACCTCATTGTTCATCTGCTATCCTACTCTCCGTTGATAACTTCTCACCCACTCTCTCATTTGCTCTCTTTTTAGATTGCTTTACAACTCTCTTAACCTCTCTTTTTTTCTCCATATATTCTTCCCTCCTTGTATCACTTCAACTTTGTAAAAACCTCTCATATGCTAACTTTTTCTCTCTTACTACTCTCTTTACATCATCATTCCACCAATCGCTCTTCTTCCCTCCCGCACCTACTTTCCTGTAACCACAAACTTCTGCTGAACACTAGCATTACATTCCTAAACCTACCCCATACATCTTCGACCCCATTGCCTATACTCTCACTAGCCCATGTATCCTCCAATATATATATATTATAATATATATATATATATATATATATATATATATATATATATATATATATATATATATGTATGTATAAAAGAATATCCTCGGGGAAGAAACCACATGAAATCAATGAGGCAGACCATCTGTTACAGAGCAAACTTGAAATAGCCTTCATCTCATTATCCGTCTGTTCATTTCCCGGGAACCAGACATAGTCGGGTCACTAAAAATTTACGTCTGCTTGAGCGTGGATTCGGATTAACTATTGCTGAATCTTTTGGATCACAGGGTTTATAAAAACATATTGGTCAAGGGCTGACAGGGTCTTCTTCAACTCTCCTAACAGGTGAATTGAGTTACCCTGTTTATATAGGATTTTCCACATCCTCTTTCACTGTGATTCTATGATCCTTTCTCATTGATACTCGCACCCTCCAACACATGGAATAACACAGGATGAGTATGGTCATCCGTAATAAGGATAGGAACAGAAGAAAATGCTTTTAATTAGCTCTCATTCACACCACAATCATCCACACACAAGAGTGTTAGCAGTTGGTAGAACTCCTGACTTGCTCAGATCTCACCACCTTCCTGATCTGACATGTGATTCACACATAACAGTTTTTCCTACTCCTCGTAGCCTGTTCTCGTGGCAGGATTTTTTTTATCTCAATAAAGGGTTCCCTTCTGCACTGTTATCTTTCACTCAGTGGTTAAGTAATTATAAAAGAGCACTACAAAAGTTATAAACTTTTATCAGGGCATCTTCATACTTCTTTCTTTTTACTTTTTGAAAAGTGGCTTCAAATTTTATTTGATTTTTAGAGCGAATTTTGAATTTACTTTAGAAATTCACAAACCCGCACATAGGAGAGAGGGGCAAGTTATAAGGAAGTTTCAGCCGACTTGTCAGTGGTCCAACATTCCCTCTTTATTGTGGCTTTTTATTTTTTCAGTTTACTAATCAAGCAGATAAAGCACCTGTAGGCAAAAACAAATAAAATGAATCATAACACAGATTTTTCAACAAATTCCACAAACTTGTTTGTGTACTAAAGTATATGGCTCTACAAGCTTAAATTTAACCTAGTGTCTTGTTTCCTTTTTCAGTGTCAGCCTATGCGCGGTACGTACTGATAAAAAGGTGGGACAACATCTCACTATGTTTATGTTATATAGAGTTCACTGGATACTGAGACGTGCATTACTGCTACGTCATGAGGGATACTAAGAGCTGCATCACTGGTACGTCATGAGGGATACTGCGATATTCATCACTGGTACATCATGAGGGATACAGAGAGGTGCATCACTGGTACATTATGAGGGATACAGAGGTACATCACTGGTACATTATGAAGGATACAGAGAGGTACATCACTGGTACATCATGAGAGACACTGAGAAGTGCATCACTCGTATATCATGAAGGATACTGAGAAGTGCATCACTGGTACATCATTAGGGATACTGAGAGGCGAATCAATGGTACATCATAAGGGATACTGAGAGGTATGTCCCAGGTACATCATGAGGGATACTGAGAGGTGAATCAATGGTACATCATGAGGGATACTGTGAGGTGCCTCTCTGGTGCATCATGAGGGATACTGAGAGGTACATCGCTGGTACATCATCGGGGATACTGAGAACTACATCCCAGGTACATCATCAGGAATAGTGAGAGGTACATTATGAAGGATACTGAGAGGTACATTATGAAGGATACTGAGAAGTACATTATGAAGGATACTGAAAAGTGAATCAATGGTACATCATGAGGGATACTGAGAGGTGTATCGCAGGTACATCATGAGGGATACTGAGAGGTGCATCCCAGGTACATCATGAGAGATACTGAGAGGTGTATCACAGGTACATCCCAGGTACATCATGAGGGATACTGAGACGTGCATCACAACTGCATCATGAGGGATACTGAGAGGAGCATCATTAGTACATCATGAGGAATACTGAGAGGTGAATCACTAGTACATCATGAGGGATACCGAGAGGTGCAACACAGGTACATCATGAGATACTGAGAGGTTCATCACAGGTACGTCATGAGGCTGTCAGCTTCGTGTCGTATAATTTTGAATTCTACATATTTGCCCACAGAGTGCTGTGTTAATCACATTATTGTGTATTACAATGTTATAATGCATCACTTAAACCGTCTGCTAGATTTTTAAACAAAATTTTGTCTGTTTACGTTATTTATTAGTTAATTTATGAGATTTTTGATCTGTAAAGATGTGGCAAAGCTACTTTCTTTCAAACACAACAGATTAATGTTGTTATTATTATGGATAAACTTAGCTAAGCTCATAAATGTTAGTCAGAGGATTGAAATAAATGGTATTAAATACCGATACGATGGAAAAATAAACAAAAACAGTATAATGTGATCCTTTATTGATAACATGTCGCCCACACAGTGGGTGACGTTTCGCTCACTCAGTGACATGTCACTGTGTGAGCGAAACGTTGTTTCATAAAGGATCACATTATAATGTTTGTGTGTTCATTCTACCAGAGTCTAGAGGAACTGAAGGTATAATCAGTTTTGATCCGTCTAAGAAGAGGGTAGCTCTGATTCTGCATTAAGATCTTACCAGCACCAAGGCACTCATTCCGCTAGAAAGAACAAAGTGCAAGATATTGTAAACGGTTTGACATAGTATAAATGCATAGATATCGCTTAACCTTAAAATTAACAGCACTTCTATTAATGACTTATTTCACTTCTACCTATAAGGGATAGAAGAAAATGTACATCGTAACAGAAATATTTTTTTTTTCAAATGCATTATTGTATTTGGCCCTATTTTAAAATAGTAGTCTACAGCTGTGTAGTATTTCCACAGCCAGATTTCCTTCATGTGCATTTCAATATAAAAAAATTACTTGAAAGTCAATATTATATGCATATATTCTTATGCTTTAATTGAGAGAGACTAATGTGAATAATATTTACTTTTTCATTGAATATACTTTAGATTTTCACATCATAACTTACATATTCTCTAGCTTCTACGATCAAGGACAATAAACTGTACTCGTAGGAAGTTAGTGATCTTTCCTTACTCCTAAGCAACTATATAACACTGGTAACTCTGAGCTGTTCAAGAAACCGATTACCCATCACTTAAATCAGGGATGTGGAACTAAATGCAGCCCGCGGCCTGCACAACTACAACCCTCGATGTTGCATGTAATAAAATAAATCTAACAGAAAACATCAGCTTGAAGTGCGTGATAGTGAAATGTAGAATTATTTAAATTGATGCATTAGACCAGCTAGAACGAAGAGTAGGAATTTATGTGGTTTCCTAAGCAAGTGACAAGACAAGTCTTTTAAATTTGAAAACTATGTTCCAGCTTTACAAGACAAGATTAAGTCTGTTTCGGTAGCAACTCCAAGTTGAACACGTTCATCTTCTAACATATGATAATATGTATCCAACTGACAAACTGCTGACGACTGTGAAGAAACGTTGGCAAGCTTATGTTTTCTTCATTTTTCAAAATCTGTTGGAAAAGCAGTGTAAATCACGAGGCTATAAACTAAGCAAAAAAGACCAGGATTCACGAGGCTTTAACACGTGTTAGGAGACTTCAACCCAGAAAAGAAAAAATTGTAGTATTTTAATATGTGTATATATGTGTGTACCCGTGCGTGTATGCATGTGCGTGTATCAATATTGAGCGTAGGGGCTCCATTGAATCTGGTTATAATTAATATTATTAAGTGTACAATATTAAGTGGGTTTTGCAATGATGATAAATTTCTGATTTCCAATGTTATAAAACGTGTTATTGGGATTATTTTTACTCTGTATTACAAACACAGGTGGTAATCTATTGCCTATTGCATCCGGTCGTAATTAAATCAGCAAACACAGCACTCAGCAGCGCGAGGCAAGCAAGTAGTGGTAGATGTCATAACCCATGTATTCCTTTACCAATACATACACTAAGTATAACATTAAATAGAGAAGAATTCAGACTGGAATCATACAAATCAGTGACTCAGAGCAAAAGTGGTCACAACAATATCTGTGATAGTCTGCCACTGAGCCAGGTAAGCTAAGGTGGCGTCACTTGGCTGAAGTAGCGGGTTCCATGTGGCTGGGTTGAACTGGACAATAATAGCAACAGTGGGGCCCCAGAACTGCTACACTCTGAATACGAGTTCGCTGGTTGAGAGGGCATGACAAATGGCTGAGTAACGAACGGCGAATAATATGTGACATACTAGGCGCACACCATACTGTTTACTAAGTTGTCTTTGTAAAACTTTTGAAAGAATGATACTTAACAGACTGTACTACCGAATCAGACACCAACTTTCCTCTCATCTCTATGGGTTCATGAAAGGTAAAAGTGTGCAGAATTGTATTTCCGCCTTTCTCACTGCACACACCTCTACTAGTTTTACCACATTTCTTGATCTAAAATCTGCATTTGATATCGCAAACAGAACCGTTATACTACATGAACTATCCAAAATGATTATTGGTGGTAGCTTACTCTGCTGGATAATAGGATACCTGTCAAATAGAGTATCCTCTGTCCTCTATCAAGGCTTTAGAAGTGAATCTAAAGAAATGTCCCTAGGTACACCGCAGGGAGGAGTTCTCAGTCCCATGCTATTTAATATTCTGATTAATGCTCTTCTAAATGCTCTACCTGCCTCACCCAAACATATAACTATAAGCTATGCTGATAACATCTTGATCCATACAGCAAGGCATAAGATGATGAATACCATTCTTAATGAAGTTCAAGCAATTTGTAATCGACTAGGCCTCATAGTCTCTTCCTCAAAAACAAAGATATTAACAAGCAAACGACATTCCCCACCCATCTATTTGCAGGGTGAAAACATTAGCTACGTTAAAACTTACAGATATCTTGGTGATAGGATTATTGAGATTAACACTGCACTCGGTATTAGAATGTTGTTTTATATACAGCGCACTGCAGTGCTCCGCGTTTTTTCTTGTTTTTCATCGTCTGTCTTGCGTGCAAGAACTGTAAACTGTGCCAGTCAGCTTATAAGGTACAACCCACCAGCACTTGGAACTAATCTAACAGAAAACAGTATACACTTCATTAAGAGTTGTAAGGCAGTGGAATAGCCTAGAAAATGACGTAGTGGAGGCAGGAACCGTACACAGTTTTAAGACGAGGTTTGATAAAGCTCATGGAGCGGGGAGAGAGAGGCCCAGTAGCAACCGGTGAAGAGGCGGGGCCAGGAGCTAAGACTCGACCCCTGCAACCACAAATAGGTGAGTACAAATAGGTGAGTACTGAGTCAAAACAAGAGAATTAGTGTGCAGTAACATAGCAGAGTCATACTGCCAGAGGGGACCTTAGGCTTAGCGTGCCTTGTGCAAATAAAATATTAGAACAAATTTGTCAAAAGAAAGAAAGTCTCCCTTATAATAGAGTAGACATAGTGTTATAATGTATATCACAGTGTTACTGTAGTATATAGATAAGATAATAAATACTAAGGTGAAAATTAAGGCTGAAGTGAGACTTAAAGAGTATCATGTTATAAACAGTTGCCAGCAGCCACCAGGACCCCACCATGCAGATCAGCTCGTATTAATAATCTTCCTAATCAGGAATTATCTACAAGAAATATTAAACCAGGGAAGTGTTTTTGGGTATGACCAAATGAGACCGAACTGTCGAATAAAATCACATTGATATTAAAAGATGATAACATCAAAACGGCCTTCATAAAAAAAAAAAACATGACGGCATTCTATAACAGTTGGGAAAATAACAAATTTGGGCCAGATGGTGCTATCCCCCCTGGTATAAATGCTGTCTTAGTACACAGTAACTGTAAGAATAAAGAAATAAATGATGGTGGCCTGGAGGGGGACAGGAGCTCTAGTGGGAAAACAGGTGTAGAAAAGGACAAGGACATGCAAAAACCAATGTTACAAACTAGCAATACCACGGGAGATAGTAAACAAGGAGATGCCCCGAGAAATAGTGAAGATAAATTACCAGAAACAACTGACGAAGGCTCCATTGCTGGCACTAGTGCTGAAGATAGAAATGAGACAAAAACACGCACCAGTAGGGAATACAGTAGGAAATAGTCACAAAAAACAAGGCAAACAAAAACCAGGCCTATGCAAATTCTATTATGCACTTGGTATCTGCAGGCATGAAATATCTGGAAAAGCAGATGGGACTTGCTACTTTGACTAACCCAGAAAATGCCGTGCTCATATGACAACAGGAAAATGCAACCTC
The DNA here is from genome assembly GCF_026875155.1 of Cherax quadricarinatus. Lineage (NCBI taxonomy): Eukaryota > Metazoa > Arthropoda > Malacostraca > Decapoda > Parastacidae > Cherax > Cherax quadricarinatus. The sequence continues at coordinate 27,448,898 of NC_069406.1, forward strand.
CGTTCCTATAAGCTTTTCCACCCTGAAATGTGTCACTCTTCAGTTCAGTAAAGACAATGATGTAACTTATATTGCCGGGCACACCACCTTAAGGGTACAAGAAAATACAAAACATCCAGACCATGGGAAAACCGGGGTAGCCACAGCCACTCCAGAGAGAAAAGTTTTTTAGCGCAGGAAGGAAAAAAAGCAGGCAGGAAATGATAGAAATCGTACACCAACTCCAATCATTTCTGGAGTGGAATCACAGTCGATGGCCTCCACTCCAAAATAATAGATATTAGTGCCAGGAAAAAAGACCCCCACCCATATCACCAATCAAACGACATTCATCTTTGCAAATATACAGGGTCTAAAGTCAGCAACGAACAACAAAATACCTTTCATCCCTGGACTGCTTACAGAGTCAAATGCAATGTTCGCGGTTTTCACAGAGACCCACATAAAGGATCACTTTGACAATGAAATATGGATCCCGGATTACAACCTATACAGATGTGACAGAGTGAACAGGCAAATGGAGGGGAGAGCCTGCATATCACAGAGTCATATGCTCAGAACTGCTAAATGCCTCAAATGATGTAGTTGAAGTTTTAGCAGTGAAGATAAAGAACCAAAACCTGGTCATTGTCGTTGTGTACAAGCCTCCGGATGTAACGTCCCAACAATTCCAGGAACAGCTTTTGAAAATTGACAACTGTCTGGAAAATCTTCCAGCTCCTGCCCCCAACATCTTGCTCCTTGGAGATTTCAACTTGAGGCACCTAAAATGGAGGAATATAACAAATACTGTTGTTGCAGTGATAAGACCAGGAGGCAGCTCTGACGAGAACTCACACACACACGAGCTTTTAAACCTTTGCACAAAATTCAACTTAAACCAGCAAATAATAGAGCCTACTAGATTGGAGAATACGCTGGACCTCATCGCCACTAACAATGATGATCTGATACGAAATGTCATTATATCAAAAACAATATACTCAGATCACAACATAATAGAGGTCCAGACATGCATGCGGGGGTCCCAGACCGACAAAATGTGATCAGTCCCGTGGGAACTTTCACCAAATTCAACTTCAATAACAAAAACATAAAGTGGGACCAAGTAAACCAAGTTCTAAATTATATAAACTGGAAGATAGACTAAGCAACACGGATCCTAACCTATGTCTAGAACAAATTAACTCTGTGGCACTTGAGGTATGCTCAAGGAATATTCCCTAAAGGAAAAGGAGGAGACGTAAACTAGAAAAAGAAAGGCGTTCCCTATACAGGCGAAGGCAAAGAATAACAGAGCGGCTACAAGAGGCCAATGTATCTGCAGTACGTAGGGAGTCACTAGTCAGAGAAATAGGAAACATCGAACTAAAGCTAAAGGAATCTTACAGGAGTCAAGAAACGCGCGAAGAACTAAAAGCCATAAATGAAATTGAAAGAAACTCAAAGCATTTCTTTTCTTATGTGAAATCAAAGTCGAGAACAACATCTAGTATTGGGCCCCTACTATAAACGGGTTGGGTCCTACTCAGATGATAGCAAGGAAATGAGTGAGCTACTCAAGTCCCAATATGACTCGGCTTTTAGCGAGCCACTAACCGACTGAGAGTCGAAGACCTAAATGATTTTTTTATGAGAGAGACACAGAATTTAGTAGACACACACCTATCTAATATTATCTTGACGCCAAATAACTTCGAAAAGGCGATAAATGACATGCCCATGCACTCTGCCCCAAGCCCAGACTTATTGAACTCCGTGTTCATCAAGAACTCCAAGAAGCCCCTATCACTTGCTTTTAACATTCTATTCAGAGGGAGCATGGACACGGGGGTCGTCCCACAGTCACTAAAAACAGCAGATATAACCCCACTCCACAAAGGGGGCAGTAAAGCAATAGCAAAGAACTACAGACCGATAGCGCTGACGTCCCATATCATAAAAATCTTTGAAAGGGTTCTAAGAAGCAAGATCGCCACCCATCTAGATACCCATCAGTTACACAACCCAGGGCAGCATGGGTTTAGAGCCGGTCGCTCCTGTCTGTCCCAACTACTGGACCACTACGACAAGGTCCTGGATGCTCTAGAAAACAAAAGAGAATGCAGACTTTGCAAAAGTAACCATACCTCCGGCCGGGATTGAACCCGCGGTCATAGAGTCTCAAAACTCCAGCCCGTCGCGTTAGCCACTAGACCAGCTAGCCACAATAAGATTCATCCAACTAGGTATATTTCTACACCATAGGAAGGTTAGCACAGGCACCTCTGTGACCACAAATGCCTGTGCTAACCTTCCTATGGTGTAGAAATATACCTAGTTGGATGAATCTTATTGTGGCTAGCTGGTCTAGTGGCTAACGCGACGGGCTGGAGTTTTGAGACTCTATGACCGCGGGTTCAATCCCGGCCGGGGGTATGGTTTGTTTGCAATCGTGTCATTACAATTTCTTGAGTCACTTTGCAAAAGTCTTTGACAAGTTTGACCATGGTGTAATAGCGCACAAAATGCGTGATAAAGGAATAACAGGAAAAGTTGGTAGATGGATCTATAATTTCCTAACAAATAGAACACAAAGAGTAATAGTCAACAGAGTAAAGTCTGAGGCGGCTACGGTGAAAAGCTCTGTTCCACAAGGCACAGTACTCGCTCCCATCTTGTTCTTCATCCTCATATCGGACATAGACAGGGATATAAACCACAGCGCCGTGTCTTCCTTTGCAGATGACACCCGAATCTGCATGACAGTGTCTTCCATTGAAGACGCTACAAGACTCCAGGCGGACAGCAACCAAATCTTTACATGGGCTACAGAAAACAATGTGAAGTTCAATGATGAGAAATTTCAATTACTCTGATATGGAAAACGTGAGAAAATTAAAACTTCACCGGAGTGTAAAATAAATTCCAACCACACAATAGAGCGAAAACCTAATGTCAAAGACCTGGGAGTCATCATGTCAGAGGATCTCACCTTCAAGGACCATAACATTATGAAAACCTTCAAAACCAGGGATGCCAAGCCCATGATGACACTCTTCAGGTCGCTTGTTCTATCTAGGTTGGAATATTGCTGCACACTAACAGCACCTTTCAAGGCAGGTGAAATTGCTGACCTAGAAAATGTACAGAGAACCTTCACGGAACGCATAACTGCGATAAAACATCTCAGTTACTGTGAACGCTTGAAGTTCCTCAACCTATACTCCCTAGACCGCAGGCGGGAGAGATACAAGATTATATACACTTGGAAAATCCTAGATGAATTAGTACCAAATTTGCACACGAAAATCACTCCTTACGAAAGCAAAAGACTCGGCAGACGATGCAGCATCCCCCCAATAAAAGCAGGGGTGCCACTAGCACGATAAAAGACAACACAGTAAGTGTCAGGGACCCAAGACTGTTTAACTGCCTCCCAGAGCACATATGAGGGATTACCAATAGACCCCTGGCTGTCTTCAATTAGGCACTGGACAGGCACCTAAAGTCAATACCTGACCAGCTGGGCTGTGGCTTGTACGTTGGATTGCTTGCGGCCAGCAGTAACAGCCTGGTTGATCAGGCCCTGATCCACCATGAGGCCTGGTCACAGACAGGGCCGTGGGGATGTTGACCACCGGAACTCTCTCTAGGTATACTCCAGGTATGCTCCAGGTATACTCCAGGTATACTCTAGGTATACTCTAGGTATACTCCAGGTATAGTGTGGCGTAAGTGTAACACGGAATCCTCTTCCCGTAGAGTTAAACATTATGCCCTTGTAGCGCTTACATCGTTAAATGGGCTATATATTTTTTAAAAAGGGTTGCACAAGATTATGTTTAGTGTTCCAAACTTTATTTACAAGCTAAGAGCTATTACCTATATATGCTCATTTGGCCATTTGGTTGAATTAGGTTACAATCTAACCTAGCCTAAAACTTTCAGGTATAAACGATCGCCAAACTTGGTAAATCCACCTCGATATTGACATATATATACATATATATATATATATATATATATATATATATATATATATATATATATATATATATATATATATATATATATATATATATATATATATATAGCCAGAAAAGCGTTGCTATGTGTGAGTCACAGGGAACTCTACATTCCACGGGTAAACCAGCCACTATGTTAGTGATGCTTGAATGCAAAAAAATTTGAAAGGGATAAGCCTTTGGTAGGAAATCAAATTATTGAGATTTTAGGTATTAGAAATTATAAGGCTGAAGTTCAATGGTTTTGAAAGATGGTGTCCAAAGACGTGTAGACCAACTTTTGCCCTGAATTATGGATAATTTTAAGCAATTGTCTGATATTAACGTGGCATCATCAGTTTTTCACACCAGAACCTGAACCTGCTTCCCAGACCATGAAGTGTACTGCTGACTCCGAAGAATTATTTGCTAGATGGGGTTGATGATAATAGGGAATTGGTTCTGGATAATTTTAGCTAGCACCGGATGTAAGTATATGTAGTACAACCAGAGACAGAAGAGGCGAATCATGTTGCATTGCGGATTCCCAACACAAACTTTGCACTTCTCAACGCCCTCTGTTATACTCTCCATCCTCGCTAGTCTCTGATCAGGCATATTAAACCTTAGCACGCCTTTCCTGCAGCGCTGTATGACCCTTGTGAGTTTAGCGCTTAATTATTTTTATAATAATAATGTACATTCCCAAGCTTCACTTCTTAGACCGGAAGGTAGTAAAACCTCCACACAGACTAGACCTGTCATCAGGAAGGTTGTTTTTCGCCTTCTTATGATACTGTAGCTCACAGTTTTGCACAGGAATTATCACCTTTATTTTTAAAAGGGTGGACCGGCAAGCCCGTGCAAGGCCTCGATCTTATGACCGAATCTCTAGCGACTAAGACCAGTGTCAGGAAACACCTGTCCTGCTTCCTGACGAATTTAAACTAACCTAACCTAACAGTTTTGTTAATATACGGTAATTTATTAAGAGGGAAGAAAAGTTGAGTACTGAGAGGTGGTAGCAGCTAATTTAATCCTTTTGTATAGGAATGGTGAGTAACTTCAATATTGTGCATCATCTTATGGATGCATCGTATTATTTATACTGATTTGTGAGGTCTATTGTTTGTTTTATAATGGCCCCGGCTATATAAAGCCGACTCAAATTCCCACTCCTTCAGCCACAACAGAAGTATTCAGACGTTGCACGCTTGTTTAAACTTAATATCTGTCACTATTAGAAACCTTGTGATATGCATCACGAAAGAGCTTGGAAAAAACACATCACACGAATTGCCATTAAAATTTCATGGAAACATAACTAGCACATTGACGCGCTAAACATACCGTATTTTTTGCTCATCAAGCTGTAATGAACAGAGGGGATCACTAAGGTCGTATTGACTGTATTATATCGGTGAAGATATGATGAACAGTAACAAAAGCGAGTGTCACTAAGACATTTCCAAAGTACTGTGAAGGCTTCACAAGTTTCACATATTTCTCAAAAAAAAATTGTTTAAACAAAAATTGCCCTAAATGATTAAACGAAACAAGAACTTATTAAGTTCTCCCGAAGGGTAACGCCAAGTGACTGAGAATGATTGAGTGTCGGACCTGCCTAACAAGCGCTATGAATATCAGTATTCTTCTATATTCATATGTTCTTTCTCTTATAGGATCAATTGTTGTTGGCGATCTATCATTCTTTCAGAAACTTCTTTGTCTGTTTCACATTTGTTTCTTATTGCTTTGCTATCCTTATTGATTGATTGTGGTGTGACTAGCCCAGTGTATATATATGGTCAGTGTGTATGGTCTGTGTGCATAGTCTTTTACTCAATGGTTACGGTTCTTAGGTTTCATTATGTTTCTCAGTAGTTGTGGTTCTTGGTTGTCACTCTCCCAGAGTTGAATTCATACTCATTTTGTATGAGCTTCAACTTTTTTGTTAGCAGTTGAGTATATTCAGGCTTTGTGGTTGGTCAGTTCCAAAAACAATAATGCGAGCTGGAACTCGAGGAATGGTAGAGTTGCACGCAGGTCCGGTGCTGGTGCTGGGTGTCGTGTGCGTCCATCCAACAGTCTTCATCCTGCAACTGCAAGTACCACATTCTTGTTACTACGCTGTCAACTAAGATCAGAAACTGTAAAGTAAGAAAACCATATCTATGTATAGCGTCTTGGTAGTGACGAAGTAATGCACCATGTTTTTTAAGCACAATAAAATCCCAAGCTCAGATACCCCACCAAATGACTACCTCACTGGCAACTACCCGAACACACTGTTCCTAGCTCCGACTAACCCATGCGAAGTCTCCCTTATTATCAACGCACTAAAAAACAAGACTGTAGACATACTATCGAAGATACGGTACTATGTTCCACAGTCAGCCCTCCTGGCCCTTTATCACTCTCTTATTTACCCCTATCTCACCTATGGAATTTGTGCATGGGGCTCAACAACAACTAACCATCTCAGACCACTAATTCCCAACAAAAGGCTGCAGTTAGAATGATAAATTCTCATTACAGGCACCACACTCCACCAATATTCAAAACACTAAACCTACTCACCATACAAAACAGCCATACTTATTACTGCACCTATTACATACATAGAACACTTAACTCTGATATTAACCCTCCCCTTAAACATCTCCTTGCCAACCTCAACAGAACACATGACCATAACACAAGGCACAGATCACTCTTTGATGTTCCTCGTGTCCATCTCACGCTATGCAAAAACTCAATGCACATAAAAGGCCCTAAAATCTGGAATTCATTACCTGTAAATATAAAAGAAACACTACCTGTTTATAAATTCAAGTCTCTTCTCAAAGATCACTTACTCACTCAAAACCAAATAAATACTGAATAACTGAACCTTATAAATTGTATATCCTATATGTTACTCACAATTATATCACACAAATGTTAAACCTAGGACCCAATCTAACTTTATTATTTTTTTTAAATACACTACCTAACAGAATACTCCATTCGACTGAATGTACAGCAATGCATGCAACCATATGACCTGTCTTTGTAATACTCATTTGTGCTTTATAGTTATCTGTTTACAATAATGTTTTATCACTGATTTCATCATTGCTTAGTTAATCTTAAGTTAATTTTAAGCCAGCCCGTAATGCTATGCATATAAGTGGCTTTGGCATGCTGCTCTTACCTGTATTTTTTTGTACCTCTGTATGTATGCTAAAATTACTAAAATTAATTAGATGTATATATAAAAATAATTACCTTTGTTTCAATATATAGTCATTTCTCAGACTATCAACACACACAATCTCTGCTGTTAGCCTCATTTAATCCGTTGGGCGAAAATGGGAGATCTTGACTATGTTTTCTGGTCACTTTCTTCAAGTTCTTCATTAACCTTAATATTATTTGAGATATTCTTTGTTACCGGAACCAAATCAAGCAGGTTATTTCTTCTATTTAATTCTGACACACTATTTTAAAACGTATTTCTGGACTATTTTAAAAAAGTCGTTGGACTTCAGATTTCCTGAAAACTGCTCCAGTCAATTTGTCTAGTTAAAAATCTTCTATGAAAACTACAATTTTATATCTAGATGCCTTATCTATTTCATCCTATAGAAGTTTTGGTTACTATCGAGATAAGTAAATCACACCTTTAGATTAGCTTTTCATGCCCTTCGAGAAAATTCACTAAGATTCCATGTCTGTCCCTTCCATCTTTACATCATTTCTGATGCAACAATTGAAATTTTCTCTTTCACTGCATGTGGCATTAAGAAGGCATTTCCTTATTCAAATTAAACCAGTTCTCGGTTATTGCCATAATATCTGAGTTTCCTCCACACATATAGTTAATCTTAGTTCATGTACTTTATTTATTGCGATTCGAGCATTTGTATGGCAGATTCTCAGTAAGATTTTGCTTTACCTCTCTCCTGTATCTTTATGAACCAATGCCTTCATTTTATCAGTATTTCATGAACTATTCTGTTTTCTGAAAGTTTTCCTGACATATCCCAGCAATTTTTGCTCCGTCCGTCCCTAATACTGCAAGTTACTAGGAAGTAGGAATGATAAATGAATACAAAAGAAGTCTTCTTCGTAGCAAATTTAGTTTTGCAAGCACCTGGAAGTGTAGTGATGTGTAGTCGCTGGGTAACGGCTATAAATAGTGTGCAAAATGTTGACAGGAGCAAAACATTAACAATTCCAAATTTTTATTTGAAGCATTTAACAAGCACCCTAAAACATACCACAAGAACATAATACATTGTTAGTAAGGCGTCTGCACCTATTGGCGCAGGGAGGCAGCTGGTAGTGTAAAGAGGCAGTTGGTTGTGCAGAGAGGTAGCTGGTGGTGAAGGAAGGAAGCTGGTTGTGCAGGATGGACGTGATTCCTTACTTCCTCACCTTCTTCGTCTCACTGCTCACTTTCAGAGCCCTCCACCTCACACACGGTGACCTCAAGCTCTTCAAAGTGGTGAGTTCTGAGTAAATATGTCCCGAATGTGTCACATTGTCATCACTGTCACATGATAACTGCTCTGGTCACATACTGAGATATGAATATCTTAGAAATAGCTAAGAATAATATGTGATGCCAATAATATTAGGATTCTATGCTATAATATAAGAATTCTTCTGACCTTAGGTTACTTCTTATTATGAGTGCTGATGTATTTAACTTTGAGGAATGTTTGTATTGGTTTTCTGTGTTGTAGGTGCTAATATTAAAATTTTATGAATGAAATTAGAGTAGACGTTCCCGTGGCTGTTGACCTAATGAGATCTAACGTTAATCTGTGTATACAAAGCGCGAAAGAACCTTTGGGCAAACTACAACTGAGTCCTAATTTATGAATATCTAAAAGGTGACCGCTCGACCACTGTTTTAACGTGACAAACACTAGTTTTGGAGAACGAGCGAAGAGTTGTCAGCCTGGGAGACACATGATCTGACGTTGACCTGTCTAAGAACTAACAATTAACGGGGTGCGACGCTGCATAACAATAACTGACTCTACTAGATAAATATCTAATTTATGTAACCTTTTATTCAAGTTATACAGAGCATAACTCTCATGTTTAAAAACAAAGGACTTATTTTACTCAACTGACTGAGCTGTTGGGAACAATGACTCTTGCTTCTTCCCACCTGGGTAGGTGATTGCTAGCTCTAGCATGGATTGGATTCTTGGGCTCTCCTAACTTCATGCTGATGTTAAAATACGATAAAACTAGCACATTTTCCCTAGAAGGTGACTACTTGAGTTCAGTCCTAGAGTGTTTTCCTGGCTGTCAACAACGCCTTTTCAACAAATTCCTTGGAATTTCTTAATTTTGTGTCAGTACCAAAGAGCTTACCAATTTCTTCATTTAAAAATTCTGGGCTCCAAATACGTAAAGCTGTGAGAAACATTGTAGGGAACATGTTCACAGATTACCTCAAGTCTCATAAGGTCAACAACCAATGGATTATATGATTACGAGATATATAATCATCGGTTCAAGTCTCTTCCGCCCTGAGATTAATATTTGTAAAATATTTCCTGGAGATGGGAAGTACAGTGCCTGCACTCTGAAGGAGGGGTGTTAATGTTGCAGTTTAAAAACTGTAGTGTAAAGCACCCTTCTGGCAAGACAGTGATGGAGTGAATGATGGTGAAAGTTTTTCTTTTTCGGGCCACCCTGCCTTGGTGGGAATCGGCCAGTGTGATAATAAAAATAAAATAATATTTCACTCGCCTAATCAGCAAGTGTCTTTTACCTGTTACCTTGGCTAGTCCTTGGCTAGTCGCAGTGTTGTTATTGATCAATAACACTCGCTCGTGGTTACAATAATTTAAATATATATATATATATATAATATATATATATATATATATATATATATATATATATATATATATATATATATAAAATATATATATATATATATATATATATATTATAAAATATATATATATATATATATATAGGTAGGTAGTAGGTTGGTAGACAGCAACCACCCAGGGAGGTACTACCGTCCTGCCAAGTGAGTGTAAAACGAAAGCCTGTGATTGTTTTACATGATGGTAGTATTGCTGGTGTCTATTTTTCTGGGCTCATAAACAATGAAAGGTTTCAGGTACTCTTGCTACTTCTACTTACACTTAGGTCACACTACACATACATGTACAAGCATATATATATATACACACACCCCTCAGGGTTTTCTTCTATTTTCTTACTAGTTCTTGTTCTTGTTTATCTCCTCTTATCTCCATGGGGAAAATGGAACAGAATTCTTCCTCCTAAGCTATGCGTGTTGTAAGAGGCGACTAAAAAAAGCCAGGAGCAAGGGGCTAGTAACCCCTTCTCCTGTATAAATTACTAAATTTAAAAAGAGAAACTTTCGTTTTTCTTTTTGGGCCACCCTTTCCTGGGTGGGATTCGGCCGTTTGTTGAAAAAAAAAACAAAATATATATATATATATATATATATATATATAAATAATATATATATATATATATATTATAAAATATATAATATATAGTATATATGCATATATATATGTTGGTTGGTTGTCCCTTTTGGATTCTAAAAAGTATTTCTAGGAATTTTAAAAGATTTATCAATTACTTTCTTGGGTATTTCAAATCATTAGCTATTTCATAAATTTTGGATATTTCCTCATCTATGAACTCTGGACTACAAATACGCAAAGCTCTCAAAAGCATGTAGTCCAGAGTCCATAGATGTGGAAATATCCAAAAATTATGAAATAGCTAATGATTTGAAATACCCAAGAAACGTAATTGATAAATCTTTTAAAATTGTTAGAAATACTTTTACAGTCCAAAGAGGGACAACCAGCCTTATTCAACTAAAAATATGTTGGTTCTCCCTTACCATGAAAACTTGGTTGATATGCCTTCTCTTCTTAAGACTTTTAATATCAAAGTTGTATTTGAAAATCTTGACACAGTAAAAAAAACTTTTGATAATTTTTTTTTACCATTATCCGAGTACATACGGTGGTCCTTGGCTAGTATCAGTGTTGTTATTGATCAATACCACTCATTTGTGGTTACAATAATATAAAATACTGCTCCTTGGGCTAGTGCACCAAACAGGGAGTGTAATGAAATTAGCTCAGAGGCACGCACACGGATAACGGTAAAACACCTACCTTGGCTGGGTGCATCATTCTTGTAGGATTGCGCGGTCCTGTGGGCTAGAGCGTCATGTGTTTTCGCTCACCATGAGGCACACCAAAGCAGCATGGGTTCGAGTCCTTGGTTAGTGGTTGGTGAAATTATTGCATACACAAATTTTCACTTGTCCTATATGGCAAGATGAGCGTTGCTATTTAAGCCAAGATCGCAAGTTCTGCCTATTCGGCACGACATATATATATATAAATATATATATATATATATATATATATATATATATATATATATATATATATATATGCAAGGAATTCGCGAGAGCATGCGAAATATACACAAACACTGATCTCTGGCTGAAGGAGACTCGAACCTACGAACCTTAGGACAAGGTACGCAGTGCTTTACCAATCTACCCACACTGGACCAATACCTTGGCGTGTAGCATGCGCTACACGTTTGATCCAAGGCAGCCAGCTTTCAGGGAGAAGGCTTACAGCTTTTCATCTCATCCCCTGCATGCATCAGCCTTACTAGAGATTTGAACAATGCAAGGAATTCGCGAGAGCATGCGAAATATACACAAACACTGATCTCTGGCTGAAGGAGACTCGAACCTACGAACCTTAGGACAAGGTACGCAGTGCTTTAACCAATCTACCCACACTGGACCAATACCTTGGCGTGTAGCATGCGCTACACGTTTGATCAAACGTGTAGCGCATCTACACGCCAAGGTATTGGTCCAGTGTGGGTAGATTGGTAAAGCACTGCGTACCTTGTCCTAAGGTTCGTAGGTTCGAGTCTCCTTCAGCCAGAGATCAGTGTTTGAATATATATATATATATAATATATATATATATATATATATATATATATATATATATATATATAATATATATATATATATATATATATAAATATATATATTATTAATGTTCGTCACTCAGACACTATTCGCTGTTTCTTGTCAATAAAACAATCACTGATCCAGCCCTTAAGATTATTACCTTTACCATAAAACGTCAGTTTGCTTAGAAATTTCATGTGTGCTGCTTTATTAAATGCCAGTTGAAGACGAAATGTATAAATACATGTGTGGAGACTTTCTTTTTCTAATTAGTGAAGAAAGAGAGAAAGAGAGAGTGTGTGTGTGTGTGAGAGAGAGAGAGAGAGAGAGAGAGAGAGAGAGAGAGTATTGTATTACATGAAAATATTTGGTATCGGTGAGACTTGAGTAAATATAACAGGTTCTGGTTCGCAGGCAAATGTCAAGGTAACTGGGTGTCCTTGTATGAAGACTTTTCCCATCCCTGCCACCATCTTCAACTACACTTGGGACTCCTTCTGTGTCTTACACTGTGCCCAACAACCATGGTGCGTGTACGTCTATCAAGACGGTGAGTCACCACTACTAGTATCTGGACGTCTATCAAGACAGTGAGTCACCACTACTAGTGTCTGTACGTCTATCAAGACAGTGAGTCACCACTACTAGTGTCTGTACGTCTATCAAGACTATAGAGGGCTAAATCTAAGGTTAAGTTGGGAGCTTTTAGTTAGGTTACCGTAGTGTTGTTAAAGATCCTGTAATGTACATTTTATGTGCATTATGATAATGTCTTAGTATGGAATAAAGAATTACAGAGTTAATGATTCGTGAAGCAATATGAATATCAAAAAAACCTAAAGTAGCCTTTAGAAAAGCTTTCTTCCTGTCAGGTTATAAGATTGATGGCAAGAACGGGAGGGGGAGAAATAAGGGTAGGGCGGATAAGGTTGTGGACAGACAGGAAGAGACAGCCACGAGATTGTGCTGCATTTTGAGTGCATTCAAGAGTTTGTTTGTTTATCACTTAGTGCTGAGTAAACCCAATAGTATCACTTAAAAATAGACTCTCTGGAGAGATTCCGTGTTAAAATAAATTTTATAATAATTTTAGCCTTGTTGGAAACACCCACATAAATATAGATGCACACACAAGCCTGTGACTCCGCACACGCAAGAGACTTCAAGAATGATTTTCGAGTAGGAAAAGACATATGGGATAGTCTCCTTACAGTTGCTGTTAATTGGGGAGCCTGTAAATAAAGACTTAATCTGCACATATTTTTATACAGCATCTCTATATATTTGCTATGCCTGTTCATCTAGCCAAAGCAGGAAACATGTACCTGAGTGTTAGTCTAATGTTGTGGTCATCTCCGTGAAAGAACACTTCAGAAAGTAAACATATCACGAAGGGGCACCACGAACATTGTTAGGCTTCTGTAATTAGAAATAAGCACTTATACGAGCTAATAACAAGGTAAGTGAAACAACCTTCACCCCAGGAATCGGCCACACGTACTGCAGATAAGTATTGTGTTGCCTCTTTATTGTTCATCGTGTTTTCTCAGTTAGATTGCTAAATTAAGTGTAAGATGTCTGGATGCTAGTGAAGGAATCTTTATATGGAGAATTGAAGCTATCGTCACCACTGAATATTAGTTACTTTACTTTCTATAGGCGTTGTATAATCTTTCCTTCTTCAGTGCTTTCTCGTGAAAATAATAATAACAATAATAATAATAATAATTATAATAATCTTGAGCTTTGACTGGGTTAAGAGAGCAAGGAATGCAGCTCTTTCATTCACAATGAAGAATAATAATAAATATTCCTAAAATTCCTCTTTAAAGACTAATGCCTTTTTTTTTCTCCCCTTGATACTTCATAGGCAAGAACTGTTATTTGTACCAGCACGATTTCCAGCCAACTACTGATGGAACAGGTGTGCTTGGGTTCAAGACTTCGCTGGTGGTCACTGGACCTCCAGTAATAAAAACCATCTATGACTGCCCATATGTCTGGGCCGACAACGACCCACTTTATGAAAATTATTATATGTTGGTGAGTCCTATATGACAACCATCAGCTTCCTTATATGTTTAACTATTATATGTGGAGGCAAGTCTGATTTAAATCATTACTATACAGGCAAGAATAACGTACAGAGATCCCCAACACAGTCTACTGACAATTACATGGGTAGGATATGTGTGAAACGTTCATCCATAAATGACACTGACAAGAGGGTGAGTGTAAGAACAATGTATTTCCTCACACACACAATATATATATATATATATATATATATATATATATATATATATATATATATATATATATGTCTAACGATCTCCTTCGGCATCCTTCAGTAGAATGAACAACCAGGTAGCATTAACTGTCGCACCTATCGATCAGTAGGCAAGGTGCTGCACTTTCAAAATGCCTCGTGATAACATACTGCAGTGTACTCATAAACATACTTATTATGCAACAAGATCACAGTAAACAGGTGATATTACAAAATGCAGAACAATCACTGTGAAAAAATAGTGAAATTCCAAGCGCTTTCGTGACTTCTCACATTATCAAGGAACTGTAAAAATAAAAGTTCAACAGGAAAGCATATAAGAGCAAAACTGCACCTCACAGTCACGTCACACCTACTGACTGATACTCTACCCAATCATTAATATTTTTTACTTGTGTAATGTATCTTAGATTCTTCCCAAATTTTATTAATTGTAAATGAATCCAGTTTGTATAAACCAAAAGCAGTATTCAAATAATTTTAAGAACTATTTTTTATATTAAACATGATTCTGTTATAGTCCTGTCGACCATGGACTTGTTTGATACAATTTTCTCAGCGTTTTGAAAATCAAATAAGTAAACAAAATATTAGAATCTGATATTTATGTTACGAAAAAATAGTGAAATTCCAAGCGCTCTCGTGACTTCTCAGTAAAACGCTTGGAATTTAGTTATTCTTTCACAGAGGTTATTCTGTGTGTTGTGATGTCACCTGTTTACTGTGATCTTATTGCATCATTGGATACCACACGACTCTTCAGAATGTTCTCTGTTAACTTTCCTAATCATATTTCTTTTGTTTTCCAGTTTTCCTCTACAGTGGTCAAGTCGAAGATTGAGATACTTATGCAATTTGGGAATCTTTATAAAGGTTCCCATATGTTGCATAAGTGTCTCAATATTCAACTTGTAGGTTTCAAAACCATTTACCACAACTGATTAAGTCACACAAGCATGAAATTCGATTTAATATTTTATAAAAATTGAACAAGTTTTGCCCAAATCTATTTTACCAAATAGACTCTTTGATATGAGAGATCGTCCCTTTGATGATTTTATGAACGTTATTCTTCAGAAATATATTGCAATTACTAAAATAAAACAGAAGGAGGCATTTAAAATACTGAGAAACAAAAAATTACTCTTTTAATCAGGCCATTCCTTCAGAATGGAAACAGTATGTTAGATCATTGCTATAATAAACTCAGAAGAATTTGTAATTAACTCAAAAACAAACTACAAAGAAAATTAGACAGTTGAATTGAAAACAGTGACTGGACAAAACATGCTAATAACAATTTTGTAATTAACTTATCAGATCAAATATTAGATAAAAACGCAACTGCTGCTCTGGGTTTTGGTCTAAGTTTTACAGCTTCGAAAAAAAAAAACTTAATAATGTTGAAATTGCAAAGTTTTTTCTAGAAAACTCCTCTGATTTATCCACTGATGAAATTAATGTAAGTAAGGAGATAGTTTATAGCTCTACGTTAAAGCAAAATATTCCCAATTGCCCTTACCCTTACCTGTGGCCGGTGACATCCACACTACTCTACTCTGAGAACTCCCTCCCTGCTTTAGTTGCTCTCTTGCAACATTGCATAGCTCCTGATGACGCACTGAGAAGTGTGAAAGTACTTGAGCTAAAGATTTCTACCCTCCGTGGCTTGTCTTGAATAGTTAAGATCGCCTGTGTGCGATTGTTTGCACTTCTTGCCGAATAAGGCAAGCGAAAAATTGTGTATGCAATAATTTCACAAAAATCATTCTGAACCT
Organism: Cherax quadricarinatus; assembly: GCF_026875155.1. Taxonomy (NCBI): domain Eukaryota; kingdom Metazoa; phylum Arthropoda; class Malacostraca; order Decapoda; family Parastacidae; genus Cherax; species Cherax quadricarinatus. Next base: position 27,464,966 of record NC_069406.1, read on the forward strand.
AACGATAAAAATTTATTTCATTGTGTTTATTTATTATTAAATTATTGTAGACTTATATAAAATATATAACTTATATAAAGATATATTTTTTCATTAATGTTAAAGTAAAAATTTATAATTTTGCACCAAAGGGATCTTAGAAAACTTACCTAACCTTATTGTAATAAGAGCAATTTATTTTAGCCTAATCCAACTAAATATATTTTAAATACGTTTACAGTAATTTAATACTAAACAAACACAATGATATATATTTTTTTCGTTAGGTTCAGAATGATTTTTGCGAAATTATTGCATACACAAATTTTCGCTTGTCCTATATGGCAAGATGAGCGTTGCTATTTAAGCCAAGATCGCAAGTTCTGCCTATTCGGCACGACATTATATATATATATATATATATATATATATATATATATATATATATATATATATATATATATATATATAACTGATCTCTGGCTAATGGAGACTCGAACCTACGAACCTTAGAACAAGGTACGCAGTGCTGTACCAATCTACCCACACTGGACAATACCTTGGCGTGTAGCTAGCGCTTCACGTTGATCCAAGGCAGCCAGCTTTCAGGGAGAAGGCTTACAGCTTTTCATCTCATCCCCTGCATGCATCAGCCTAACTAGAGAATTTTAACAATGCAAGGAATTCGCAAGAACAGGCGAAATATACACAAACACTCATCTCTGACTGAAGGAGACTCGAACCTACGAACCTTAGAACAAGGTACGCAGTGCTATACCAATCTACCCACACTGGACAATACCTTGGCGTGTAGCTAGCGCTACACGTTGGTCCAAGGCAGCCAGCTTTCAGGAAGAAGGCTTACAGCTTTTCATCTCATCCCCTGCATGCATCAGCCTTGGATCAACGTGTAGCGCTAACTACACGCCAAGGTATTGTCCAGTGTGGGTAGATTGGTATAGCACTGCCTACCTTATCTAAGGTTCGTAGGTTCGAGTCTCCTTCATTCAGAGATCAGTGTTTGTGTATATTTCGCCTGTTCTTGCGAATTCCTTGCATTGTTAAAATTCTCTAGTATGGCTGATGCATGCAGGGGATGAGATGAAAAGCTGTAAGCCTTCTCCCTGAAAGCTGGCTGCCTTGGATCAACGTGTAGCGCTAGCTACACGCCAAGGTATTGTCCAGTGTGGGTAGATTGGTGTAGCACTGCGTACCTTGTTCTAAGGTTTGTAGGTTCGAGTCTCCTTCAGCCAGAGATCAGTGTTTGTGTATATTTCGCCTGCTCTTGCAAATTCCTTGCATATATATATATATATATATATATATATATATATATATATATATATATATATATAAACACTGATCTCTGGCCGAAGGAGACTCGAACCTACGAACCTTGGAACAAGGTACGCAGTGCTTTACCATTCTCACCACACTGGACCAATACCTTGGTGCCCAGCTTGCGCTAGATGATTATCCAAGGCAGCCAGCTTTCAGGTAGAAGGCTTAAAGCTTTTCATCTCATCCCCTGCATGCATCGACCACCTAGAGATTTTAGCAATGCAAGGAATTCGCAAGAGCAGGCGAATTCCTTGCATTGTTAAAATCTCTTCAGAGATTAAAGAGGTGTGTGCAATGTGGACTAGGGTGCAAGCTTTTGTAGAGAAACACAACCCTGACAACGCTGAAACAAGCCATATCTGCAACATGTTTAGTGACAAAACCCTGTCCCACTTTAAGGAAATCTTAAAGAGACGCCAGAAACAGAGCACTCTGGACAGTTATTTTGTGAAACAGGGGTCCAGTGACTCTCAAGCTGGTCCTAGTGGCAATAAAAGACAGAGAAGGGAAGTAACCCCAGAGAAGGCATTGCTACCTCAAGTCTTCATGGAGGGGGATTCCCTTCCAAACACTAACTCCTCCCTCTTTCCTCCACCCTGTCTTCCAGAAGCCAGCATTAGCCTTCAATAAAGGTATGTAATACTTACATAATTGTTAAAAAAATACTTTTTTTGTAAATATTTTTGGAACGGATTAATTGCATTTTCATTAATTCTTATAGGGAATATTAATTCGGTTATCTGTCATTTCGGTTGTCGGCTGACCTTCTGGAATTGATTATGGCCGATAACCGGGGTCCACTGTATATGAATAAACAGAAGGGTGGAGGAGGGGCTCGAACCGCTGTGCTGTCGAAGCATATATTAACAGGGATTATATTAAATATGGGTTCTGTTAAATAGGAGTAATATTAAATATGGGTTCTGTTAAATAGGAGTAATATTAAATATGGGTTCTGTTAAATAGGAGTAATATTAAATATGGGTTAAAACAGGGGATATCAATATGGGTTGTGTTAAATAGGGGATTTTAATGTTATATTAAATAAGGGTTATATTAAATAGGGGTATATTAAATAGGGGTTATGGTAAATAGATACCTTTCTTCAATAAATCAATAAATAAAATGTGACTGTTATCCTTTAATAAAATTATCGTTGCAGTACATTTTCTTGCTTCTTCAGCCTCGTAGTTCAAACATCGTGAAATTCTCTTACTAATGAGAGGCTCCTTGATACTGGTGAAGGATTCTTGATCCAAGGAATTTGAGCTGCCCTTCTTTTAGATGACCTTCTATGTACCGTTCGTAGTAAGAGCCTCTAAGTTATAAAAATCTGTATCTTACAGCCTATAGTGCGTCAAGTTGTGGACGCTTCAAGTTGTTCGTGCACATCACCCACCCAGTCGAACTCTGTGTTGGTGGACATCGGCAATGTCTTCTACATCGCCAACATCAGTGTCACCACCTCCTTCGGCAGTGAAGCTCAGCTCTCTGCCAATACTAATATCTATGTATGTTCAACACTTCGTGTTTTGTTCCGCATGTAGGATAGAAAAGCTTATGACGACTTTTCAGTCCGACTTGGATGATTTAAAATCATTTGTAAACGTACAAGTCGGACAGAAACGTCGTCATAAGCTCCTCTCTCATATGCGGGTTATTTGTGTATTGTTCCAGTCATGGCATTGAACTTTTTTTTCTTTATATCCACTTTTCTTGATGATTTAATACTTAAACTGATCATCCTTATAAATAATTTTTCTCAACTTGCTGTATGAAGGTCTACTGCTTCGGCGATGTTTCGCTAAAAGGGTCCCTTTAAGTGCCTGCCTGGGAAAGTTCAAATGACAATTTGCTTGTGTAGGTGCTCTTTATTTATGGTTATAAAGACCATTCCGGGATTCTTGAAATGAGTTTGATAACCTTCAGAAACCTCTTTCGATTGTCTTCAGACATTCAACATTGTTACTGATGTGTATGGTCGCACATTTATGAAGAAAAATACTTAAATTTAATTCTTTCCATGTTTAATTGCTATTGCATGTTATGTATTGGATAGTGCCCAGTAAGTTTAGTCTGTGCAGATGTAAATTTTACAATTCAGTAGTATAATATATACTAGAATCTAGATTCCGAGAAATAGCTGGAGAATGAGGTTCTGATACGTTTGAAATTTTCAGCTATAATTGGCTTTCTGAAAGTCAGTTGTGTAAATTATAGTCTATCAAATTTAATAATGATCTTTGAATATTTACAGTCTCTACGATAAAGTATTTCACTCTTGACTGACTTCTGGTAGATCAGGAGTTGCGGTATTGAATTATTCAGTATCACTCCACTCCACTTCCTACTGGGTACACTGTCAACAATAGTCACTCACGTCTGTGTAAAAGGGCAGATTTACATGTTTAACAATTTATTCTGTTCTATTTATATTCCAGAAGAGTTTAATTGAGGGTAAGATGACAAACAAGGTATTAATAAATTTTAGGTTACCGTCACTGCAGTGCTGTCACATTTTCCAACTCCAGAAGTTGTACACCTTGACTGAAAAATCACTGAGTATTATTCCCCCACAGATGGTACAGAAGGCAAACATTTTCGAGGCCTGACTTAAGGACTTATTTCTGATTCATTTTCACGTCAAAGGCGTCCAGTAGATTTAAGTATAAAACAAAATATATAAAAATTTAGCCCCCTTTAATTAAAAAATAAACACATATATTAAAAAAATACCTTTTTATTCATTATCAAATACGCTTCTGTTATTTACTTAAAAATATGACTAAACAGTTATATAGAATTAATAGAAACTACAAATATACTAACACTCGCAACAAAATTACCCAGTCAACCGCTCACCCATAATACACACACGGTCAGGTTGTCATCAGGACGAAACTCTATTTCTTTATACTTTAAAAGCAATTCATGGTCCAAGTATCTGTTTACATTGTGGGAATGCGCTGACATATACCCCAAGAGTCAAGACAACATGAGACAATTTAATTTTTTCAATAAACACATTATCACAATCAAGTTTTTTATGTTCATGATCTCTAAGATTGGATGTATGGATGTGACACCGAAATTCTTTTGCATAAAAACACCCATGATAAAGCATCGCCTAATTTATTCTCTTACGTTTCTTCAGATTTATTAGTAATGTGTGGGAAAAAGACACTTATGTACAGTTCAGGACATTTATTAAAAGAAACGTTTCGCCACGAGTGACTTCTTCAATCTTAATATAGAGATAAATAAGAAACTAGTATATATAGTGGCAGGAGTCAAGTGGAAGTTCAAGCGGGTAGTAGTAGTATGAGTAGTAGTAGTAGTAGCAGTAGTAGTAGTAGTGGTAGTACCAGTAGTAGTAGTAGTAGTAGTAGTAGTAGTACAATTGTGGAGAGATGGGTTGGGTTTGAGAAAGACCCGTCAACATCATGTTACAGCGGTCTCCAGAATACGGTTGATTAGCAATCTGGCAATTTAGATATAGTGTAACATCCGGACTTTTGATGGATAATGTTGCTGCCAGCATTTAAGGTAGCCTCTATACACTTTCGTCGTCTTAAATCTTCTCTCTTAATGACTATTCCAGCCTCACTGAATTTCATGAGGTATCCACTGTCCAATATCGTCCTTGTGTTGAACACATTCCTTTCTACGGCCATCATGGTTGCAAGTGTTTTAGTGTTCTCTGATCCTAATATCCAGAGATCTGGCTGTTTCCCATACATATACTTTGTCACACTCCAGCATGGTAGTGTATCCTCAGTCACATAGATGAGGAATGTTGATGACATTTTGGTTAGTTAACGCAAAAATCTAATAGTACGTGACATCCTCAACACCATCAACACTCTGAAACCTACAAGTAAATTTACACTAGAGGAAGAGAAGGACGACAAGTTACCATTTCTCGACGTTGTCCTACTCATGGGTGAAAGACTTTCTTTTAAAGTCTACCGTAAACCTACCTACAGGAACGATCTTCTACATTTCTTCTCTCACCATGACACCAAACTAAAAGGGTAGTTATAGGCTTCTTACTGAGAGCCTACAGAATTTCCAGTCCGTAATTCCTCGAGAAAGAATGCACATTACACATTCTTTCAGTTTGCTACACTTTCCCCAACAGGTCATACGTGATTGCAGGAAACGTGCGACACGTATCTTCAACAAGACTAACACCAATCCAGTTGAAGGAAACCCTCCAAGTTGCATCGTTCACCGGTCAGCGACGTTGCAACTAAGGTTTCTAAAATTCTTGACAGAAAACTTGCTAAAATATCTACAAGGAGTATACACTATACCAAGTTGGTTGTGTGACAAAGTATATGTGGGAGAAACAGCCAAATCTCTGGATATTATTATAAAAGAACACAAAAACGCCTGCAACCATGATGACCGTAGAAACGCGTGTGTTCAATACAGGGACGATGCTGGACACCTCAAGAAATTAATTGAGGCTAAAATAGGCATTAAGGAAGAAGATTTAAGACCGCGGAAGTGTATAGAGGCTGCCCTGGTTCCTGTCAGTAATATGATCCATCAAAAGTTCGGAAGTTACACTATATCCAAATTGATAATCAGTTATACATTACCTATTCTGAAGACCGCTGTAATATGACTTTGACGGATCCTTCTCAAACCAATCCATCTGGCCACAATAGTACTAATACTGCATCTACCACTACTACTGCTAATGCTACTACCCACGCGACCTTCCACCTGACTACTACCACTATATCTACTCGTTTCATATTTACCTCTGTACTAGGACTGCAGAAGCCATTCGTGGCTAAAAGTTTACTTTAATAAATGTCCTGAACTGTACATAAGTGTTTTTCTCTACATCTTGTCGGTATCATCATACCATTTCTCAGTTGTTATTCAACATACTAGTCGGAGAAAATGACTGAGATTAATGTTATTTTCAGGTGGGGATGACAAGGAACCCTTACCCAGCTCAACTGATCGGCACCATGAGTTCCACTCCAGCACCATTCTCCACCCAGACCTTCAATGGTCAGTACCTCACACCTCTTATGTTGATAATAATAATAATAATAAATAATAATAATAATAATAATAATAATAAATAATAATAATAATAATAATAATAATAATAATAATAATAATAATAATAATAATAATAATAATAAAATAATAATGATATAATATTTTAATTTCTACAAGTACATGTACAAGGTATACAGATCATCAGTGGCATGATACAACATAGAAAGCCCCTTGTTATGCAGAGAATTTCGGGCAAATTAGGTCAGTTGTGTCCCAAGATGCGACCCACACCAGTCGACTAACACCCAGGTACCATTTCACTGATGAGTGAACATAGACAACCGGAGTAAGGAAACACGCCCAATGTTTCCACCCGGCCGGGAATCGAACCCGGACCCTCAGCGTTTGAAGCGATAGCTTTAGCAACCAGGTCACTGACCTGTAGCATTCTGCCCTCCACAACTGTAGTACTACTACTACCCTCCACCACTGTGGTACTACTACCCTTAACCACTGTGGTACTACTACCCTCCACCACTGTGGTACTACTACCCTTAACCACTGTGGTACTGCTACCCTCTACCACTGTTGTACGACTACCCTTAACCACTGTGGTACTACTACCCTCCACCACTGTGGTACTACTACCCTCCACCACTGTGGTGCTACTACCCTCCACCACTGTGGTACTACTACACTCCACCACTGTGGTACTACTACCCTCCACCACTGTGGTGCTACTATCCTCCACCACTATGGTACTACTACCCTCCACCACTGTGGTATTACTACCCTTAACCACTGTGGTACTACTACCCTCCACCACTGTGGTACTACTACCCTTAACCACTGTGGTACTGCTACCCTCTACCACTGTTGTACTACTACCCTTAACCACTGTGGTACTACTACCCTCCACCACTGTGGTACTACTACCCTCCACCACTGTGGTACTACTACCCTCCACCACTGTGGTGCTACTATCCTCCACCACTATGGTACTACTACCCTCCACCACTGTGGTACTACTACCCTCCATCACTGTGGTACTACTGCCTTTAACCATTGTGGTACTACTACCCTCCACCACTGAGGTACTACTACCCTCCACCACTGTGGTACTACTACCCTTAACCACTGTGGTACTCTCGCCCTCCACCACTGTGGTACTGCTACCCTCCACCACTATGGTACTACTTCCCTCCACCACTGTAGTACTACTACCCTCCACCACTGTGGTACTACTACCCTTAACCACTTTGGTACTACCACCCTCCACCACTGTGGTACTATTACCCTCCACCCCTGTGGTACTCCTACCCTCTACCACTGTGATACTACTACCCTTAACCACTGTGGTACTACTACCCTCCACCAGTGAGGTACTACTACCCTCCACCACTGTGGTACTACTGCCTTTAACCACTGTGGTACTACTACCCTCTACCACTGAGGTACTACTACCCTTCACCACTGTGGTACTACTACTCTTAACCACTGTGGTACTACTACCCTCCACCACTGTGGTACTACTACCCTTAACCACTTTGGTACTACTATCCTCCACCACTGTGGGACTATTACCCTCCACCACTGTGGTACTCCTACCCTCCACCACTGTGATACTATTACCCTTAACCACTGTGGTACGACTACCCTCCACCACTGAGGTACTACTAAACTCCACCACTGTGGTACTACTGCCTTTAACCACTGTGGTACTACTACCCTCTACCACTGAGGTACTACTACCCTCCACCACTGTGGTACTCTCACCCTCCATCACTGGTACTCTCATCCCCCATCACTGTGGTACTCACCCTCCACCACTGTGGTACTCTCACCCTCCATCACTGTCGTACTCAACCTCTACCACTGTGGTACTCTCACCTTCCATCATTGTGGTACTCACCCTCCACCACTGTGGTACTCTCGCCCTCCATCACTGTGGTACTCACCCTCCACCACTGTGGTACTCACCCTCCACCACTGTGGTACTCACCCTCCACCACTGTGGAAACTCACCCGCCACCACTGTGGTACTCACCCTCCACCACTGTGGTACTCACCCTCCTCCACTGTGGTACTCACCCTCCACCACTGTGGTACTCACCCTCCACCACTGTGGTACTCACCCTCCACCACTGTGGTACTCACCCTCCACCACTGTGGTACTCACCCTCATCACTCTGGTACTCACCCTCCACCACTGTGATACTCACCCTCCACCACTGTGGTACCCCACCCTCCACCACTGTGGTACTCACCCTCCACCACTGTGGTACTCACACCCGCCACCACTGTGGTACTCACCCCGCACACCACTGTGGTACTCACCCCCACCACTGTGGTACTCACCCGCCACCACTGTGGTACTCACCCTCCACCACTGTGGTACTCACCCTCCACCACTGTGGTACTCACCCGCCACCACTGTGGTACTCACCCGCCACCACTGTGGTACTCACCCGCCACCACTGTGGTACTCACCCGCCACCACTGTGGTACTCACCCGCCACCACTGTGGTACTCACCCGCCACCACTGTGGTACTCACCCTCCACCACTGTGGTACTCACCAGCCACCACTGTGTACTCACACCGCCCCACCACTGTGGTACTCACCCTCCACCACTGTGGTACTAACCCTCCACCACTGTGGTATTTCACCCGCCACCACTGTGGTACTCACCCTCCCACCACTGTGGTACTAAACCCTCCACCACTGTGGTACTCACCCGCCACCACTGTGGTACTCACCCTCCACCACTGTGGTACTCACCCGCCACCACTGTGGTACTCACCCTCCACCACTGTGGTACTCACCCTCCACCACTGTGGTACTCACCCGCCACCACTGTGGTACTCACCCTCCACCACTGTGGTACTCACCCTCCACCACTGTGGTACTCACCCTCCACCACTGTGGTACTCACCCGCCACCACTGTGGTACTCACCCGCCACCACTGTGGTACTCACCCTCCACCACTGTGGTACTCACCCGCCACCACTGTGGTACTCACCCGCCACCACTGTGGTACTCACCCGCCACCACTGTGGTACTCACCCTCCACCACTGTGGTACTAACCCTCCACCACTGTGGTACTCACCCGCCACCACTGTGGTACTCACCCCCACCACTTGGTACTAAACCCTCCACCACTGTGGTACTAACCCTCCACCACTGTGGTACTCACCCGCCACCACTGTGGTACTCACCCTCCACCACTGTGGTATTTCACCCTCCACCACTGTGGTACTCACCCGCCACCACTGGGGTACTCACCCGCCACCACTGTGGTACTCACCCTCCACCACTGTGGTACCCCACCCTCCACCACTGTGGTTACTCACCCGCCACCACTGTGGTACTCACCCGCCACCACTGTGGTACTCACCCTCCACCACTGTGGTACTCACCCTCCACCACTGTGGTACTCACCCTCCACCACTGTGGTACTCACCCTCCACCACTGTGGTACTCACCCTCCACCACTGTGGTACTCACCCTCCACCACTGTGGTACTCACCCGCCACCACTGTGGTACTCACCCGCCACCACTGTGGTACTCACCCTCCACCACTGTGGTACTCACCCTCCTCCACTGTGGTACTCACCCTCCACCACTGTGGTACTCACCCTCCACCACTGTGGTACTCACCCTCCACCACTGTGGTACTCACCCTCCACCACTGTGGTACTCACCCGCCCACCACTGTGGTACTCACCCTCCACCACTGTGGTACTCACCCGCCAGCACTGTGGTACTCACCCGCCACCACTGTGGTACTCACCCGCCACCACTGTGGTACTCACCCGCCACCACTGTGGTACTCACCCGCCACCACTGTGGTACTCACCCGCCACCACTGTGGTACTCTTACCCTTCATCTCCTTTTTTCTTCTTTAGAAATGGCAGAAAGTTTTTGTTATATTCTTCATTCAACTTAAAAACTGAAGCCACTCAATTTTCATGCTTTTAACTTGATTCAGGTTTGATCCAAATATATTTCCTCCTCTCAATTCCTTATATAACTTTTGACTGATAGTTTTCGTTTTTTTTTACAGTGTCATTGTTCCGTCGGTTCATCGCGTTTGTCAAGACGGACAACCTCCCGCTGTGTCTGTGTTATATGAAAGTGATGGGTTACTGAGACAGGCACATCACCTGCAGATCATGGTGTTCTGAGATGCACATCACCTGCAGATCATGGTGTTCTGAGATGCACATCACCTGCAGATCATGGTGTTCTGAGATGCACATCACCTGCAGATCATGGTGTTCTGAGATGCACATCACCTGCAGATCATGGTGTTCTGAGATGCACATCACCTGCAGATCATGGTGTTCTGAGATGCACATCATCTGCAGATCATGGCGTTCTGAGATGCACATCACCTGCAGATCATGGTGTTCTGAGATGCACATCACCTGCAGATCATGGCGTTCTGAGATGCACATCACCTGCAGATCATGGTGTTCTGAGATGCACATCACCTGCAGATCATGGTGTTCTGAGATGCACATCACCTGCAGATCATGGTGTTCTGAGATGCACATCACCTGCAGATCATGGTGTTCTGAGATGCACATCACCTGCAGATCATGGTGTTCTGAGATGCACATCACCTGCAGATCATGGTGTTCTGAGATGCACATCACCTGCAGATCATGGTGTTCTGAGATGCACATCATCTGCAGATCATGGCGTTCTGAGATGCACATCACCTGCAGATCATGGTGTTCTGAGATGCACATCACCTGCAGATCATGGTGTTCTGAGATGCACATCATCTGCAGATCATGGTGTTCTGAGATGCACATCACCTGCAGATCATGGTGTTCTGAGATGCACATCATCTGCAGATCATGGTGTTCTGAGATGCACATCATCTGCAGATCATGGTGTTCTGAGATGCACATCACCTGCAGATCATGGTGTTCTGAGATGCACATCACCTGCAGATCATAGTGTTCTGAGAACACCAAAACCAAAAAGGGATTATGAGGCTAAGGTCGCAAGGGATTCGAGGACTAACCCAAAAGGGTCCTTTCAGATATACAGAAGTAAAATTAGGGACAAGATTGGCCCACTTAAGAGTAACTCAGGTCAGATCACTGGCAGTGATAAGGAAATGTGTGAAATACTATTCAATACTCACTTCCTCTCAGTTTTTATTCAGGAAGATACTAGCGAAATTCCACAAATAATAAATTATGTAGAACAAGGCGATACTAAACTATGCACGATTGGAGTAACTAGTGACATGGTCCTCAGACAAATAGAGAAATTGAAACCTAACAAATCCCCAGGCCCTGATGAACTGTTTACAAGAGTTTTAAAGGAATGTAAAGAGGAACTTAGCAAACCTTTGGCTAATCTTTTCAACATATAACTACAAACTGGCATAGTGCCAGACAAATGGAAAATGTCAAATGTAATACCTATTTACAAGGCAGGTGACAGGTCCTTGGCTTCGAATTATAGACCAATAAGCCTAACCTCCATAGTGGGAAAATTTATGGAATCAATAATTGCCGAGGCAATTCGTAGCCAACTTGAAGGGCATAAATTAATTAATGAATCTCAACACGGTTTTACAAAGGGGCGTTCCTGTCTTACGAATTTACTAATTTTTTTCACTAAGGTATATGAGGAGGCAGATCATGGTATTGAATAAGATATTGTGTATATGGACTTCAGTAAGGCTTTCGATAGAGTTCCACATCAGAGGCTATTGAGGAAACTTGAGGCACACGGAATAGGAGGAAAAAATTTTTCCTGGGTAGAGGCATGGTTGACAAATAGGCAACAGAGGTTTTACATAAATGGGAAGAAATCAGAATGGGGGCACGTCACAAGCGGTGTTCCACAAGGGTCAGTGTTGGGCCCCTTGTTGTTCACAATTTACATAAACGACATAGTGCAAACAATCGCAGACAGGCGATCTTAACTATGCAGGATAAGCCACGGGGGGTGGAAATCTTTAGCTCAAGTACTTTCACACTTCTCAGTGCGTCATCAGGAGCTGCGCAATGTTGCAAGGGAGCAACCAACCAAAGTAGGGAGAGAGGTCTCAGAGTAGAGTAAGTGTCACCGGCCACGGTTACCCTTAGACTGGGTTAGTGGTCGGTGCCAACTCCACCCTTCCATCATCCCCCTACTACCCATATGGGTAGGAGGGTTTCTGAGATGTCAAGTATGAAATTATAAGATATAAAAAGCCAGCCTCAAGCTTTTCCTAATTGTTTATAACAGATCATATGGTTTGAGAAAATAAGTTTCTCGTTAGATATTGTAGACATGGATAGTTATTATTGTGTGTGACCTTTTTAAATATTGAAAGAAAGGAATACAATGTGCTGTTTGTCCGTTTAAATGTCCTGCTCTGAGGTACTGGAATGTTCTACCCAGGTATGTACTCAAAAGTATCTCTTCCTACATATTGTCTACTATTTTCTGTGGCTGTTAATATGCCATACATGGGGACTTCTATGCCTATCCGATAATATTTCTGTGATCTAAATTCTACTAATACCCTTTAACCTCTCCTTATGTTATCTCGTTATCTTGTGTGCTTGTCACTGTATGATACATTAACAGCTACAGGTGTTATATAACCATCAAAACTGACGTGGTGTGAAGTTTTGGTGCGTAGACACTGGACGGGCGTCACCAGTCCATCACACTGGACGGTCGTCACCAGTCCATCAACTCACCTGGCATAATGAACAATCCTGTGATTTTGTATAGCATTGTTGTTTAAGATTGTGTACAATGGACTCTACTAAATAATTATCGAGCTTGTATAACCCATAATTTGAGTTGTATACTGTATTCCTTTCATGTTTCAAGAGGGAAGAGATGAGGGAATAAATAGCGACATAAGCAAATTTCCTGATGACACCAAAATAGGCCGTCCAATTCATTCTAATGAGGACACTAGAGCACTCCAGGATGATTAGAATAGACTGATGCAATGGTCGGAGAAGTGGCAGATGCAGTTTAATATAGACATGCAAAGTTCTAAATGTTGGAAAGGATAATAACCATGCCACATATAAACTAAATAATGTAGATCTTAATATTACTGATTGCGAGGGTGGAGGGTGGTTAGCAGTAACCTGAAACCGAGACAACAGTGCATAAGCGTTCGCAATAAAGCTAACAGAATCCTTGGCTTCATATCAAGAAGCATAAATAATAGAAATCCTCAGGTTGTTCTTCAACTATATATCTTTGGTTAGGCCTCATTTAGACTATGCTGCTCAGTTCTGGTCACCATATTACAGAATGAATATAAATGCACTGGAAAACGTACAGAGGAAGATGACAAAGTTGATCCCATGTATCAGAAATCTTCCCTATGAGGATAAGCTGAGGGCCCTGAATCTGTACTCTCTAGAAAGGCGTAGAATTAGGATGGGGGGGATATGACTGAGGTGCATAAATGGAAAACAGGAATGAATTAAAGGGATGTAAATAGTGTGCTAAAAATATCTAGCCAAGACATTATTCGCAGCAATGGTTTTAAGCTGGAAAAATTCAGATTCAGGAAGGATATAGGAAAGCACTGGTTTGGCAATAGAGTTGTGGATGATTGGAACAAACTACCGAGTACCGTCATGGAAGCAAAGACGTTATGTAGTTTTAAAAATAGGTTAGATAAATACAAGAGTGGGTGTGGGTGGGTGTGAGTTGGACCTGACTAACTGGTGCTAGTCAGATGCCGTGCCCCTTCCTTAAGTGGAGGCGACCTGACTGGGTGGGCCATTGGTCTAAGCCGGGGGTTGACATGAACCTGCCTCGCATGGGCCAGTAAGCCTGCTGCAGTGTCTTTCTTGGGTTCTTATGTTCACCTGTAGATCATGGTGTTCTGAGATGCACATCACCTACAGATCATGATGTTCTGAGATGCACATCACCTACAGATCATGGTGTTCTGAGATGCACATCACCTGCAGATCAAGGTGTTCTGAGATGCACATCACCTACAGATCATGGTGTTCTGAGATGCACATCACCTGCAGATCAAGGTGTTCTGAGATGCACATCACCTACAGATCATGATGTTCTGAGATGCACATCACCTACAGATCATGGTATTCTGAGATGCACATCACCTGCAGATCAAGGTGTTCTGAGATGCACATCACCTAAAGATCATGGTGTTCTGAGATGCACATCACCTACAGATCATGGTGTTCTGAGATGCACATCCCCTACAGATCATGGCGTTCTGAGATGCACATCACCTACATATCATGGTGTTCTGAGATGCACATCACCTACAGATCATGGTGTTCTGAGATGCACATCTTCAAATCATGGTGTTCTGAGAAGCACATCACCTACAGATCATGGTGTTCTGAGATGCACATCACCTACAGATCATGGTGTTCTGAGATGCACATCACTACAATCATGGTGTTCTGAGATAGCACATCACCTACAGATCATGGTGTTCTGAGATGCACATCACCTACAGATCATGGTGTTCTGAGATGCACATCACCTACAGATCATGGTGTTCTGAGATGCACATCACCTACAGATCATGGTGTTCTGAGATACAGATTAAGAAGTGACAAATTCCTGATCAGCAGATAACAGTAAAGAATACAGGCCTCATGGACTGTTTACAGTGACCGTTTTTTTGAAAATGACTGTTATCCATTGGTTTCCCATGGCGATCATATTTGTGTACAAATATTCTTATTGGCTTTTCACCCAGCGCACACCTGTTATCTTCTCTCCTTCACAGTGGACACCCTCAATCACTCGATATTTTTCAGTATAAATAAACTGGTGCAATACCTCCACTACTACCTCTTATACTCCTACTATTCCCTGGCTAACACTCCACTCTCTGGCTTGTGCCACTACTATTACTTCCTGCCAATATCACACGACTTACTACTACTACTACCACCTTCATACTACTTCCTCTCGTTCTTACGATCCCGCCCCCCTCGTGTATACTGCCTCCCTTCCCTTCGCGCTTCTGTATCCCTAGTTATAGTGCAAGTCGGTCCCTTCCCTTGGCGCTTGTGTCCCTAGTTATGGTAAAGGACCGAACCGTCGTTATAAGTCTCTGTCTCCTAATGTACGGGTTATTCCTGTACTTTTCATTGCGGTTTTTATATCATTTCGTTTAAGTGTATAGAATTTCTTTCAGTATAACTTTCATATTAATTCTTCGCATTTTTCTTACCGTTTCAAATATAACATTATTTTTTGTAACATAAGCAATCGCATGGCAGTGTTATCGTAGTTCTTTCTGCAAGGCTTTAGTTATTTTTTATCTGTTCGGTTCAACTTATTTTTTGCTTACTGTTTTCAGTATAAAGTTTGACATAAGTAAGCCTATTACATTGCAGAGATTTTTACCTCATACACATCTAGTAAAAAATAAAACTCAAATACCTATGTATTTTATTGTTGGTACATAAAAAGTATATACAACGTTTAAAAAAACACACTTTTGCATCAACATTGCATAAAATTCAGTTTCCTTCGGTTCTTCCTTCCATCTTTCTTTTATATACGTCTTTGTGGGAAAAGAGTGGATGGTTCCATAAGGTTCTGTGAATCTTATATCTCGTACCAAGTTTCAGGTGTTGCAGTAACCTAACTGGAGTCGGATGAGTAAGTTGGTCCATACTCAAGACAGGTAATACGTGGGTGATGACACATCCAGATTTGCCAGTTTTCGGTTCGTCTGTATCATACTTCACTTTCCTCACACCAGTAGTTATTTCCTGCTGAATCAGTCAGTCAGGTAACCATGAAGGAAGACCTTCAAGAGGCTGCCTAAACATTTTTTTCCTTTTATTTCTCTTTATTCAACTCTTCGTTTTTACTTCGTTCATAAATTGAAAATTCGCCATCCAGTCGATTTCAGATTTTCAGTGCTTGAATAAAGTAACAAGAAGGTTATTCTTGGATTATTTTATACCCAAAAAACAGTTACAAAAGACACAGTTACTGAGGCCTGTTATACCTACTGACAGCTATATGCTTGTTTGGTGTATTCTACAGATTATTATTGGTCTACAGACTGCTGTGTATACTTCATGTGTGTGTGTGTGTGTGTGTGTGTGTGTGTGTGTGTGTGTGTGTGTGTGTGTTTTGAGTAGTGCGTGTTCATGTACATGCATATGCGTGAGCACATAAAAACTCGTGCGTGTGTATGTATATTCACCTACATGTGGTTACAAAGGCTGAGTCATAGTTCCTATCCTCGCCTCTGTGTGCGTGTGTTTTTGTGTTCTCATCTGTTTGTGGTTGCAGGGGTCGAATCTTAGCTCTCGGCCCCGCCTCTTCGTTATTTTCTACTAGGTCCACTCTCTTCTTGATCCAAGGGCCTTATCATATCTCTTCTTAAAGCCATGTATGGATCCTGCCTTCACTACTTTACTCTCCAAATTGTTCTACTTCCCGACAACTCTAAGGTTGATGAAATACTTCTTAACATCCCTAAGACTCATCCGAGTTTTTAACTTCAAGTTGTGACCCCTTGTTGCTGTTTGCCATCTCCGAAACATCCTGTCCTTATTCACCTTGTCAATTACTCTCAGAATTTTATCCCTTCTGTCCTCCAGTGTTGTCAGGTTGAGTTCCCTTCACTGTGTGTGTGTGAACCACATCACTTTTCACTAGTTTATTAAATAATAGTGTACATTTATTTTACACTTTCATCTTTATCCGTGCTCACATTAGCCATAGCATAATTTATGGTTTTAAAATCACAAAGTCCTGTAAATTATATATATATATATATATATATATATATATATATATATATATATATATATATATATATATATATATATATATATATATGTTCTCGTTACAAATGGTGTGCACTCAAGATACGGATATGACAGTATAATATGCTGAATTTCTTTTAGTGGGGAGACGATTTATTCTGTGAAGAGCTTTATCAGATGATGACTTGATAAAGCTTCACACAGGACAAAACGTCACCCCTGTTAAAGTTTGTTCTGTATTTTGTGTCGTCGTACCCATACTATATCTGCCATCACTATGATTGTATTTGGACTTTAAAAATAATATTAATCCTTAAAAACGGCACATGTGTTTACACTAGTGCACAACAAATGGATTTTTACAATAGCATACAACAGACAGGTGTTTACGCTAGTCCATAACACATGGATGTTCACATTTAATTATTAAAATATTGAAAATAAAAATATATTAGATTTGTTTGTAATGTGAAACGACTGGGTGTTTTTTGGTGGCTCCGAGATCCAAGAGGGACATCTCCCGCATCACATAACTACGATCCTTTCCTCCTCAATGCATTCAAGAGGTCTAGTAGCTGTACTTTAAAATAATCAAGACTCAAGAGGAGCTGCGGTTGAAATCCCAAAAGAAACCTATAGGTTATAATCGAACTCTCTCAAGAGGTCCAGGTCATTAGAACAACTGTCATGAGGCTCAAGTTTAATACAAACAATAATGGTAGCGCTTGTAAATTAATTTCCTTAAAAGGCGAGAGCTGGAGCTCTTGATATGTGTGCACCTATGTGTTGTGCTGCCCAGATGACCCTTGTGTGTCGATAGGCTTTTAGCCCCATTTTAACCAAGCAGCTGAATCTGCCATTATACATAACATTTCAAGCATAAATATAAGCCCTTGTTTATACAGATAGTTGCGTCCTGCGGAGCATTGTTAAATGTTATGATATACAGCAAAATCATGGTTTGACCCGATCTTGGCTGTGTTCTCATTTCCCATTGACCTGACTTGTTAATTTTTCCTCTTATCACTAGTGACATGATAATTGTCTAAGATTAACCAAATGTGTGAAATGTAAATAATTTAATTAAAAATATTTAATGATAATTTAAACCAAAATTTAAGTCAGTCAAGAGAAAGTTTATGCTATGAATCAATGTGACTTATCTGTTGAAGAGTAATTTTATGCCAATAAACCTAGTACTGTTACTGTTGATTTATCAAGCCTTTCTTTCATGTTGTTAGTTAAGACACATATGCAACAGTTAGGTTGCATATGTTTCTTTCATGTTGCAAAGCATATGACTATGCTGCATTCATATTATTTTCCATATAAATTTGTTGTACTAAGCAAGCTATGCTATAAGGAACATACTGTTTTACCTGTCACTTGGATATTTGCACACATAGTACAGGGAACTAATTCCTCTCATAATTAAATATCTGAGAGTGTAAATTCATCCTGTGTAATGCATTACGACAGAAATTCCGAGCAGCATGCATGATGGGACAGCCATCGTGTCTAATGAGAAAATCATCCTGCATAATCGGTGCATGAGGTATACATTGTTAGTTCTTATAATAACCTAAAATATCACACAGATCAGGGTAGTCACATAAGAGGATACATCATATTTTGATACAAATGTACCTCACGTACCATACAGCTAAGATGCCTAGCACAATCAGTTCTCTAGTAGCAGCAGCAGTAGCAATTACGACAATTATAGATCAATTTGACCGCAGAGGCTACTCAACGTTCACAAACAATAAAAATATACACAGTACAATAAAACCTACAGTTATTAAAGCAACGAGCATAAACATTTAGCACCAAATACCTACTATTTTAACAAGTTAAAATATCCGTATGAGGAAGATAGCAGTTTTAAACGGACTAACATTCAGGATGGTCCATCACAGGAGCGAAAATTAAAGAAATGACAAAAAAAAGTGATATAATAACATACATAAAGGAGAATAATCTATAATATAGCGTTAAGCGGCATCCAAAAATCTCTCCATTCGGCAAGTATCAATATATAACTACCACTACATCTACAAGTTTCAATTCAATTCAATTCATTCAAAGTTTATTCTCTCTAAGGATTACAATGCTGAGTTTACAGAATTTGGTTATTGTGTGGTTTACATGTAGTAAAATAATGATTACAGAGTGTACCACTAGAACACCTAGCATGGCTAGGCATTTCGGGCAGACTTAGTTTAATTCTTAATTTTAAAATATTACAAATTATGAGGTAAGTTGGTATTATGGCTAAGTGACTAAATACTAGTTTGTGAGTTTAGCAATGTGAATGCTTTTGTTTTGGCACAGTACATAGTTTCAGTATTGGAGTATCACAGGATTTATTATTTTAAGATTGAGATTAATATTTCTGCTTATGGTCAAATGGGTGAGTGTAAGTGTGAACCACCAGGTGGTATTCGTGTAGTTAGTTGACGGGGTGTATCAGGGAGATAAGACGTTTTCTAATGGTAGTTTTGAAGGTGATGAATGTGTCTGCAGTTCTAGAGTTCTCAGGCAGGGTGTTCCAGATTTTAGGGCCTTTGACATACATTGAATTTTTGTAAAGGTTTAGTCGGACACGGGGAATGTCGTAGAGATGTTTGTGTCTGGTGTTATGCCTGTGGGTTCTGTCACAACTATCAAGAAAGCGTTTTAGGTCAAGGTTGATATTAGAGTTTAAGGCCCTGTAGATGTAGATTGCACAGTAGTAAGTGTGGATGTACTGAACAGGGAGTAAGTTTAGATCTATGAAGAGTGGGGGGGGGGGTGTTGCCAGGGATGGGATTTAGTGATTATTCTTACTGCAGCTTCTTGTTGGGTTATTATTGGCTTTAGGTGTGTTGCTGCAGTTGATCCCCAAGCACAAATAGCATAGGTGAGGTATGGATAAATAACTGAGTGGTATAGTGTGAGAAGGGCATTTTGCGGCACATAGTATCGTATCTTGGAGAGGATCCCAACCGTTTTGGATACTTTTTTGGTTATATGTTGGATATGGGAGCTGAAATTCAGGTTGTTGTCAAGGTATAGGCCTAGGAATTTGCCCTCATTATGTCTGGTAATTAGAGTGTTGTCAATCTTAATGTTAATTAGTGCATCTCCTGCTCTGCTACCCAACATAATATAGTAGGTTTTGTCAGTGTTAAGCGTAAGTTTATTGGCTGTCATCCAAGTCGATATTTTGATCAGCTCCTCGTTAACAATGGTGTTGAGGGTGGCAAGATTAGGGTGAGAGATGACATAAGTCGTGTCGTCAGCAAAGAGAATGGGGTTCAGGTGTTGGGATACGTTTGGAAGATCATGGATGTATATGAGGAAGAGCAGGGGACCAAGGACACTTCCCTGCGGAACTCCAGTATCAAGTGGCCGTGTTGTTTATGCTGTGTCTCTAATGGTGACATACTGATACCTATTAGTAAGGTATGATTTGAAATAAGCAAGCGCATGGCCTCTTATACCGTAATGGTCAAGTTTGTGGAGTAGGATGTCGTGGTCTACTGTGTCAAAAGCTTTTCTTAGGTCAATAAAAATTCCTAGTGGATATTCCTTATTTTCCAATGCTGTGTAAAGCAGATCTAGCATTTTTATGATTGCATCATTAGTGCTTTTATTTTTCCTGAATCCAATTTGGCAGGGGTTGAGTATGTTTTGTGCCGTTATAAATGAATACAGTCTCCTGTGCACGAGTTTCTCAAAGATTTTGGATAGCAATGGTAAGTTAGATATTGGCCTATAGTTGTTTAAGTCTGTAGGGTCACCACCTTTATGTATTGGTGTAACCCTTGCCATCTTGAGTAGTTTCGGGAAGGTGCTAGTTTCTAGTGACTTGCTAAAAAGTAATGAAATAGCATGCGAAAGGACATGGGCCGCTCGCTTGTACAGTAATGGTGGGACATGAGACAGAATCCCTGAGTTATTTTTAAGTGACTTTATAATCTCGGTGACTTCCGTGGGCTCAGTTGGTGCAAGATAGAAGGAATTTGGGAAATTCCCATCTAGGTAGTCCCCGGCATGGGCATTGGTAAGTGGGATTTTATTGGCGAGATTAGATCCTATGGTTGAAAAGAAGTCGTTTATCTTGTTAGCTGTGTCAGTGGGATGTAGTGGTGTTTCATTAGGTTTAGTTAGGACAATATTCTTGGTTATTTTCAGTTTGTGGGTCCCTAGAATCTGAGAGAGTGTTTTCCAGGTCTTTTTTATATCTCCTCTAGTGTCTGTGAATCTACTGTAGTAGTATAGTTGTTTGGCTTTCTTTATTACTTTGGTGAGAACTGATGAATAGTGTTTAAGAATATTTTTGTGTATTAAGCCCTGTCTATATTGCTTTTCATATTGGTGTTTCTTGTCAATGGATTTCAGAATGGTGCTGGTTAGCCATGGGCAACCAAGCCGTTTGTTTGTGATATGTTTCGTTTTTATAGGACAATGTTTGTTGTATAGTCCAAGTAATTTGTTAAGAAAAATGTCTGTCCAGTCATCAATACCATTGGCCTTGGAGAATTCTGTAGGCCAGTCAACAGTCTCTAGGTCAGCTGTGAACTTCCTTATTGAGGCCTCGTCATGGAGTCTAAATGAGACTTTGTATTCAAGTGGTGGTTTACTAATGTTTGTCAGGAGGAAGGTAGGGTAGTGATCTGTAGTGCTATCTGTGATTATCCCTGATTTAAGGGGGGCTAGTATATTGGCCCATATGTGGTCTATTATGGTTGCACTTGTCTCAGTGAGCCTGGTTGGTTTAGTTATTGTTGGTATGAGAAGTGTGTTGTTCATATTGTTGATGAAATCAGTTACAGGCTGATCATCTAGTAAGTCAAGGTTGATGTTGAAGTCTCCAGCTAAGAGAAGGTGGTGCTTATTCATTTGTCTGTTTGTTATTAGTGACTTTAATTTCTCACTGAAATTTGGGATGTTTGTGTGAGGTATCCGGTAAATGGCACCGATTGTTATAGGTGTCTTAAGGTTTTTTACAGTAAAATTAGCAAAAATGTATTCCCCATATTCATCACTAAAGCAAGTGGTGCTAATATAAGATAATTGGTTAGAGTAATAGAATACAATACCACCCCCAACTTGGTTTGGTCTGCAGTTGTGAATTGCTGTGTATCCTGGTAGAGGGTAGATATCTATTGTGTCCTGCTTAAGCCAGGTCTCAGTAAGAATAATGCAGGAGAAGGGTGTCTTTAGTGATTCAAGGAGTGCTAGGAGGTCATCATAGCGTTTGCTTAAGGACCTGATGTTGTAGTTAAGTACTGATAGACTTTTAGCATTGTTTAGGATAGTGCTGGCTTGTGATGCTGTGTAATAAAGGCGGTTACTTTCCAATAGGTTTTGATTGGGTGTCAGATTATGGAGGTTTAGATCAGGGTCAACGTGATCAATCATCTTCTAGGTTTAAATTATGGTTATTTATATCCTGAGTTGCGTGTTGAGTTCTAGTACTGATATCTGTAATGGTAGGAAGTTTGGACAAGTATATAGCTAGAGTATTTTGGTCATATAGAGTATAGTCACTACTACACATAATGAAGTTGATGTTGTCTATGTGTTGTGCTGGAATGAACTGAAGTACAACTAGGTATAAACTAGCAATATAAAACAGGACAGGTAGCCTGTCCCTTCAGTAGAACCTTCACGTTGATCTTTCATTGTTGAAGCGAAATTAATTATAACGAAAGAAATATACACACAAACCAAATCCTTCTAAGGAATTCTTGATCCAGAAAATTTGAGTTACCCCTCACCTTCCCTGACTCAAACATGAGTACCTCCCATTTTCTAGGTGATTCATGTCCCTACAGGTTTAGCGCTTCCATATAAATATAATAATAGACAAGTTAAAAAAATAATAAGATACAGAAAATGACAAAGAATTTTTAAAGAATAGCCCAAGGGGAAAAAAGTACTTATAATATGCCTTTCAAAACAGAGAATATGTCAAATACAGATAATATGTCAGATACAGATAATATGTCAGATACAGATAATATGTCAGATACATATAATATGTCAGATACAGATAATATGTCAGATACAGATAATATGTCAGATACAGATAATATGTCAGATACAGATAATATGTCAGATACAGATAATATGTCAGATACAGATAATATGTTAGATACAGATAATATGTCAGATACAGATAATATGTCAGATATACAGCGAGAGGTTCCCCATGGTTTTTGCTCAACTCAGTAGGAGCCATGACATTAAGAATGGCTATTCTTAGAAGACATGCACGAAGAATACACTGATGTGAAAACATTAAGTTATTTACAAGTATTTCTGCATAAACTGTCTCTCTCGGAAATCCTAGATTTCTTGCAGTTAAAAAAGTTCAATCATATATTCAAATATAACGAACAGTCCAGTAGGCCTATTGGTGCATTTATAAGTAAAGGTATGTTAATACCGACAGATTGTGGTAATAAAATATGCATTACCAAGACGAACTGAATGACGTGTTTCACGACATGTGGCTTTATCAATCATAACGCAGAGACAGCTAAAGAAAAAACAGTATATATATAGCAGAAAGTGGTTCAGTGTGACCCAGAAAGGCAGGTCACTTCACGACAACAAGAAAGTGGGGCTTGAAATTGACTCTTTTAACATGAGCCAGTAGGCTGTGCTCCTCCATTATTATAGAAGAAAACTGCAATGCAATGTACAGTGCAAGACACTTTTCTATCCCCTACCCAGAAATTCTAGATCAGATAGGCTTCATGGGTTACCTAATATCCACATGTGCAGGTATCTTCTATTCAATTTTCCATGGACCATTCCTGATTTTGGTTTACATGCCTCTTCTAGCCGGCTTTAAATGTTAAAGACTCGTGTACCCTACTTGGAAGAATATTAACATTGTTAGTGAAGTGTGTATATGTTATTATACCTGTATTAATTTTGAAGTGGTACACAGCAGTAAATTTTATGAAGCATCCTGAGTATGTTTATTCTGAATGGATTCAGTCTTTAATGATTGATTTATATTGTTGAACGGACGAAACTTTTTGGGGTTTAGACTTTGAAGCAGAGAATTTGTTAAATGTCTAACCTAGTTAATGAACCTGAAATCGTTGGGTTCTGTGCAATAGTTGAAGAATATAGCTACTCGTCAGCTTTAGGCTTTCAGTATTGATGTATTTATTCTTTAAGGAAGCTTCGTCTTTATTATACAAATTGTGTTCCATGAAATAACAAGAGAATGTCTCTCATGATCAGAAGCCACTGTTCGAATTTTTTGGTTACCCATGATCAGGGGTGGGCAACCTTTGGCACGCCAACGACTTCTTTCTTCCACGTGAACCTCTGGTCTCGTCTCAAAAAACAAAATAGCAACATTTATCACGTATCCTTTACAAGCGGGGAAATAGTCCGTCGATTCGAAAGATTATTCCACCACTTTTCGTGAAATTGTGAGAATGAAATTAATCAGGTGCTACTTTACATGGCCTGATTTCATTTAAGGGATCATGGTACAGTTAGTACTACTAACCACAACACAGGTTTTTCCTCCTATTTTCATATTTACGATTAATATATGTATATCACTATCACAAATTCTACTTGCATTGTGCCCTTTACAGATTTACAGGATGTGACGACCAACGGCCAAGAAATGATGTTATTCAAATGAAGAGGATATTACAGATATTAAAGAATACTGATTTGGCATGATTAAGAAAGATAATAAATCATTATGCATTTTCTGGTCTGAATCAGTTGTTTGTAGGACTTCTGTGAAGAGACATTTTGAAACTGTTCATAAAAACTTAAGCAAGAAAACTGAGCAAGAACACAAGGAATTGATTTCTCGTGAGCTGGGCAAGACAAAAAAAAAAAAAAAAGACAGCCTGATACTCTGAGTAAATTTATTTCGAGTAGGCTAGTTCCAACTAGATAAAAGACTGTTGAGTAGACTTCAGGATGTACATGTTTATAGAGGGGCCACAGATATATCAGATCACTTTCTAGTTGTAGCTACACTGAGAGTAAAAGGTAGATGGGATACAAGGAGAATAGAAGCATCAGGGAAGAGAGAGGTGAAGGTTTATAAACTAAAAGAGGAGGCAGTTAGGGTAAGATATAAACAGCTATTGGAGGATAGATGGGCTAATGAGAGCATAGGCAATGGGGTCGAAGAGGTATGGGGTAGGTTTAAAAATGTAGTGTTAGAGTGTTCAGCAGAAGTTTGTGGTTACAGGAAAGTGGGTGCAGGAGGAAGAGGAGCGATTGGTGGAATGATGATGTAAAGAGAGTAGTAAGGGAGAAAAAGTTAGCATATGAGAAGTTTTTACAAAGTAGAAGTGATGCAAGGAGGGAAGAGTATATGGAGAAAAAGAGAGAAGTTAAGAGAGTGGTGAAGCAATGTAAAAAGAGAGCAAATGAGAGAGTGGGTGAGATGTTATCAACAAATTTTGTTGAAAATAAGAAAAAGTTTTGGAGTGAGATTAACAAGTTAAGAAAGCCTAGAGAACAAATGGATTTGTCAGTTAAAAATAGGAGAGGAGAGTTATTAAATGGAGAGTTAGAGGTATTGGGAAGATGGAAGGAATATTTTGAGGAATTGTTAAATGTTGATGAAGATAGGGAAGCTGTGATTTCGTGTATAGGGCAAGGAGGAATAACATCTTGTAGGAGTGAGGAAGAGCCAGTTGTGAGTGTGGGGGAAGTTCGTGAGGCAGTAGGTAAAATGAAAGGGGGTAAGGCAGCCGGGATTGATGGGATAAAGATAGAAATGTTAAAAGCAGGTGGGGATATAGTTTTGGAGTTCTTGTGGTGCAATTATTTAATAAATGTATGGAAGAGGGTAAGGTACCTAGGGATTGGCAGAGAGCATGCATAGTTCCTTTGTATAAAGGCAAAGGGGATAAAAGAGAGTGCAAAAATTATAGGGGGATAAGTCTGTTGAGTGTACCTGGTAAAGTGTATGGTAGAGTTATAATTGAAAGAATTAAGAGTAAGACGGAGAATAGGATAGCAGATGAACAAGGAGGCTTTAGGAAAGGTAGGGGGTGTGTGGACCAGGTGTTTACAGTGAAACATATAAGTGAACAGTATTTAGATAAGGCTAAAGAGGTCTTTGTGGCATTTATGGATTTGGAAAAGGCGTATGACAGGGTGGATAGGGGGGCAATGTGGCAGATGTTGCAAGTGTATGGTGTAGGAGGTAGGTTACTGAAAGCAGTGAAGAGTTTTTACGAGGATAGTGAGGCTCAAGTTAGAGTATGTAGGAAAGAGGGAAATTTTTTTCCAGTAAAAGTAGGCCTTAGACAAGGATGTGTGATGTCACCGTGGTTGTTTAATATATTTATAGATGGGGTTGTAAGATAAGTAAATGCGAGGGTCTTGGCAAGAGGCGTGGAGTTAAAAGATAAAGAATCACACACAAAGTGGGAGTTGTCACAGCTGCTCTTTGCTGATGACACTGTGCTCTTGGGAGATTCTGAAGAGAAGTTGCAGAGATTGGTGGATGAATTTGGTAGGGTGTGCAAAAGAAGAAAATTAAAGGTGAATACAGGAAAGAGTAAGGTTATGAGGATAACAAAAAGATTAGGTGATGAAAGATTGAATATCAGATTGGAGGGAGAGAGTATGGAGGAGGTGAACGTATTCAGATATTTGGGAGTGGACGTGTCAGCGGATGGGTCTATGAAAGATGAGGTGAATCATAGAATTGATGAGGGAAAAAGAGTGAGTGGTGCACTTAGGAGTCTGTGGAGACAAAGAACTTTGTCCTTGGAGGCAAAGAGGGGAATGTATGAGAGTATAGTTTTACCAACGCTCTTATATGGGTGTGAAGCGTGGGTGATGAATGTTGCAGCGAGGAGAAGGCTGGAGGCAGTGGAGATGTCATGTCTGAGGGCAATGTGTGGTGTGAATATAATGCAGAGAATTCGTAGTTTGGAAGTTAGGAGGAGGTGCGGGATTACCAAAACTGTTGTCCAGAGGGCTGAGGAAGGGTTGTTGAGGTGGTTCGGACATGTAGAGAGAATGGAGCGAAACAGAATGACTTCAAGAGTGTATCAGTCTGTAGTGGAAGGAAGGCGGGGTAGGGGTCGGCCTAGGAAGGGTTGGAGGGAGGGGGTAAAGGAGGTTTTGTGTGCGAGGGGCTTGGACTTCCAGCAGGCATGCGTGAGCGTGTTTGATAGGAGTGAATGGAGACAAATGGTTTTTAATACTTGACGTGCTGTTGGAGTGTGAGCAAAGTAACATTTATGAAGGGATTCAGGGAAACCGGCAGGCCGGAACTTGAGTCCTGGAGATGGGAAGTACAGTGCCTGCACTCTGAAGGAGGGGTGTTAATGTTGCAGTTTAAAAACTGTAGTGTAAAGCACCCTTCTGGCAAGACAGTGATGGAGTGAATGATGGTGAAAGTTTTTCTTTTTCGGGCCACCCTGCCTTGGTGGGAATCGGCCGGTGTGATAATAAAAAAAAAATAGTTCCAACTTAGTTGATGTTAGCTTTGAGGTCTCCAAAGTTATTGCTTAACATGGAATGCCACTTAATGATGGGGAGTATATTAAAGAAACATGGTTAGAATGTGTTCCTTTCCTTTTTGACAATCTTTCAAAAAAGGAAAAGATTATTGAGCGCATTAAATATTTGTCTGCGAGCCGGACAACGGTTAAGGATGGAAAGTTTGAATTTTGTGTTAAGCTGTGTTTTTCCTAATTTGTCACATTTTATTAGAGAAATTGGGCCATTAGTTTCCATGTGATGTATTTGCTGTAATACGAAGGCCAGAGTTGAGTCTATATTATACCTACAGACAATTTAGCCATTTATAATTATCATTATTGCTGTTGTTGTTGTTATTGCCGTTATTTTTTCAAAAATATGATATCCAACCCAGCGAGAGTGAAAGTGCAAAGGATTATTCTACATTTAACATATAAGAATTTAAAGACGAAAAAAAAATCGTTAAAATGTACCAAAACATAAGGAAAATGGAGACACGGTGAACAGCTGGTCTTGTAATCGCTAGCATGGTAGTTAAAATACCCGGAGTATATTTCAAAATATTGGATGGCACATTAGTGTTTATGACAGCAGTGGTTATTGCATATATTAATTATATAGAGGATACACAAGGTTTTTGTTGAGGTTGTTATGTTGGAGGTGAAGACGAAGTTGGCCTCAGTCTTGTTTTGTAGTCGGTGGGGGACACACATGTGAGTTTTGACGAGTGTTTTGTTGCTGTTTCACCCAGATATAACGTTAGTTTGCTTTCCACTTTATCCAGAACTGCTTGCAACACGATGGCGAGTGATAACAGATGCATTGTTGCAATAGCTAAGAAGAAAGGTGGTATATCAGACGAGATGATTTTGCGCCGGCTCTTCCAGACTTGGTTCCCATCAAAGTTTGTCATCTTATGATACGTAACATCTATGGTGAGTATTCATATGTATATTTACGATTTTTTTTACACTGGTTTAACCTTTATTTTCGTTCTTGCGTTTGCATTCTTGCCAAGGAGTTGTCATCTAATTCATATAAAATATATATACCAAGTTTGTATGTATTATGATGAATATACTTCTATTGTGTGTCACACTGAAAGCAACACTATGTGCACATGGAGGGATCTATATGAATATCTCAACATATATGGCCCGGTGGTCTGGTGGCTAAAGCTCCCGCTTCACACACGGAGGGCCCGGGTTCGATTCCCGGCGGGTGGAAATTCCGACACGTTTCCTTACACCTATTGTCCTGTTCACCTAGCAGCAAATAGGTACCTGGGTGTTAGTCGATTGGTGTGGGTCGCATCCTGGGGGACAAGATTAAGGACCCCAATGGAAATAAGTTAGACAGTCCTCGATGACGCACTGACTTTCTTGGGTTATCCTGGGTGGCTAACCCTCCGGGGTTAAAAATCCGAACGAAATCTTATCTTCTTAATCCCAATACGCCCAATTTTGGGATAAAAGGATTTTTGATTAGTGGCGAGCGGGTGACTATTGCGTCATAGGCTATAATTAACCCTCCATTAGCTACACACACACACACACATATATATATATATATGCAAGGAATTCGCGAGAGCAGGCGAAATATACACACACTGATCTCTGGCTGAAGGAGACTCGAACCTACGAACCTTAGGACAAGGTACGCAGTGCTTTACCAATCTACCCACACTGGACAATACCTTGGCGTGTAGCTTGCGCTACACGTTTGAAACCAAGGCAGCCAGCTTTCAGGGAGAAGGCTTACAGCTTTTCATCTCATCCCCTGCAGGGGATGAGATGAAAAATACCTTGGACAATACCTTGGCGTGTAGCGCAAGCTACACTCCAAGGTATTGTCCAGTGTGGGTAGATTGGTAAAGTACTGCGTACCTTGTCCTAAGGTTCGTAGGTTCGAGTCTCCTTCAGCCAGAGATCAGTGTTTATATATATATATATATATATATATATATATATATATATATATATATATATATATATATATATAATTTATTTATTTTTAACAAGTCAGCCGTCTCCCACCGAGGCAGGGTGACCCAAAAAAGAAAGAAAATTCCCAAAAAGAAAATACTTTAATCATTCAACACTTTCACCTCACTCACACATAATCACTGTTTTTGCAGAGGTGCTCAGAACACAACAGTTTAGAAGTATATACGTATAGAGATACACAGCATATCCCTCCAAACATACACAACATATCCCTCCAAACTGCCAATATCCCAAACCCCTCATTTAAATTGCAGTCATTGTACTTCCCATTTCCAGGACTCAAGTCCGGCTATATAAAATAACCGGTTTACCTGAATCCCTTCACTAAATATTACCCTGCTCACACTCTAACAGCTCGTCAGGTCCCAAATACCATTCACTCCTATCTAACACGCTCACGCACGCTTGCTGGAAGTCCAAGCCCCTCGCCCACAAAACCCTTTACCCCCTCCCTCCAACCCTTTCGAGGACGACCCCTACCCCGCCTTCCTTCCCCTACAGATTTATACGCTCTCCATGTCATTCTACTCTGATCTATTCTCTCTAAATAACCAAACCACCTCAACAACCCCTCTTCAGCCCTCTGACTAATACTTTTATTAACTCCACACCTTGTCCTAATTTCCACACTCCGAATTTTCTTCATAATATTTACAACACACATTGCCCTTAGACAGGACATCTCCACTGCCTCCAACCGCCTCCTGGCTGCAGCATTTCCAACCCAAGCTTCACACCCATATAAGAGTGTTGGTACCACTATACTTTCATACATTCCCTTCTTTGCCTCCATAGATAACGTTCTTTGTCTCCACATATACTGTACCTCAACGCACCACTCACCTTTTTTCCCTCATCAATTCTATGATTAACCTCATCCTTCATAAATCCATCCGCTGATACGTCAACTCTCAAATATCTGAAAACATTCACTTCTTTCATACTCCTCCTCTCCAATTTGATATCCAATTTTCCTTTATCTAAATCACTTGATACCCTCATCACCTTACTCTTTTCTATCTTATCTTTCAACTTTCTACCTTTACACACACACTCCCAAATTCGTCCACTAACCTCTGCAATTTTTCTTTAGAATCACCCATAAGCACAGTATCATCAGCGAAAAGTAACTGTGTCACTTCCCATTTTGTATTTGATTCCCCATAAATTAATCCCACCCCTCTCCCGAACACCCTAGCATTTACTTCTTTTACAACCCCATCTATAAATATATTAAACAACCTTGGTGACATTACACATCCATGTCTAAGACCTACTTTTACCGGGAAGTAGTCTCCCTCTCTTCTACACACCCTAACCTGAGCCTCACTATCCTCATAAAAACTCTTTACAGCATTTAGTAACTTACCACTTGTTCCATATACTTGCAACATCTGCCACATTGCTCTCCTATCCACTCTTATCATATGCCTTTTCTAAATCCATAAATGCAATAAAAACTTCCATACCTTTATCTAAATACTATTCACATATATGCTCTAATGTAAGCACCTGATCTACACATCCCCTACCCACACTAAAACCTCCTTGGTCATCCGCAGTCCTACATTCTGTCTTACCTCTAATTCTTTCAATAATAACCCTAAAGTACACTTTTCCTGGTATACTTAGTAAACTAATTCCTCTATAATTTTTACAATCACTTTTGTCCCCCTTCCCTTTATATAAAGGGACTATACATGCTCTCCGCCAATCTCTAGGTACCTTCCCCTCTTTCATACATTTATTAAACAAAAATACCAACCACTCCAACACTATATGCCCCCCTGCTTTTAACATTTCTGTCATGATCCCGTCAGTTCCAGCTGCTTTACCCCCTTTCATTCTACGTAATGCCTCACGCACCTCCCCCACACTTACATCCTGCTCTTCTTCACTCCTAAAATATGGTATACCTCCCTGGCCAGTGCATGGAATTACCGCCTCCCTTTCATCGTCGACATTTAAAAGTTTCTTTAGGTATTCTCGCCCTCTACTCAATACCTCCATCTCATCTACTAACTCCCCTACTCTGTTTTTAACTGACAATTATATATATATATATATATATATATATATATATATATATATATATATATATATAATATATATATATATATATATATATATGCAATAAGATCACAGTAAACAGGTGATTTCAGAATATGCAAAACAACCACTCTGAAAGAATAGAGAAATTCCAAGCGCTTTCGTGACTACTCACTTTCATAGTTCCTTGATAATGTGAGTAGTCACGAAAGCGCTTGGAATTTCTCTATTCTTTCAGAGTGGTTGTTTTGCATATATATTATATATATATATATATATATATATATATATATATATATATATATATATATATTATATATATATATATATATATATATATATATATATATATATATATATTGTAAAACTTTACGTTAGTGCCTTATAGGGCACTTTGACTTACTGATTCCGAGCCACTTTAGTGGTAATTCAAAGAGGGCCACATGTCCATGTATCTTACAACTCGACTCCGGCTTGTCTATAAATTGACCATTTTGAAGTGGGGAGATCTTGCGGCATAATATCCACCAGACTTCGAAGGACAGTCTGGTGATCAGGACTTATGGTCTTCAGCAGCCTCATGCCCTTTTGTATGGTTATGACCCGATGGAAAATGTGCTCGACACTGGTTCGTTGAACCGCTTCCCAGTGGTTGCTCAAACATGAGAGGGGGACATTCGGCTTGTAAACACTGAAGTGGTTGTGGTTCGGAGGTATTAGCAGGAGGGTGGTGGTGGTATGATGAACACTACAGTAATTCGCTAGTCCTCACATTCGACCAACCGAACCTGTCCTTTGCCAGACTGCAACACTCTTGCTCTACTGCGACGCCTTGCTTGACTGCGTTGTCTTACTCGGCGTCAAGTAACTTCCTCAGACTTTTAGTCTGCTTCCCTGCATTCAGTGTAATGTTTTGTGGATAATTATGGTAGCAGTAATGGTATACAGTACCGACAAGTTGATGAATTAGACGTGTAACACCCCGGTATCCTTACTCTGAAGACGTTTCGCCAATCAGTGGCTTTATCAATTCAATACAGAGAAGTTTATTTGAAGGCGTTGTCATCATCTTAGGTGGCCACCATCTATACTTAGGGACTGATTACCTCGTTTTGTCCAATTTCAACACCTTTAAATAACCTCTGTATTGAATTGATAAGGCCACTGGTTGGCGAAATGTCTTCAAAGTAAAGATACCCGTGTGTTACACATGTCTTTTGTGAAGAGTTAATGGCATTATTTAAACAAATGTAACTTGAATCTCTTTATATATTTTTTCATGTAAAATAATCAGTAAGCCTATTAAAAATTAACGTCTCTAAGATCGTGTACATTACATGATTCAAGTGATAACTAAAACATTTCTTAAAACGAATTGCATTAAAGCAATCATGTTTGTTAAGAAAGAAATTACAGTCATCTTGTTGAGTTTGAAACAATCTGAGAAGAGCTTGTTAACACGGCAGTAAAACACAATCTGGATTGAAGCAATTTCACAGTTCAGAAGCTTATTAAATGTTTAATAGTTCAGTGCACAAGCCAAACATTATTTAATTTAGTTTCGAATTATTTCATATTCTTGCATGTTATTACATAAAGGCTCTTTACATTGTCACATAATGCACTTAGTGCAGGGATACGATGGTGAAGCTGTGAAAATTGGCCTGCCAGTAACTAGCTCATATTTCATTGTCTATTAATATTATCTCTGCCATCTTTCTTCATTGGCTTCACACTATTGACTAATATCTCTTTCCTCTCACATTGCTTGACAAACACTCGGTAAGATAGCATATTCTTTCAGACTCGCTCCTGCCACTGGCTGTTTGAAACAACATTCCCAGCTCTTAATCTGAGATTATGGGCTCAAGAACAGTGTGAATATACATGCAGAGATAGAAGAGGTTGTCCGAGTACAAATAACAGAGATGCATATGAAGCTACGATATAAATAATTTATGCAGACACAGTTCACACACAGCAATCGGTAGATTAACACTGGAATATTCAGCAGTATAGAGAACATTATTATCTGAGACCCATGTGTCTCTAGGAATATTATGAACTGTAAGTTGTGCATCTTTTATTACCCCGTGAACTGCACCTCTCAATGTCCTGTGAGCTGCACGTCTTGGAACCCTGTGAGCTGCAGCTCTCAGTACCCGGTGAGTTGCAGCTTACACAGACATAGAGGGAGGTTGTCTGTCCTCTTTATCAGTACGAACTGTCCGTAGGCTGACACTGGAAAGAAAAAAATCTATCAGACTTCTTACAGAACGAGTCTGTTCAATATACTATGTATGTCTTAATGATATACACAATATACGAAAACGTTTCGGTCCTTGGACCTTGTTCACACCATCAAGGTCCCAGGAGCGAAACTGTTGTTCATGTGTTTTTAATATGCCTTCATTTTTCCCGTCAATTGCATGCTTGTCTCCTATTATCATGTCTACTTGAATACCGATATATATACACTATGAGAGGTGTATGTCTCTCGTTGTGTATATACTTTAATTCCTATTTTAGGTGGAGGGTAGGAGTATCACAGTGGAGGGTGAAAGTACAGAGTGGTGGAGGGTAGGAGCACCACAGTGATGGAGGGTGGAAGCACCACAGTGGTGAAAGGTGGGAGCACCACAGTGGTGGAGAGTGCACTGTAACAACGTTGTAGAGGAGTGGTGTTACTCACCGTTGTAAGTCTGGACAGAGTACTGAGTTGGTGTATCGCTCATCGTAGCCGCCAGAGTCTGGTTGGTGGCCTTCAAAGACATACCCACCTGTAAAACAGTTACCTCGCATGGGTGCTTAATTGAATTTAAAATATTTCTCGATTACATTAAGGTCATTAAGGCTGCACGTAAGTGTTCACCATCAGTCAAGGATATTTTAATCCCAAATATGGACCTATGGGAATTAAAGTAAAATCTAAGGGCATATATACTGAGATGTACACTTTTCCATGTATACATGCTCTGCTGCTCTCACTGTAACCTTTATATATATATATATATATATATATATATATATATATATATATATATATATTATATATATATATATATATATATATATATATATATATATATATATATAGAAAAAGAACATTCACAAAAATACGCATACAAAGTATAACAAAAAACATAGGTAACTCAGAGCTACATCTCGAATACTTCGTCCAGCTCCCCGGCGGTGGGCCGCGTGCCCAGAATGCTGCAGGCATTTCCTCTCTGGATCGCAACACTGAGTCTCTGGAAGAGGAAGCTGGTCGCCCTGTGGTCCTTTGTTTCTATGATGAGCTTTTCACCTAGCTCTATTAGGAACTTTAGAGCACACTTGCCCATGCTCCAAGGGTCTCTGACCCTATTGGGATGAAGTTATAGCAAGGGGGAAGGTCTTCATATTTGCGGATCTTCTGAGTCTCCCTGTGGCTGGCAGCTCCACCCCCTTCCACTACGGAGTATGGCAAGTAGGTGTCTGCCAATGTGGCGGCACATGTGTAGTCCCAGGCAATCTGCTTTCCATCCTTCCAAAGGGTAGCTAATATATATATATATATAATTATATATATATATATATATTTTTATATATATGCCGTGCCGATTAGGCAGAACTTGCGATCTTGGCTTAAATAGCAACGCTCATCTTGCCATAAAGGACAAATGAAAATTTGTGTATGCAATGATTTCGCAAATATCATTCTAAACCTAACGAAAAAATATATTTGATTGTGTTTGTTTAGTATTAAATTACTGTAAAGGTATTTAAAATGTATCTAGTTGGGTTAGGCTAAAATAAATTTCACTTGTTATAATAAGGTTAGGTAAGTTTTCTAAGATTCTTTTGGTGCAAAGTTAAAAATTTTTACATTAACATAAATGAAAAAAATATATCATTAATCGTATAATTGACCAGTTTTACATATTCGGCACGACACATAATATATATATATATATTATAATATATATATATATATATATATATATATATATATATATATATATATATAAGTGATAAGCAAAGCTAAAAGAGTATGAAATTCAGGTTGTGATCTAATCGAAATCAACCCAGGGGGACCCTTTTCACGTTTTTTTGAAATATGAGTAGCGACAAAAAGCTTATTTTAAATTTAACTCGGTTCACCTGCTGTCCTCTTAAGGGGGGCTCCTTGGGCGTGGTAAAGGCTTTGGTCTGAGGAATTCCCCTGTCGGTCTTTTTCCTCAGCCCAAACCAAATTTCCCCCCCATTCTCCCTCCCCTTCCCATCCCCCCCTTTTTTCCTTCCTCCTCCTCCTACCCCCCCCTTTTGCCCTTCCTTTTTTTGGCCCTTTTGGGGATTTCCCCCAAAGGGGTCTATTTCCTGGGTGGGGAAAGGACACGGGGTCCATCCCATTCCGTTGAGGTTTTTGGCGGTCGTAGTTTGCCGGGGAAATTTGGGATTGCGGGGGATGCCCCGATCCCTCCGGTACCCCGGAGTAGTTTTGGGTGTTTTTCGGGCAGGGTGTATCTCTGGAAGCCACCTTTGGGATTCCGGGGGGGGGTGGCCGAAGGGGTATGCTTTGTGGCGGTTTCCCGGCCGCCTTTTTTTGTCCCCCGAGGTAGTCGGCGATGTGGGGGTTCTTCCCGGATTGTGGTTACTGGCATGAAGGGTGGGGTAGGGCCCGGGGTTTCCCATGTGCTCTCGCTACTAGCGGTGTTGAGGCCCCTTTGGGGCGGAGGGAGTTTTTCCGGCCCTTTCATTCCCCCGGGAAAACTATTCCTCCCTCCCCCCCTTTTTTTTTTTTTTTTATTTTTATTTTTTTTTCTTCTTTCTTTTTTTTTTTTTTAAAAAAAAAAAGAAGGGAGAAACCCTAACCAGGAACCCCCTGTCCATAAACCCCATACCCCCGGGGGCCCCTTTTTGATACTGCACCC
Organism: Cherax quadricarinatus; assembly: GCF_026875155.1. Taxonomy (NCBI): domain Eukaryota; kingdom Metazoa; phylum Arthropoda; class Malacostraca; order Decapoda; family Parastacidae; genus Cherax; species Cherax quadricarinatus. The sequence goes on from NC_069406.1 coordinate 27,501,546, forward strand.
AATTCTGACCCTCCCTTGGTTTAAACCATTTCGGAACTCTGTCCCTGTCTCTTGTGGTGCTGTTTCCTCCCCCGCTTCGGGTCCCGGGGCCCTTCGACTGACTCCTTCGATTTTTTGAACTACTCCCTTTGACTAGCTTCGGGCTTTCCCTAGGGAGGGGAAAATTTCGAATCGCCCGCCCTTTTCCGCCGGGCCCAAAACTCCATCCTACTCCTAAACCCCACCGTCAATCTCCGGGGAAATGCTCCTCGTTACCTTCCTTTTTACTCAAAAAAGCGACACGTCAAGCACCCCTCTCCACGCCATTTCGGACCACACAAGGACTAAATTCTTTACTTTTAAGACCGATTTCTTCTTCTGCTACCTTTCTGAACTAGTTTTGGAAAAGGTCCTGGTCTGTTGGTTAAGATATTTCATTCATGCTCTCAAGAGGGTTTGCGCATCATCACTTCCAGAATGCTCCCAAGCTCATGATCTTTCTCTCCTTTCGAAACGATACTACCCCTGTCATTTTGAAAAACTTTTTCTCTCAATTTTGTAGTGGTACTGTCTTTCTGCCCCACCTAGTCCAAAAAAATTCCATTTCATGTGGCAATGATTTTTTTGAACAGCGGGAATCCAGGATCTCCCAACCCCAAAAGTGGGCTTTGCCCTTTCCTGCCCGGGGGCGGAGACTTCCCCTTGCAATGTGGCTCTTTTAATTTTTGACAGCGAGAACCCCCTTTCCTCTGTTTGTCGCGGGACATCGGTTACAAGTTGAAAGGTGATCCCTACACCGCAACAATGTAGAAATTGCTGGCTTTTTGGTACCCAGCGAATATTGCAGATTTGGCCGAATGCCCAGTTTTTGGGGGCCCCCGGACCATCTAAAAAATTTTGCAGAACCTCCATCTTGCCTTAATTGAATTTAAAGCTCCCCCTTCTCTCCCGCCGTTCCCCAGGTCTATTTAAAATGAACGTAAAACCCGTTGCCTCAAGGGGCAAAAGGTTTCCCCCTTATGCTAGGCATTACTATCTCCCCCTCCAAGGGAGATACCCCGTTTTTTTATTTCGTGTTTCCAAAACTCCCCCCACTTGGGGTCCATTTTCGCCCCCCTTGTTGTTACCCTCCCATAGCCACACGGCATCTAATCCTTTTGCGTCCTTGGTCTAAAGCCCCGACTAAACTCATCGTTCCCCCCATTTTCGCGTCCTTCCCTCACAAGCCCCGTATCGCCCAAACCTGTACGAACCTAATACCAATCCCCCCTTATCAGAAGCCCAAAAAAAATCCATTGCTCAAATCTTTGCCCTTCCTTCCCTTCTTCCCCCTCCCACTTTCCCTTTCCAGTCTCTGTACTGTTCTTCCCCCCTTTTCCCTTGGCTCTATTCAATTTGGAGATTCCCCCTCCCCCTATGCCTTCCCCCCCCGTCCCCCCCCAAGTTTCTCCCTCTCACCACCCCCCAGGTTTCTGTCTTTGTGCCCCCCCACACTTCATTCAGTCCCTTACACTTTTCCCCTCCCCCTACTTTGGTACAGTCCATTACTGTCCCAATTTTTATCACCCCCCTTTCTATCCCAATATGGTCCCCCATACATCTTTGAATTCAAAACACTTAAGCCTTTTTCAGAATATATTGCAGAGACAAAAACCTTCAATGGACACTGATTCACTTCCTTTTCCTTCTCTTCCCTTCCCTCCATTTCACAAACCCCATTCTTCGCAACGCTCCTTCCTTGCTACCTGAAGTTTTCCAATGCCCCCACAGTTGATTTTTCTAACCCTCTAGTCCGTGGTCCCTTTTTCCACGATTCCTGTATTTTTTTTCATCGCCAATCAGGCCTATTTACAGGGGAAATCCCCCGGGCCTCAGGGGTAATGGGGGAGCTTCAGAGTTGTTTTCAGGTTTTTCCCCCTGTTGGTACTTCCCTTACAAGAACCAAAATTCATCGGCTGTTTTCCAACCTATCCGGGTTTTAATTTTTTGATTCTTGGGATCCTTTCTCAGATGGCCCTTTTTAATGAAAGTGCCCTTCTTCTACGCAATGATATTCCGACTTAACTATTTGTCCAACCTCGCTGCATTCACTGCCCCGTTCCACTTGAAAAGGGGTTTTTACAATATGTTCTTTTATTCTCTCCTTCTCGAGTTTTTTCTATCCCAGACTTTGCCTTTTTTTTCTCCTTACCACCCCCATTTTTGTTACTTGGTGATTTTAATGCCCCCCTTTTCCTCGGGGGGGGGTCTCTTGTGTCACTGGCCAGTTGGAGGTTTTTCTGCCTCTCACCCCTCCATGTTTTAAATACGGGTACTCCCCCCCTATTGATCCTCGTACTCTACTCTCTCTTGCATCGCTATCAGTCTGCTTTTCCCCCACTGCACTAGATTCCCCTGGTCGTTTTTACCAGACTTACATGACAGCGATCATTTTCCGTCATTCTTACTTTCCTTCCTATTACCCCCTTTCCGTACCCCTCGCTGGCAGTTTGAACGGGCAAATTGGGATTTTACTCACCCCTCACTGTTTTAGTGAGGTTCTTCTTCATCCCCTTTGATGAGTCCTACAATTTTCTCGCCCGTCATTTTATACCGAGCTTCTTTTCTATCCCCAAAAACCTCAGGGGGGCTTTCTCAGAAGGTGGTCCCCTTGGGGGTCTCCTGCTTGTGCCGTGCGTACTTTTGAAACGTGCTGCAAGGCAGGTCCGGTAAAAAGAACGTGAGGACTTTTTGTTTTTAAAGCAGAAGGTGCAAATCGCTCCCCGGTCACCGTGAACTAAACGCACATGGGGCAAGACATGTTTCCCCATCCCTTTGCTTCTTTCTTTTGAGGCAGTCGGGAAAAAGGGTGGGAAATTGAGTGGTAAATATCCCCTGACCCGGTCCCTGTTTAGGGTCGTGGTGTTGAGTAGAAAACCCTCTCCCTTTGCCATTGAACTTGGACACTTGGCCCGTTTTTCCCGGGGGCTCCTTTAATGCCCCTCGTTTCTTTCCTCAAAGTCTGCCAGAGAGTTATACCCTTTGGGTTTTTTTCTCTCAGAGAAGAACAGTATAAAGTGCCTTTTTCACTTTAAGAACTGGGGGCAACGCCTCAGCTTGCGATCTCGGCGCTGGGCCCGACGACATTCATATTCGTATGTACAACATTTACATCGGGGCACCCTTGTAGTCCTCTTAACCTCTTCAACTTTTTTGGGACAAGGAGTTTTTTCCCCAGTGGGGAAATCTGCCCTTGTTCTCCCTTTCCGCAAACCCGGGGACACAGGAATGATGCCTCCCACTATGCCCATCGTTACTAGGCTTTTGCAAAGGTGGAACGTCTGTAAACGACGTTTTGTGGTATTTAGAGACACACAACGTCTCTCCGCTAGTATAGGTTTTTTTGAAGGGGTTTTTACCCCAGACCCCTTACTACGCTTGGGTACGTATGTTTTTTGTAAGCCTTTGGAATAATCCTCAGTTATTGCCCTATTTTTTTACCTGGAAGGGATATGACACAACTTGGGGGTATAATATTTTGGCCCCGGCCCCTTTCCTAGGCCTCCGAGGCAATCTCCATCCTTCCTAAAAACTTTTTAACTGACAGACTTTCTGTGTTCGAGCAATAATGTTCTTTCCCTGGACTTCGTCCCAAAGGAAAGGTTTTTCCCTCGGGATGTGTTCTAAGCACAACACTGTTTTTCCTTGCTATAAATGATTTGGCCCCTGTTCTTCCACCCAATATGTGGTCATCACTTATGTTTTGACTTCGCTTTTTCTTGTGCAGGGCCTGACTGTATCTTATTTCAGTTTTTCTCCCCAAAGCGGGCGACCGTGTTTCCACTTGGGCCCCAGCATGGTTTAAATTTTCAATACCAAAACTCACCAAATTACTTTCACTAAGCTTGTTATCTCCCATTCCCTTTTTATCTCTATGGTTCCCGTATCCCCGAAGTTCAGTCAGGTTTCTAGGCTTCTCTTTGACCGTATTATCCCGGAAACCTCACATTACCTCTCTGAAGGCAACTTTCACAGCCGGCTAAACCTTTTAAAACCCCTTTCTCATCTTTCCGGGGAGCTGTCGCGAACTCTGCTTCCCTACATTTAGCCCTCGTTTTCGAAACTGTTATTGGGACCGTTTTTTTCCCCGGCCCCTCCCGCTACTCTCTTAGCCTTTAATCTATCCACACCAAGGTTTTGTTTTGTCCTTGGTCTTTTCGCTTTCCCCCGTTAAGCCCCTAACAAACGAATGTTCCATCCTTGTCTGATCGCCGTGACCCATTGCTTCGCATATGTACCCCTTTCCCATTACACAACCTTTTCCCTTTATAGAATGGTCACCGATTTAGTAACATTCTTTATTCGTTCGCCGCCCTGTTTGCTCCATCCCTTTTCCTTTGCCACTTCATCTTGTCTTCCCCTTTTTTAACCTTTATATGTTCATGTAGCATTCACTTTTCCCCCCCCCCCTGGGAAGTTCCCGTGTTCGGGTTGTTCTTTTCATCCCTTCTCGATAGCTCAATGCCCCACGGTGGCTTCCCCCTCTCTTTTTCTTTATCACTTCCATCCCCTTTCCCCTGCCCCCCGCTGGTACACAGAGGGTCTAAATTTCAGACGGCGTCGGATTCGCAGCAGTGTTTCCGACAGCGGTGGGGGGCATTTACTTCTTCAAGCATTTTTACTGCTGAATGTATGCCATTCTTTCAGCACTTATTGATCGCAAACTATGCCCGTGTCATCATTTTTAGTGTCTCGCTCCCTTAGTGCTTACAGGCTATACGAAAAATTTTTACATCTATCCCTATTTTCCTATCCAACTTGGCTACGCCCATCTTACCCAAAAATAAAGATATTTTTTTTGTGGGTCCCCGGTCATGTGCGTACAGGGCAAGAAAGGAGACATGCTGCGCGGTCAGCAGTAATGACCTACCATTTCCTTCGAGGTGTTCCATTTCTGGATATTTTTTGCAATAGCTACCCCCTTCGCACCCCTTGGCGCAACGTTTTGGGCAACTTGCTCGGGGAACAAACTCATTCTATTTAAAACCCAGCATAGGTTTTTGGCCCTCTTCTTGTCATCGTGCCGAGGTTGGGGACCACTTCTCCCCCCTCGCATTTGGCCCCAAATCGTCTTACTCATGGGTATATGGAGGGCACCCCGTTCCTCTCTGTGAGCGTTCAAGTTCCAGTATCGATTGGGCCCTTCTGTTAGATGCCCTCTCTATCAAGAGCACGCAGAATTTACCCCCAAGTCGTCTTCGTTTACTACTCCTCTTTACCTTCCCTTTTTGTTTTGGCCCCCCTTAATCCTGACTCTCTCATTGACTTTTTGACAACGAAATGATTTATCCCCAAATTGATATTTTTGCACTCCCCTCAAAACCCCTTTTTAGTTCAGTCTCTTGCTGCCCTTTTCCCTTTCAACCCTCCCCCTACCCCGCTGCACCGTAACCTTTACTCATCCCTTCCCTTTTTCCCCCTGACCCCCGCTTCCTTCCCGCCCCGCAGCGGTATAGTCCTTGTGGCTTCGCTTTTTGTTATAATAATAATCAGCCTGCTGTCAATACAAATGCCGGGTTGTTTTCAAACTACCCTAAAGTTTGTTTATGCTCCATCAATTTTTAAAAATCCGTAAAAAGTTTAAAAATATTTTCATGAAGTGTCAAGCAGCCTTCATACATTTGTGGCATGGGTCAATGAAAAAAGGTTTAAACCACTCTCAGTTAAAAAGTGGGAGATAAAAATGTCCCCACACACTGAGGGTTAGTATTTAATTTTTCAGGAGACGCGGGAGTACACGCGACCAACAGGTTTTATATTTCTAAAAATTTGAGAGATTTACATATTGTCAGCTATAGAAGTTTTGAATAAAAGGAAAAGTGAAAATAATGTGACATTTTATTGGGAAACGTTTCGCTTCCAGGGGCTTTGTCAGTAATTCTACCACCAAAATATACATAAAACAATATACACATTTAAAAATCATGAAAATTTTTTGATGTTACATCTGCTGTAGACATTGCAAATCTAAATGAAACCAAAGGGGGTTAAGTAAAAAGTGTAAATTTAATTGTGAAATTAAAAGAAATTTGTTTTGTGTATACTTAAAAAAGGCGAACGCATACAAATTTGTAGTTATCGATAAAAAATATTTAAAAAATTGAGATGATATATGAACAAAATAATACAAAAAATCATAGTGTTAGTGTTTCCCGGCGAGGCGGAGTCATTGCCAAAAGGAGGTGGTACGGCTATAAAGGGGCGTTATGAAGTCGCCCATGTCGGTCCACAAGTTATTTGCCGTTGTACAGGGGGCACCCGGAAGTTTTGAAAGGGAGGTCCTACAAACTGACCGTGGTGCGCACAAATTTTATAAATCCATGAAAAAAAGTATCGAAATAAATTTTAAAATTTTCTTGTTTAAAAGCATTAAAACCAAATGTCATAGAGAAACATTCACGATAAAATTTTAAATTATTATTTTCTGTTTGACATACCTGGATGTGATTTTGGGGCAACGCCCCCCCCCAGCCCCTCCAAGACCCGGCCCCGCGTGGGTCAACCTAATCAATCAAGCTGTTACGTGGCCGTTATAAGAGAGTTTAATGGGCCATCGCAGTACTTTGGGAGGGGAAAAAGACCTAGTTTTAATTATTATATTGCGTGATTAGTGCTTATGAAAACTTTTTATTTATGGAAGCGCCAGTTGTTTGCGTCAGTTAGGCCAGGGGAATTGAGAGACCTAATCCTCTGTTGCTAGGCGCGGCAACTCCTTAACTTATTTACCAGATTTTAAATTGGAGAAAAAACAGCACTTTCGTTCATTCAATTTCATTCAATTTTTTTTGGAAAATTTCATTTATCTGAAAGTATCATTATTACAAACAGTAAAAAGAAAAGTAATTATTATTTATCAGTTAGACATGTGGAATTTGGGACACCTAGGGTTTCAAAAAAAAATCCCCCCTTTGATACCTACCCCTGTCATATCCACAAGTTGCTCTGGACCTATTAATTACAAATGAAAAATACATCAGGAATGCTGGTAAATATATAAATTTGTGGACTGTATATTAAACATTAAAGAATAATTATAGATATACACAATTACATAACAGAAAGAGAATATCTTAATATCACTCACCAATTTGACTGAGATTAATGTGTATCATACTCAGAAACCTCACTCTAACTAAATCTATGAAAACACTGGCCAGAATTATACACAAATCTAGAGAGCTTATCTGAGGTTCCTAGAGCTGTCTTGTCCAGTCGCCTGATATCTCAAGTTATGCAGGAATGCATATCCACCAATTTCGCCTCCTATTTGAGAGGTATCAGCACAATTTTAACCTCTAGAGCACGAAAAATTCTTCCCCATTCACCAACGTTTCTAATACAAATTCAAAAACCAAGATGGCGAGTCTCCTGCCCAGACGCAGGGTTTCCGTTTTCTATGACAAATATTATTAAATACAGTATAGGCCATCTATTTACCTATAAATTACCGTATTTCCGGAAAATATATACAGTATTTTCCACACAATTAAAAAAACTGCTTTAAAAAGTTACGTCGTTAGTTTTAATATTCATAAATAAATTCAGTTCGTTTAAATTCTTTATTTCAGTCAAAAAGTTGAAAATAGTTTATTTCTTAAAAGAAATTTTAGAAACTTCTCATTACTGTTACACGAGATGAGGTCAGGGTAAACAAACAGACGGTTTCCTCTATCCTCTCCTCTCTCCCGTACACTGCCGACTAGAAAAAACACAATTTTATTTTATTCGATAAGCTCTTGATAGGCTGGCACTGCCAGTTTCTTAGAAAAGGTAATCTAATTTAACAGATCTGTAGAGAATTTAAAATAGACTATAACCGAGAAAATAAAACTGAAAAATTGTGGAAAGTCATCATTTTATGACGCTTTGGAATTTGACATGTATGACATTATTAAAATAGATACCCCTGTAAAATAATATTTTTTTTTAAATATTATTGGATATCTAAATTTCTACTTCAGGTGGGAGAGCCGGTAATTAACTTAGGTGTAGTAGTAATATTTTTATCTTTAGTGTGTTTCAGAGTCTCTTAATCCTTAAAACATAGATACATGCTGTGTTATTTTTGTACTGTTTTGATTTTACGAATATGTTACTGGTTAAATATTTTCAACGTTAGGCTTTGCTGATCTACGGTTCTGGAACCTTTCGAGGGTGTCAACCTACAGTTTCTAAGTCTAAGAAGGTAAAGGTCCAGGGCCTGTTAAAGGCGTTGATGTCCAGCTCCTGGGTCTTCGGATGGTTGAGCTATGTCTCGTAGATCTACAATTCCTCTCTCGAGAGAGTTTGACGTAGAATTTCTATGCCTCTTTCATGTATTATGGTGCATGGGGCAAGAGTTATTATGATACATGTATAGGAGATACGTCTCCTCAGATCGCGCAGCGACAGAAACGCATTTCGTTCTATATTATCCTTACATCATGACTGGGTGTAACTCTCGTGCTTCCATATTCCCTGATATGCGTCAACAAAAAACCTAGGGTGATATTAACACACCAGGACAAAATACCACTCGCCAGATTTTATTGAAGAGTCAGCTTTTATTGAAGTCAGATTTTATTGAAATCTTCCCGAAACAGGATAGCCTAGAAATTTTTATATAAGCTGTTCGAGATTTTCGGAGTATCTAACACTACGTCCCTTTTTCGTTATCAGAAAATAATCAATATTAAATTCATGGGAAATCATACATTATTATTATAATCAAGGGGAAGCGCTAAACCCGGAGGATTATACAGCGTCTAGGGGGGGGATGTGGAAGGCATTCAGGCTTAATTCGGGGAACTGGAGCACAGATCCAATTCCCTAAATCAAGAGCCCCTCACCAACATCAAGGAACCTTCCTTGAGGGGGGGAAATCATACAACGCCTGAAGAATGTGAAGTAGGGATCATACAACACCCGAGGAATGGGAAGAAGGATCATACAACACCTGAGGAATGGGAGGTAGAATCATACAACACCTGAGGAATGTGAAGTAAGGATCATACATCTGAGGAATGGGAAGTAGGAATCATACATCTGAGGAATGGGAAGTAGGGATCATGCAGCACCCGAGGAATTGGAAGAAGGATCATACAACACCTTAGGAATGTGAAGTAGGGTCATACAACATCTGAGGAATGTGAAGTAGGGATCATACAACACCTGAGGAATGTGAAGTAGGGATCATACAACGCCTGAGGAATGGGAAGTGATTAGGGATGTTCCAATGAGGTGAAGGATATCTCTGATACATTAGATCAAGACCCCTTCTCCAGCCTGCAGGCACCTTCAGTGAGTGGATAACTGCAGTAATGATGTGAATTATACGCTCATACAGGAAAGGAAAACACGCTGCAGAACGAGTTTTTATTGGAACAGCTTATCGCTTTGAGTTTTAACATAATGCAGCTTTAACCGAACAAATTAATGTCTTAATAAAAACTTGTTATGCAGAGTTTTAATTTTCAGTATTGTCGGCACTATGCCTTTTGCATCAGGTCATGCATGACCCAAGCTATAAATGACTGTAGGACGGCTCAGTAATACTCACAATATTTACCCAACCGATGTGACCCGGGGCGGAAGAGTAGATATAGATCACGGGGCAATCATAGATAACTTTCAGTACCAAGGGTGGTGGTTTATAGTCTGCTGTTGGGTTTTTGAACCCTCGCACTCCTGTACCGTTGGCGCTTGGAGGGAACTGAGCGTTGTAGAGATAACAGTTTACACCTGTGAAGAACCAAGGGGAGAAGAAACGCTAGGGATTAGTCTTTTAAGATCATTTTTATAAACTATATGTCATTGCTTGAAAACAATGTGATATTAACCCAACATTTACAGTTACAGTAAAAAGAAAGAGATCAGAGGAAGCATTCAGAATATATTTCGTACCCATTATTACGTTGAACAGATATTGTGACACTGACATTATCCAACTATTTTTTGACAAGAAGTTTTGGTTTATTTGGGTTTACCTGTCCTGAGCGTGTTTGACTACATCAGCTACAATTAACAATTCATTCTGTCACAGCACTGATTGCATGGTATATGAGCGAGCGAGAGGCGGCACAGAAATCACTAAAGATAGTATTTATTAGTTACTTGAGCATTATTAATAAATGCAAGTTTTCTCTCGTGTTCTATTTATTAATATTTATTATCCACCAGATCCATCGTGACGCAAGCATTAATAAATCACCTTTTATGACAGTCTACTTAAGAAATCTACGAAATCTGAAAATCTTAAAAAAAAAGTAATTACTCTCATACGCTACATAAAGGTAAGTCACCTATCAGGTCATCCTTGTGTTAACTACTGTATAACGTCTACAGCTGATTTAGAGGAGGCGGACTTGTAATGTATGACTGAAGTTATTCAACCTATGAAGGGCAAATAGCCGTGAATGAGATAAAGACAGTAAACATGACACCTACTTGTTTTGAAGGCTTCCCATGACACCTACCTTTGGCGAGGACTTATTAGATGTAGAGACGCAAGTGCTAGTGATGTACCATCTTAATAGATGTATAGACAGTAGTGCTGGTGACTTACCGTCTTAGTAGATGTACAGACACTAGTATAATGACTTACCGTCTTGATAGACATACTTGCACCATCCCTTCCCGGCACAGCTCAAGATACAGAAGTAATCCCACGTGTGTTGGAAAATAGCGGCAGGGATGGGCAATTTTTCCAGCATGTTACAACTTTTCGGTTTGACGTATTCCTGTGGGTGATAATTCAATACTTCTTACATGTAGTACCCATCTCTGCTTTGACTACGACTGTCAGTCAATGGCTGAAGGCTCTGTGTGATTGTTTTGCTTCCCTAGCGTTAACCTTTATGGTCAGCCTCTACTCGTCAGCTTGGCTCAAAATCTTTCGTATGATCCATTCATGATGGTGCCACATCACCACTCTCGTAATTTAATAAAAAACAAAAATTAAAATAAAAAATTATTATTTTTACATCAAAATGTGAAAAATTGGGGGCCCTTTACAAAAACGGGGGCCCCCTTTATTTAAAAACCACCATTTTGAAGCCCTTTGCATAAAAGCAAAAGGTCAGGTGGAGGTGTCTAAGAGCGGCATGAAATGAGAGGCAGGAAGTGGGGAGCCACCTCCATTTTGCCTCCCAACCACCACCCGGGGCTCTCTAAAAAACCTGCTGCCCCCAAACCCCCGTTGAAAATAGTTTTAAAACGTATTCCCCATTTCTGGTACATTTTGCGAGTTATGTTTTGGGACATTTTTGTAAAAATAAATCAAGAATAGAATCCAACATGGGGGCAAAAACGAATATGATTTACCCATCTTTTTCAGGAAGGGGAAAGCTGCAATATAAAAAAAAACTGCGATGATTCGGTTAGGCGTTCCCCAGTATGGATGGAGCCTTGTATATAAAAATGTTGGACCAAACTGGACATTCCTCTTTTTTGCCTCCATACATTAGCTTTTCTTAACGGAGATGCCTCAGCATTCCCCCTACGTCTTTTATGTTCACCCACTTTAAAAAAAACCTTTTGCCTTCTTTTAGGCTCCAAAAATCTAAGTATACACTTAACATACTTTTTCCTCCAACAGAATAAAAATTTTTCATTCCTAGACTTGTTAACTTAACACCTTCTCTACTTCACATTAAAATTTCCTATACGTGTTTTCCCAAATATTCTTTCACCATTTTTTTTAACTTCCTTTAGAATCCCCAAGAAAACTGTCACAGCACAGAACTGTGACTCCGCAACGACAATTCATTGCTTTAAATTCCCACACCTCCCCCCAAAACCCTTTGCCATTTCCCTTTTTTACAACTCCACTGTAAAATATTAAGCAATTAACATCACGTATCCTTCTCTAAGAAAATTTTTCGGGAAACTAGCTCCTTTCCCTCCTACATAACCAATTTTTGAGCCTCACTCACAGAAAACTCTTCACCATTTTTAAAACCTACCACAATGCCATACACTTAAACACATTCAATAGTAAAGAAATAACCTGAATTTTTTGGGTCTACAGGGCCTAAATTTACTTTATGTAATAAGTTCCTATGTATACCTTGTTTAAAAAAAGCTTAAAAACCCCACGGAACCAAACCCCAGTTTACTGGCACATGTCAAGCAGGTCGCTACAGAAAAAATCCCTCTCAAAATTAGTGTTCCCCTTTTTAAGGATACCAAACTTAAGCTTCGCGGGGCTATAGTATTCTTACTCAGAAATAAGGGAAAGAAAGTTTTCCCAAAAAACCCCCAATAAATAAGGCTTATTTAAAAAATTCCTTGGGCGCGTTTTTGTGACAAATACCGCTTTGAAAAAAAAATTATTTAAAAACGTCAGCTTTCAGCTTAAATACCTGTACGCCCCCGGGGATAAAAATTCTGATTCCGACACAAAAAAAAGGGATCTTTTTTTCCCAAATAGGCAGGTAAAAAATTCATATGCAAAATCGCGAAAATCAGGCGAACATGAGAAAAAAATAGTATTTTTTGATTAGAGAAAATACCTAAAAAAAAATTTTTGATCAGATTATAAATTGTTTAGTTAAATTAGAGTAAAAAGTTTACTTTAGTTTAAGTTAGGGTAACTGAGGTCTTTTAAGTTAGGAATGGACAAAAAAAATTTTTTTTACAACCCGTTTTCATAAAAAAGGGGTCTAATAATCCAAAAAAGGGAAATTTAAAAAATTATTTTTTAGGCATCTCGGCCAAACTGCCCATTTCTTTTTTTTAGGTTGTCTTAATTTATTATTATTATTGTTTTTATTATTATTATTATTTTATTATTATTATTTGATAAATTCTGAACCACAACGAAAAAAAATGGGAAAGACCAAAAGCGAGATTTAAAATTTCCCGGTTAAGAAATTTTTGGGGACCACCTAGTTTCCATTAAGACCTGGATTGAGAGATTTGAAAAAAATTATTTTTTTCCCGAATTAGACACGCGGGGCTCGATCCGAAACCAAACCCAGTTACATTATTTCTTTAGCCCGTACATTTTTTACGTTTTTTTTATAGTTATCGTTCATTTCGAGCTGACACGATCGACACAATCCCAACCTTTTAGGGCGGGGTAGTGCCTAGCCCAAACTTCCACTCACAAGACTGTCATTCCCTTAGTCCCCTTGGGGGGGATGGTAACCAAGAGGCCTACTTTTCTCCCTCGACCCCTCAGGGCGGGGGGAAAGTAGCAGGGGCCCGGGACGTTGGCCCAACGATGATGGGGTGCTTTACCCCCCCCCCTGGAGACTTAGGTCTTAAACCCCCCCGACGGGAAAAAGGCCGGGCCACCACTTAGAAAAGGGTCGGGCCGGGGGAAACCGACGAACAACAAAGCGACATCAATACAGATAGTTTCTTCGGATTTTTCATGTATGGATTTTCCATTTTCTTTGGCATTTAAATACCAGACTATGCATTTGTCTCCCCACCTTTTTTTGACGACTCTCTCTTTCCTTGAGCCCTTCTGATGCCGTTCTCAGAACTTCACATTTGCCATGGGCTCTCTGATTTTTTTCGATTTTTTTTTTTTTTCTACATTTCTCTGGGTTAATACCTTGTCTTCCTCCTAAAAATCACTCTGAAAAGCTTAACTTAAAAAATTGAACTGTTTAAAAAAAGGTTAGGTAATTTTCTAAGATTTTCGGGAAAAAAATTTAAAAAAATTTTTCATTTAAAATAAGGAAAAAATATACTTTAAACATAAAGAGAAAATTTTTTTGAAAGGATTAATTTAAATGGTTTTTGCTAATTGACCGTTTTTCATATTTGGCACGATAAAATATATATAAAATATATATAAAAATATAAATATATAATATAAATATATATATATATATAATTAATTTTAAATAAATATTTATAATATACGTGCCGAATAGTAAAACGGTCAAAAAGCAAGAACCTTTAAAAATTTAAATCCTTCAAAAATTTTCTCTTTTATTTTTAAAGTAAAATTTATTATTAAAAATGAAGGAGGGGGTTAAGTTGCATTTAAAAAATGTAGTTTAAAAAACCCTTTTGGCAAGACATGAGGAGTGAACGAGTGAAAGTTTTTTTTTTTTTCGGGGGCCCCCCGCCTTGGGGGAAGGGCCCGTTGATAATAAAATAAAAATATATATAAAAATATATAATATAAATATATAATAAATAAAAAATATTTTGTGTTGTCGTGCCAAAAGGCAGAAAGCATCTGGGGTTAAATAGCAACGCTCATCTTTCCCCAAAAGGACAAGCGAAAATTTTTTTATGCAATAATTTCGCCAAAATCCGTTTTTTTCCCCCAACGAAAAAATTTTTTCACTGTGTTTGTTTAGTTTTAAAATTTATCGAAAACCAAATCTAAAATATATTTAGTTGGGTTAGGTTTAAAAAAAATTTTGTTCTTTTTTATAAAAAGGGTTGGGTTTTAAGGGGGGGTTTTAATTTCCTTTAGTGAAAAATTTAAAAAATTTTTGTTTTAATTAACATTAAATAAAAAAAATATATCTTTTAAACTTATAAAAAAATTTTTAGAAAGGATTTAAATTTTTAAAATTGATTTCTTGAAAATGCCCAAATTTTTTTATATTGGGCCCCACACACACACACACACACACACACCCCCACAAAAAACAAAAAACAAACACACTGAAACAAAAAGGGGTGACCAGTGAAAAAAATACAGTGAAAAGGGTACAAAAATTAACGAGAAAAAATTTGAGGTGGATCTACCGGGAAACGTCATCGAGCTGGATCTCCCCGGGAACGCCCACATCGACCGGGACAATCAACCCCCACTGCTACGGGCTGCAATACAATACAAAATCACCTATGATTTTTGTTTGGGTGGGGGTCCGGGTTTCCAATTTAACCGCCAAGCTGGGGGAAATTTTTCAAACCTCCCCCCAAAGCACGAAAAAGAAAAAGGCACTCAAGTTTTCAAAAAGGGTTTTAGAAAATGGTAATCCTTTGAACAAGGGGATTAAGTCCCTATAACCCAGCGAAAAGGGCAACACTGAAAGGGGATTTCGGGTTTCACATATTTGTGGACAAAAGGGACAACGGGAAAAATCTACATAAAAACTCCAAGCACAACCACCTATTTTTCAGACAAAACAAAATTCCAACAAAAATTTTTGCAAACCCAAAAATTACAAACACCACACACACCCCAACACACACACCCCACACACACACACAAACAACACACCCACAACACACTCCCCCACACACACCATACACACAACCCAAAACCCACTACACCCCCCCCCCCCCCCACAAAAACACATACACACACCCACATACACACACACACACCACACCCACACACACACACCCCAATCACCCCAAAAAACACAACACACCCCCACACACACACGCAAAAAGGCACGGAAAGTGCGGAAAACCCAGGGGGTTTTGGTCGGGCCCCAAAAAGAAGGTGTGGGCAGCCAAGGACCCCCTAAACCCTTCCCTTAAAGCACAACCCAAACCTACCATTCAGAAACATAATAAACCCACACATAATCCACACACAATTACACAAAAAAATTTAACACACACACACACACACACACACACACACCCCACACACACACACACACATACCAAAGACACAACACACACCCCCCCCCCTCCCCCACCGACATCTAAACTATTTTCCCCTGATCCATCACCCCCCCCAAATTTTCACCCCAAACCCCCCCCAAAACCCCCCTCCCCACTCAGTTTCCCAAATAGCCAAAATTTCCTCCACTATTTCCCCCCCCCCCCCCACACCTGACACACACACAACTAACCTAACATACAGAACTAAAAAGGGTTTTTCCCACCCCTGAGGCAATCAAATAAAACAAAAGGGTTTGGGCCAAGAGCAAAAAAAAAAAAACCAAGGGCAGGAGGGAAAAGCAAAGGAAAAATTGGGCAGCAACTCAAAAAAAGGGGATCATAAAGGGGAAAAAGAAACTAGAAGAACTTAGAAATAGAAGGGAAGAGGGGATAGATAGGGAAAAACAGGAAGGGGGAGGTGCATGTAAAAACAAAAGAAAGCTAGGATAAAAGATTTTTAGAAGAGGAACTAGAAAAATCTGAAAACAGCAAAAAGAACTAAAGAAAAAATTTTGGGATTGACATCAGTTTTGCAAACCTCACCCCACAAAAAAGGGGACGTAGGGAAAAAAAAGGGGCAAAAAACTCCCTGGAGATGCTCTATAAAGGGGAGACTGAAGCAAATAAAGAGCTAATTTTTAAATGTGGGGGCCCAACAGACAACAACAGAGCCCAAGGAAACCCGAGAAGGGAAAAAAAGGGACGGCCACTGACCCCCCAAGTACTTTGGGCCGGAAAAAACGAAAAAAAAAAGGAAACTGCAGTGGGGGAAACCCAAAATTTAAAATGGGGGGATCCCAACAGGGATAGAAAGGGGAGAATGAAAGGGTGAGGTCACCCTTTGTTATGGGCTCCGGGAAAACGAAGGGGAAACATATAAAAGCAAAAAAAAAGGGGAAAAAAAAGCAATTGAAAGCATAAATTGAAAGCAAAAAAGGAAAAGGGAAAAAATATGCCCCCGCGGGAAAAAATTTTCGGAGAATGGGGGGGGTTTGAAAAAAAAAAGAACCCGCCATTGAAGTGCCCTTTAAAGGCAGAAGCAACTGGGAAAACCAGATACTGCAGGAGAAAGCACGTTTTAAGGGGACAGGGACGGCATACAGGAGGGTGAAAATCTCGAACCGGACAAAAACCAAAAAAAAGGGAAAAAACTGAGAGAGATTGGAAAAAAAGGCAAAGGAGGAAAAGAGGGGATGGAGAAAAACAGACGGGAGATCCCAGCCCCGGGAAAGAAGATCTAATAAAAGCCCCCCCTTTTCCCACCCAAAATTTTTCTAAAAGAACCCTCCCAACCGGGTCAACCCCATTTCAACCAAACACTCTAAAAAAAACACCCATCCCCAAAACCAACCCCCAAACCCCCCCCCCCCACTACATTAAAAACTTCCCCCCCCACAGCAACCCCCATATTTCCCTTTTCCAGGCCCTCCCACTTCCCCAAACCCCCAATATACCCCCCAACTACAGCCTCAAAAAAAGAAGTTAAAAGGTGTGGAATAAAAATTTCAGAGGGAAAAAAACAAAAAATGGGGAGTGGAAAACAAAAGAATCAAAGAGACATCCCCAGACATAATAGCACTCACAAAAAACAAAAAAATCCCCAGAATAATAACAATTCAATTTTTTCCATCGGGTAAATTTAAAACTTCAAAAAAGAAGAAAAAAGGAGAGGGGGAGGGGGATTGCACTGCTTTATTAAAAAAAAAAAAAATGGGGGTTTTTAGAAAATGGAAGGAATGGATGGGATGGGCGAAAAGGGGCTTTCTTAGTAGGAACAATCCAGTTGAGGGACAAAGGTGAAATTTTCAAATAAAGGGACAACCCCCCCACAGAACTGCAGGAGGGCCCAAAAAAGAAAAAACATTAGAGCAACAGAGCAAAAGATCAACACACTAGCCCCGGGGGGCCAGGGGACACCCCCCTGGGGGGGGCAAAGTTAAATATTTTTTGGGGGAATTTTAAACACAAGGAGATTGACCCGGGAAAACCTGGAGCCCCCTTGGGGGGCCCCCAAACATTGGGGAGCCAAGATGGATGGTGGTAAGGAAAAACCTCCCTGCAAACAACAAGTTAGAGACACTACCGAGAGAAGGAGAGGATGAACCCGAAAAGGTTTTGGGCCCCTTTTATTCAACCCTGATTTGTTTTGGGCATCGGGGGGTATCAGTATGAAAGGCCCCCGGGAAAAAAAGGGGATCCCGTGGGTTTTTTTTGTTTCTTCGACTACAAAGTTGGGGCTCCAAGTTTGGGGAGAGTAAACAGAAAAGGGGGGGAAAAACCAAACAAAAAAAGGGGGAAATACTCAGGCATGAGGAACTTCCCCTTTAAGACCTTCAGTGGGGGAGGGGAAATAAAAAAGGAAAAAACCCGTAAAAAAATTATGGGGCTATTTTAGCCCAAAAAAATGCAAGGAGGCAAAAGGAGAGGTTTGTTTCCCAAGGGAAACAGAAATAAAGGGGAAAACAGAACGAGGGCCCCTTTTTCACACAAAGGGGTAGGGGGGCAAAAACTTGGTGTAAAGAGAATGGAAAAGGTACGAAGACAGAGAAAATCAGGAAAATTAAAAAAAATCAGGGCCCAAGAGGGCCCGAAACGAATATGCACAGATAAAAGGGGGGCTCCGAGACCCAAAATTTAAAATTTACATAGCAACAAAAATAAAGACTGCCCAAGCGTTTTTACAGGGCCCCCATCAGGGGGAAAACAACAGTCCAAAAGGGCCATTAAAAAGACTGAGGGGAAAGGGGGATGGGGAATTCACAAGAAACGGAAAGAGAGGGGTCCCGGAGCCAACCCCAAGGGTTTAAAGAAAGGGATTTTACAGTGGGGAAACCAGTAGGAACCCCCAAGAAACAAACAGGGGGGGACACCAGCAAGCTGGGTGAGGGACATTAACCAAAGAGGAGGGAAGAAGCCAAAGGAACTTACACCTCAAAAGGCGGTGGCCCAGACAACATCTCTCCCCTGGGGCCTTAAAAAAGGGAGCAAGATATTTTTGTGAGCCATTAAACAAAGATTTCAACATCATTTGGGAAAAAGGGGAACCCCCTTGGAAAGGGAAAAGGAAAAAAGGCCAAAAGAGGGCCCAATTTTTTTAAAAAAGGGGACAGACATGAGGCACTAAAAATACGGGCCCGAAACTCTAACTGTTAGTAAAGCAAGGGCATGGAGAAAAATCATCAGGGGGAAAGGGGGGGGCACCTGGAAAGAAACAAATGTTTTAATTGACAACCAGCACGGTTTCCCGGGAAGGAAAAAACCCGTGTCACAAAAACCCACAAAAGTTTTATGACAAGGGAACAGAAGGAAAACACAAAAGAGAGGGGTGGATCGACGCCCTATTTTTTGACGCAAGAAAAGGGTTCGACACAAATTTCCCCACAAGAGGTTAAATGCAAAAGCAGAGGAACCAGGCACACTTTAAAAGGAAAAGGCCCCTTTCAATGGATCAAAAAACGACAGGGGAGGAAACAAAAGAGTCATGGGACGCGACGGGTGTCAGAGTGGGGCGCCTGTGACAAGCGGGGTTCCACAGGGGGCATCCCCAGGGCCTGTTTCTGTTTCTTGGTAAAACGTGAAAGACATAAAAAGGAAGGGGGTAGCCCCAGAAGTGCCCCTTTTTTGCAGACGATTTGAATTAATGAGAAGAATCAATCGGACCGAGGATCAGGGAGGGAAATTTCAAAGAGATTTGGGCAGGGTACAAAACCTGGTCCGCAACGGCGCCCTTTAATTTTAACCCCCGCCAAAAGCAAAGTAAAGAAGATTGGGGGAAAGGGGAAAGAAGACCCCCAGAAAAACAATATAGTTTTGATGGCCAAAGACTGCAAAACCCCAAATAAAGGAAAAAGATCTGGGGGGGATAAAAACACCGACAAAAATTTTCCTGAGGGGGGCACATCAAACAAAAACCCGCTGCAGCATACGGGCGCCTGGCAAACCAAAGGGTAGCGTTCCGAACCTCAGTAAGGAATTTGTTTAAAAAACCCCTGTACACCATCTCCCTCGGCCCATACTGGGGTATGCACACCATTTGGAAAACCACAACCCCAAATCAAGCACGTCAAGAAATTAGAGAAAGTTCAAAGGTTTGCAACAAGACTAACCCAAGCTACGGGGGTTTTCCTATGAAAAAGGTTGAAGGGAAAAACGGCCCGAAAGACAAATGGAGGCCAGGAAAGGGGCAAGGGAGACATATAACCCACATAAAAAAAACTGCGCGGAAAAGACGAGGTGGGCAAAGACGGGGTGTTCCAAAAGATGGGACAAGAAAACAAAGGGCACAATTGGAAGTTGAAGACCAGATAATCAAAGGGATGTTAGGAAGATTTCTTCAGTCAAAAGTAAATCAGGCCAAAAGGGAAAGCCTAGAAATGATTTGGTGGGGGCAGGAACCATACAAGGTTTTTAAGGCGAGGTTTTGGGTAAGCTCTGGGGCAGGAAAAGAGGACCTAGTAGCAAACAGCGAAGAGGCGGGGGGCCCGGAGGGTGTGACTCGACCCCTGCAACCCCCCAAAAAGGGTTTAGTACAAAAAGGGAGTAAAAAACACACACACACCACACACAAAACACACACACACACACACAAAACAAATAATATATAAATATATATATATATATATAGCCTGTGGGTAAAACCCCCCTAACTTCACATGGGGAGGGCCCGGGTTTGATTCCCCCGCCAAGTAGAAACAATTTGGGGTGTTTCTTTCCACCTGTTTTTCTAAAAGTTCCCCATCAGTAAAATGGGTACCCGGGGGGTTAGTCACTGGGTTTGGGGGCGCATCCTGGGGCAATTTAACCCAAAATTTTTCCCCAAAAGTTTACATAATAAGGGGGTTTCTATATAGTAGAAGGGCACTGACGTCCCAAATATGGGGCTGTAAAAAACCAAAGTGGTACATGTGGGTTTATATGTAGGGCCGAATATGTAAAACTTGCGATAAATTTGGGTTAAAAGCACCCTTCATCCCTTTTCCCCCCTATCCCCTCTATCATAACCTTTTTTAAAAACCATAAATGCAAAAAAAAAACTTTCCCCACCTTTATCCCAAATACGTTTACATAATCTTTTTAAAGTAACCCCCGATCTACACACCCCTACCCACTCTAAAACCTTTCCTTTTCTTTATCTGCAATCCACATTCTGTATTTGCTCTAATTCTTTCCCAAAAATAAAACCCCACCTACACTTTTTCCCGGGATACTCAGTAAACTAATTCCTCTAAATTTTTTTCAGTCTCCCCTTTTTTCCCCCTTTCCCTTTTTTAAAAAAGGGGCAAAACATGCCTCTGCCAATCCCCCAGGTACCTTTCCTTCTTTTTATACCTTTTTTTAAAAAAAAATACCCCAAACCCCCTCAAACACTGCATCTCCCCCTCTTTTTAAAATTTTTGTCCTGATCCCTTCAGTTCCAGCGTGTTACCCCCTTTCATTTTTACGTAATGCCAACCCCACCCCACCCCCACACTTACATCCTGCTCTTTTTTCAAATCCTAAAAGATGGAGCCTCCCCGGCCAGTGCAAGAAAATTTTCCGCCTCCCTTTCATCGCCGACTTTAAAATTCCTCAAATTTTTCTCGCCATTTTTCCCTTTTACCTCCATCTCCCCATCCAAAAACCCCCCACTCTATTTTTTAAAATGACAAACCTTCGTTTCCCCAAAGGGCCCTTTTTTAACTTGTTTAACTCAAAAATCCCAAAAATTTTTTTCTTTTTTCATTAAAAATTTTTGGACAGTGGCCCCCCCACTCTATCATCTGCTCCCCCTTTTGAAACTCTCCCCAAACCCCTTTCCCCTTTTTCTCTGCCCTAAACTCCGCTCTTCTTGTAACACTTTTGCTTTTTAAAAAAAAACTCTCATAAGCTACCTTTTTCTCTTTTATCACACCCTTTACTTCGTCATTCCACCAATCACTCCTTCATCCTGCACCCATCCTCCTATAACCACAAACTTCTGCCCCACATTCTAATACTGCATTTTTAAATCTATTCCAACCCTCTTCAACCCCCCACTACTCGAACTTGCACTAGCCCACATTTCTGCCAATAGTTGCTTATATCTCACCCGAACTTCCTCCTCCCTTAGTTTATACACTTTCACCTCCCTCTTACTTGTTGTTGTCAATTTCCTCTTGTCCCATCTACCTCTTGCTCTAACTGTAGCTACAACTAAATAATGATCCGATATATCAGTTGCCCCTCTATAAACATGTACATCCTGGAGCCTACCCATCAACCTTGTATCCACCAATTCATAATTTAACAAGCTACTTTCATTACGTGCTACATCATACCTTGTATATTTATTTATCCTCTTTTTCATAAAATATGTATTACTTATTACAACCTCTTTCTAACATATTCAATTAAAGGCTTCCCATATACATTTACCCCTGGCACCCCAGAATTACCTACTACTCCTTCCACAACATTTTTACCCACTTGAGCATTGAAATCCCCAACCACAAGTACTCTCACACTTGGTTCAAAACTCCCCACGCATTCACTCAACATTTCCCAAAATCTCTCTCTCCTTTACACTTCTCTCCTCTCCAGGTGCATATACGCAGCGCTGTATAGCCCTTGTGGCTTAGCGCTTCTTTTTGATTATAATAATAATAATCCAGGTGCATATTCGCTTACTATAACCCACTTTTCACATACAACCTTTATTTTACTCCACATAATCCTTGAATTAATACATTTATAGTCCCTCTTTTCCTGCCATAGCTTATCCTTCAACATTATTGCTACTCCTTCTTTAGCTCTAACTCTGTTTGAAACCCTTGACCTAATCCCATTTATTCCTCTCCACTGAAACTCTCCCACCCCCTTCAGCTTTGTTTCACTTAAAGCCAGGACATCCAGCTTCTCATTCATAACATCCAAAATCATCTCTTTCTTATCATTCGCACAACATCCACGCACATTCAGACATTCCACTTTGACAATTTTCTTATTATTATTCTTTTTAGTAATTATTTCAGGAAAAGGGGTTACTAGCCCATTGTTCCCGGCATTTTAGTTGATTTTTACAACACGCGTGGCTTACGGAGGAAAGATTGTTATTCCACTTCCCCATGGATATAAAAGGAAAAGTAATAAGACCAAGAACTATTAAGATAAAATCAAAGAAAACTCAGATGAGTGTGTATAAATAAACATGTACATGTATGTGTAGTGTGACCTAAGTGTAAGTAGAAGTAGCAAAACGTACCTGTAATCTGGTATATTTATGAGAAAGACAAAAGACACCAGCAATCCTACCATCATGTAAAATAATTACAGGCTTTCGTTTCACACTCACTTGGCAGGACGGTAGTACCTCCCTGGGTGGTTGCTGTCTACCAACCTATTATATATACAGTATATATATATGTCGTGCCGAATAGGCAGAACTTGCGATCTTGGCTTAAATAGCAACGCTCATCTTGACAGATAGGACAAGTGAAAATTTGTGTATGCAATAATTTCACCAAAATCATTCTGAACCTAACGAAAAAAATATATTTCACTGTGTTTGTTTAGTATTAAATTACTGTAAACAAATCTAAAATATATTTTGTAGGGTTAGGCTAAAATAAATTGCTTTTGTTATAATAAGGTTAGGTAAGTTTTCTAAGATTCTTTTGGTGCAAAATTAAAAATTTTTACATTAACATTAATGAAAAAAATATATCTTTAAACTTATAAGAGAAAATTTCAGAAAGGACTTAATTTTAAATGAGTTCTTGCTAATTGACTAGTTTTACATATTCGGCACGACACACACACACACACACAAAATATATATATAATATATATATATATAATATATATATATAATATATATATATATATATATAGTGTGGGTAATTGTTAAAGCACTGCGTACCTTGTCCTAAGGTTCGTAGGTTCGAGTCTCCTTCAGCCAGAGATCAGTGTTTTGTGTATATTTCGCATGCTCCCGCGAATTCCTTGCATTGTTCAAATCTCTAGTAAGGCTGATGCATGCAGGGGATGAGATGAAAAGCTGTAAGCCTTCTCCCTGAAAGCTGGCTGCCTTGGATCAAACGTGTAGCTCTGCTACACGCCAAGGGATTGGTCCAGTGTGGGTAGATTGGTAAAGCACTGCGTATCTTGTCCTAAGGTTCGTAGGTTCGAGTCTCCTTTAGCCAGAGATCAGTGTTTGTGTATATTTCGCATGCTCTCGCGAATTCCTTGCATTGTTCAAATCTCTAGTAAGGCTATGCATGCAGGGGGTGAGATGAAAGGCTGGGAAGCCTTCTCCCTGAAAGCTGGCTGCCTTGGATCAAACGTGTAGCTCTGCTAACACGCCAAGGTATTGGTCCAGTGTGGGTAGATTGGTAAAGCACTGCGTACCTTGTCCAAGGTTCGTAGGTTCGAGTCCCCTTCAGCCAGAGAAACAGTGTTTGTGTATATTTCGCATGCTCTCGCGAATTCCTTGCATTGTTCAAAAACTCTAGTAAGGCTGATGCATGCAGGGGATGAGATGAAAAGCTGTAAGCCTTCTCCCTGAAAGCTGGCTGCCTTGGATCAAACGTGTAGCTCTGCTACACCCAAGGTATTGGTCCAGTGTGGGTAGATTGGTAAAGCACTGCGTATCTTGTCCTAAGGTTCGTAGGGTTTGAGTCTCCTTCAGCCAGAGATCAGTGTTTTTTGTATATTTCGCATGCTCTCGCGAATTCCCTTGCATTGTTCAAAACTCTAGTAAGGCTGAAAGCAGGGAGGGGATAGATGAAAAGCTGTAAGCCTTCTCCCTGAAAAACTGGCTGCCTTGGATCAAACGTGTAGCTCTGCTACACGCCAAGGTATTGGGTCCATGTGGGTAGATTGGTAAAGCACTGCGTACCTTGTCCTAAGGTTCGTAGGTTCGAGTCTCCTTCAGCCAGAGATCAGTGGGTTTGTGTATATTCGCATGCTCTCGCGAATTCCTTGCATTGTTCAAATCTCTAGTAAGGCTGATGCATGCAGGGGATGAATGAAAAGCTGTAAGCCTTCTCCCTGAAAGCTGGCTGCCTTGGATCAAACGTGTAGCTCTGCTACAACGCCAAGGTATTGGTCCAGTGTGGGTAGATTGGTAAAGCACTGCGTACCTTTTCCTAAGGTTCGTAGGTTCGAGTCTCCTTCAGCCAGAGATCAGTGTTTGTGTAATATTTCGCATGCTCTCGCGAATTCCTTGCATTGTTCAAATCTCTAGTAAGGCTGATGCATGCAGGGGATGAGATGAAAAACTGTAAGCCTTCTCCCTGAAAGCTGGCTGCCTTGGATCAAACGTGTAGCTCTGCTACACGCCAAGGTATTGGTCCAGTGTGGGTAGATTGGTAATAGCACTGCGTACTTGTCCTAAGGTTCGTAGGTTCGAGTCTCCCTTCAGCCAAGATCAGTGTTTGTGTATATTTCGCATGCTCTCGCGAATTCTTGCATTGTTCAAATCTCTAGTAAGGCTGATGCATGCAGGGATGAGATGAAAGGCTGTAAGCCTTCTCCCCTGAAAGCTGGCTGCCTTGGATCAAACGTGTGCTCTGCTACACGCCAAGGTATTGGTCCAGTTGGGTAGATTGGTAAAGCACTGCGTACCTTGTCCTAAGGTTCGTAGGTTCGAGTCTCCTTCAGCCAGAGATCAGTGTTGTGTATATTTCGCATGCTCTCGCGAATTCCTTGCATTGTTCAAATCTCTAGTAAGGCTGATGCATGCAGGGGATGAGATGAAAAGCTGTAAGCCTTCTCCCTGAAAGCTGGCTGCCTTGGATCAAACGTGTAGCTCTGCTACACGCCAAGGTATTGGTCCCCGTGTGGGTAGATTGGTAAAGCACTGCGTATCTTGTCCTAAGGTTCGTAGGTTTTGAGTCTCCTTCAGCCAGAATCAGTGTTTGTGTAATTTTCCCCATGCTCTCGCGAATTCCTTGCATTGTTCAAATCTCTAGTAAGGCTGATGCATGCAGGGGATGAGATGAAAAGCTGTAAGCCTTCTCCCTGAAAGCTGGCTGCCTTGGATCAAACGTGTAGCTCTGCTACACCCCCAAGGTATTGGTCCAGTGTGGGTAGATTGGTAAAGCACTGCGTACCTTGTCCTAAGGTTCGTAGGTTCGAGTCTCCTTCAGCCAGAGATCAGTGTTTGTGTATATTTCGCATGCTCTCGCGAATTCCTTGCATTGTTCAAATCTCTAGTAAGGCTGATGCATGCAGGGGATGAGATGAAAAGCTGTAAGCCTTCTCCCTGAAAGCTGGCTGCCTTGGATCAAACGTGTAGCTCTGCTACACGCCAAGGTATTGGTCCAGTGTGGGTAGATTGGTAAAGCACTGCGTACCTTGTCCTAAGGTTCGTAGGTTCGAGTCTCCTTCAGCCAGAGATCAGTGTTTGTGTATATTTCGCATGCTCTCGCGAATTCCTTGCATTGTTCAAATCTCTAGTAAGGCTGATGCATGCAGGGGATGAGATGAAAAGCTGTAAGCCTTCTCCCTGAAAGCTGGCTGCCTTGGATCAAACGTGTAGCTCTGCTACACGCCAAGGATTGGTCCAGTGTGGGTAGATTGGTAAAGCACTGCGTACCTTGTCCTAAGGTTCGTAGGTTCGAGTCTCCTTCAGCCAGAGATCAGTGTTTATATATATATATATATATATATATATATATATATATATATATATATATATATATAATAATAATAGTAATAACTTATATACAACTTACAAACTGCTCCATTACAACATCACCTTAACTCCAGTTTACGTTAGCTCACTATCACACTGCTACTAGTGAATAAAATGAACATTTATAAACAGGGAGGCTCCATGACACCCCCTCCTTTCTGTAGGCTACTTAGCCTATAGTTAAAACGTTAAAAACTCTCCAAAACACAGGCCCTTGAAAACACTAGGACCTTACAAAAAACGAGAGCTTAAACACTACCACAGTTATAGTATACACTTAAAACGTACCAAAATTGCCTACTCACAAACATATGACTTCTCCCCGTCACCACAAACATCTCATCTGATACTGTCTCCTGGTCATTGCCTAACTGATCAGTACAATCCCGGAACTATGGAGCATTATTTTATAAAATATTTTTTTTCTGTAGCATACTGCGTAACAACGTATAAGAGAAATTCTAGAAAGGATTGAATTTTTAAATGAGTTCTTGCTAATTGGCCAATTTTACCTATTCAGCACGTTATATATATATATATATATATATATAATATATATATATATATATATATATATAAATATTTACAAATACTGATCTCTGGCTGAGCTGAAGGAGACTCGAACCTACGAACAATGGAACAAGGTACGTAATGCTTTACCAATCTGGCTACACTGGTCCAATACCTTGGCGTCTAGCGTGAGCTAGACGTTGATCCAAGGCAGCCAGCTTTCAAACAGGAGGCTTACAGCTTTTCATCTGATACCCTGCATGCATCAGCCTTACTTAGAGATTTTGACAATGCTAGGAATTCGCTGCCTTGGATCAACATCTAGCTCATGCTAGACGCCAAGGTATTGGACCAGTGTAGCTAGGTTGGTAAAGCACTGCGTACCTTGTTCCAAGGTCCGTAGGTTCGAGTTTCCTTCAGCCAGAGATCAGTGTTTGAGAATATTTCGCCTGTTCTTGCGAATTCCTAGCATATATATATATATATATATATATATATATATATATATATATAATAATATATATATATATATATATGGTGTGTGCGCGTGTGTGTAAAAAACCACTGTAAAAGATCAGTGAAATTCCAGGCGCTTTCGTGACTTCTCACATTTTCAAGAACTATGAAAGTAATATATCAAAGGAAGGCATATAAAGGGTCTAGAAT
>NC_069406.1:27529466-27536966 GCF_026875155.1 Cherax quadricarinatus
AGTTGGCCGGGCAACATGGAACCAAGTGAAGATAAGGGGAAAACGGTTGGAGAGGCAGAAACAACGAGAAACCAGAAGGCTACCGGGGAAAAATTCCAACCCATTCTCGGTGCTACCTGACGAATGTGAGTGTTCTACTGGGAATGCCACAACGAGCACCAAAGAAGCATTGGCAGAGGTGAGTAAGACATCCCTGAAACCCCAACGAAGACCATCGAGAACGTCTTGACGAATTCTATAAGTGTGTAATGCTACCTGGCGAATGTGAGTCGACTACTCGGAGCATCACGACGGACGACGCCAAGGAAGGTAAAAACATTGGGTGTTTTTGGGGGATAGCCAGATTAGGTACATGGATAGGGCATTCTGCTTGAAGGTAGGAGTAGGGGGCAGAGAGTGTGTTTTCCCTGGGGCTGGGATGAAGGATATTGTTAGCCGTCTGGTTTGACATCATGAGAGGTAATGGGAGCAATCCTATTATCTGTCTCAGTGTGGAGGCAACGATGTTGGCAGACGTAGGAGTGAGGACCTGATTAGCGGTATAGGTCAGCAATAGATATAATTAGGGGAAGGGTGGGAAACCTGTCATATGTGGCATTTTGCCAAGGAGAGGATTTGGAAATGAATGGTTGCCCAGAGCAATTGGTGTCAATTGCGGGCTGGACAAATACTGTAAGGAAAATGCGGTAACATTCATTGACAACTGGGACCTCTTCTATGGCAGAAATGACATGTATGCCAGGGATGGGGTTCACTTATCTAGGTGTGGAGTGGGAGCACTGGCCAACGCAGTGGAGGGAGCTGTTAGGTCTTTAAACTAGGAATAGTTAGTGGTATGGGTTTTGGCGGGAAAACTGTGAAGTCGCAGGGTAGTAATATGAGTACTAGGAGAACTAGTAATAGGCAAAATAAGGTGGATATTGGAAAGCCAGTGGCACTAATTGACAAGGACAGTAATAGGTTTAGTGGAATAACAGAAAGGAGCACCAAAAGAATCTTAGAAAACTTACCTAACCTTATTATAACAAGAACAATTTATTTTAGCCTAACCCAACTAAATATATTTTATATAAATTTACAATAACTTAATAATAAAGAAACACAACGAAATATATTGTTTCGTTATACTCAGAATGATTTTGGCGAAATTATTGCATACTCAAAATTTCGCTTGTCCTATATGGCAAGATGAGCGTTGCTATTTAAGCCAAAATCGCAAGTTCTGCCTATTCGGCACGACATATATATATATATATATATTTTATATATATATTTTATATATATTATATATATATATATATATATATATATATATATAAAATGCGATTGACCACACACACACTATTAACTTAAATATTGTCTTACTTGTCAAACTCTGACCTTGGTTGACGGAGTTATAGTTGTAGTAGTGGTGGTGGTGGGTTGAAGACTGTTGGGTGGCCCACCCCGAAACCCACCACCAGCGGCCCTCACGCGCACATTTCATCACTGGTCAAGTCATAAGCATCATTTATCATGATAATTTTGACCAATCACGAAGCCTCAGTTCACATTGTAACCAGCAAAAATTGAGAGTATTTACACCGAAAGAATGTACACTAAAAATTCATGAACGTACAAGCACCACGTTTAAAGGGACAGGGGGTTCCTTAATTAAGAAAACTTCAACAGGGGTGTTCTAAATTGTAATAAATCCATCCTCATACGGTTGTGTCTGTAAAATATTTAGATAACGTTCGGAAAAGACACCATTTATTTACTGAAGTTATTTGCAATAAAGAAACCTTTACCAGGAGATAACACCCTCTGTCACCCACTAATTTTATTTCCTTGTTCTTTGTTAATTGTTAATTTAGGTTCATGTTAATACAATCCTAAATTAACCTGAAATAACACAGAGAAGTTGATTAGGAAGAAGATC
Organism: Cherax quadricarinatus; assembly: GCF_026875155.1. Classification (NCBI taxonomy): domain Eukaryota; kingdom Metazoa; phylum Arthropoda; class Malacostraca; order Decapoda; family Parastacidae; genus Cherax; species Cherax quadricarinatus. The sequence continues at coordinate 27,531,388 of NC_069406.1, forward strand.
CTTGAAAATCTGAAGATGTTGTTTCTGCACCTTGTCAGTTAAACATATAAAATATTTCATCGTTTGCTAGGAAGGTCACCCTGGGTCATCTCATTTATAAATGCTGGAAACAGTAGGGGGGGTTATGAGTGTGAGGTGGTGAATGTTATGTTCGTTCAGTTATATGTGTGAGGTGATGAATGTTATGTTCATTTAATTGTGCGAGTGAGGTGGTGCATGTTTGTTCATCCAGTTATGACTTGGTATGCATGTGACATGTTACGATGTGACATGGTTGATGCAGCCTTTGTAATATCAAATATAGAATTGGAGGAGTAAATGGCACTTAATTTCAGTGAATTTCTTTATTAGCACTAACGTTTCGCCCAGCGGGAGCTGTATCAGGTCAGTGATAACCCATTAAATCCCTTCGAGGGCGAAATGTTGTCCTGAATAAAGGTATCCACTGTGTGGGTTAAACGTATTTAATAACGGTATCCACTGCATGCGTCTCATTAACCCCCACCTTGTCGGTGTTTACATATTATAGTCTCACAATTCTATTCAAGATTGATCATTCTATTCAAGATTGATGGACTGAACACATCGACTCAAGGTTGAGGGACTGATTACCTCATTCTCCTCCTGTTCTTCAAGTTTCTCCTACGTATGGACTGATGAAGCCAATGTGTGGCGAAACGTTTCCTCAATAAAGATACCCAAGAGTTGCACATGTGTCTAATTTATCAACATGTCGGTTCTCTGAACCATTCATCTACACAAGGGATTTTTTGGAGTGAGGTTTGTAGTCTGGCCCTCTACACTCTACTCTATCTGCGGTCTTCTTTGAACTTCCCCAATCTTCATGACTGCACTTGGCGGGGTTGAACTCCAGGAGCCAGTGGTGACGTGTACTTAGCTCAGTGGTGACGTGTACTTAGCTCAGTGGTGACGTGTACTTAGCTCTGTGAAGACCTGTTTGTGTGCTCTCTGTGAATCTGAACCAGGATGCCCTCTCTTGAGCAACTTTACCAGCAGCTGAGAGAAGAGCTCAGAGTTGCTAAGATGGAGATACGGCGATTAACGGAGGAGAACAAGAGGATTCGTAGTAATCCTGTTGTGAGTCCCCAGGTTAAGAAGGGAGCTTGGTCAGTGGCCGGGCAACATGGAACCAAGCTGAAGATCAAGAAAACGGTTGGAGAGGCAGAAACAACGAGAAACCAGAAGACTACCGTGGAAACTTCCAACCCATTCTCGGTGCTACCTGACGAATGTGAGTGTTCTACTGGGAATGCCACAACGAGCACCAAAGAAGCATTGGCAGACGTGAGTAAGACATCCCTAGAAACCCCAACGAAGACCATCGAGAACGTCTTGACGAATTCTACAAGTGGTGCTAATGCTACCTGGCGAATGTGAGTCGACTACTCACGACGCCAAGGAAGGTAAAAACATTGTTGTTGTTGGGGATAGCCAGATTAGGTACATGGATAGGGCATTCTGCTTGAAGGATAGGAGTAGGAGGCAGAGAGTGTGTTTTCCTGGGGCTGGGATGAAGGATATTGTTAGCCCTCTGGATGACATCATGAGGTAATGGGAGCAATCCTATTATCTGTCTCAGTGCTGGAGGCAACGATGTTGGCAGACGTAGGAGTGAGGACCTGATTAGCAGATATAGGTCAGCAATAGAGATAATTAGGAGGAAGGGTGGGAAACCTGTCATATGTGGCATTTTGCCAAGGAGAGGAGTTGGAAATGAATGGTTGTCCAGAGCAATTGATGTCAATTGCTGGCTGGACAAATACTGTAAGGAAAATGCAGTAACATTCATTAACTGGGACCTCTTCTATGGCAGAAATGACATGTATGCCAGGGATGGGGTTCACTTATCTAGGTGTGGGGTGGGAGCACTGGCCAACGCAGTGGAGGGAGCTGTTAAGTCTTTAAACTAGGAATAGTTAGTGGTATGGGTTTTGGCGGGAAAACTGTGAAGTCGCAGGGTAGTAATATGAGTACTAGGAGAACTAGTAATAGGCAAAATGAGGTGGATATTGGAAAGCCAGTGGCACTAATTGACAAGGACAGTAATAGGTTTAGTGGAATAACAGAAAGGAGCAGGAAGGGTAAAGAGAGAGGAGGGTCTTTAAATATTTATTACACAAATAGTCGCAGTGCTAGGAATAAGATGGACGAGTTGAGACTAGTTGCTAGTGCAGGTAACATAGATATATTTGCCATTACTGAGACGTGGTTTAATTCAAAAGTCGGGACAAGCCTGCAGAATGTCACATTCAGGGTTTTAAATTGTTCCAAGTAGATAGAAGTATCGGGAAGGGGGGTGGCGTGGCACTGTATGTCCGAGATCGTTTGAACTGTTGCATAAAAACGGGTGTTAAGTCTGAAGTAACACATACAGAGTCTGTTTGGATAGAATTTTCAGAGGGGCATGAAAAATTAATTTTAGGTGTGATATACCGTCCCCCAAATTTAGATAGGGACCAGGGGAAACTACTATTGGAGGAAATTGTTAGGGCCACAAGGCACGATAATGTAGTAATTCTAGGAGACTTTAACTTAGTCATATTGATTGGAATTTCTTGACTGGGAATTTAGAATCATACGACTTCTTAGAAGTAGTTCAGGATTGGTTTTTGAAGCAATTTGTGACAGAACCTACAAGGGGTAATAACCTGCTTGACTTAGTTCTGGCAAACAATGAATCCCTTGTTAATAATTTAGAAGTTTCAGAGGAACTGGGTGCTAGCGACCACAAATCAATTACATTTAGAATTGAATGGAAGTATGATAGTAGGGATAACTCAGTACCAGTCCCAGATTTTCGCTTAGCAGATTACGATGGGCTTAGAGAACACTTATCATCTGTTGACTGGGGTAACGAAGAGAGCTATCAATATGACAGTTTTCTGAGCACAATATATGCTGCTCAAAGAACGTTTATCCCTTACAAGGAAATTAGATCAAATAGAAATGACCCAAAATGGATGAATAATAGGCTGAAATATCTACTAGGGCATAAGAAAGGAATTTATAGGCGTATCAAAAGAGGCGAGGGTCATCTTATGAATCAGTATATTGACATTAAGAGGGACATTAAAAGGGGGATAAGAAAAGCTAAAAGGGACTATGAAATTAAAGTTGCTAGGGATTCTAAAACTAACCCAAAAAGTTTTTTCCAGGCCTATAGAACAAAAGTCAGAGATAAGATAGGTCCCCTTAAAAATAACTATGGGCATCTTACTGACAAAGAGAATGAAATGTGCTCGATTTTAAATAATTATTTTCTCTCGGTTTTTACACAGGAAGACACTAATAATATTCCGGTAATTAATTTTTATAGTGGATCAGAAGAAGATAAATTATGTAACATCACAGTCACTAGTGAAATGGTTGTGAAGCAGATAGACCGATTGAAGCAAAATAAGTCACCGGGTCCTGATGAGGTTTTTTCAAGGGTTCTAAAGGAATGCAAAATGGAAGTCTGTGAACCATTAACTAATATTTTTAATTTATCTCTTCAAACAGGTGTAGTGTCTGATATGTGGAAGATGGCTAATATAATTCCTATTTTTAAAACAGGGGACAAGTCGTTACCGTCAAATTACCGCCCAATAAGCCTGACCTCAATTGTAGGCAAATTACTAGAGTCAATTATAGCTGAGATTATAAGAAGCCATCTCGATAAGCATAGCTTGATTAATGATACTCAGCATGGATTCACAAGAGGCCGGTCTTGTCTAACTAATTTATTAACTTTCTTCAGTAAAGCTTTTGAGGCTGTTGACCACGATAAAGAATTTGATATTATTTACTTAGATTTTAGTAAGGCATTTGATAGAGTTCCACACCAAAGACTGTTGAAGAAAGTAGCAGCTCATGGCATTGGGGGAAGGGTGCTCTCGTGGATCGAATCATGGCTCACAGACAGGAAGCAGAGAGTGTCCATAAATGGGGTTCAATCCGAGTGGGGATCTGTAACAAGTGGCGTTCCACAGGGATCAGTCTTGGGCCCGTTGTTGTTTATAATATATATCAATGATCTTGATGAGGGAATTACTAGTGATATGAGCAAATTCGCCGATGACACGAAGATAGGTAGGATAATTGATTCAAACGTAGATGTTAGGGAACTTCAGGAGGATTTAGACAAACTCTACTCTTGGTCAGAAAAGTGGCAGATGCAGTTCAATGTAGATAAATGCAAGGTTCTGAAGCTCGGGAGTGTCCATAACCCTAGCACTTATAAGTTAAATAATGTAGAACTTAGCCATACAGATTGCGAAAAGGACTTGGGGGTTATGGTGAGCAGCAACCTTAAACCAAGACAGCAATGCCTAAGCGTACGTAATAAGGCAAATAGATTACTGGGATTTATATCAAGAAGTGTAAGCAACAGAAGTCCAGAGGTCATACTGCAGCTTTATACATCATTAGTAAGGCCTCACCTAGATTATGCAGCTCAATTCTGGTCTCCATATTACAGAATGGACATAAATTCGTTAGAAAACATTCAGCGTAGGATGACTAAATTAATACATAGCATTAGAAATCTTCCTTATGAAGAAAGATTGAAGACTCTTAAGTTACATTCACTTGTTGGTATAAACCTTGGTAATAAATACCGACAAGTTGGTTTAGAAAGACACGTAAGCAAACACTATAACATATTTATTAGAAAACGTTTCGGTCCTGGGACCTTGATCACTTCTAACATACAGAGGTAGAAAGACATTATATATATAGGCGGAGAGTGAGATGTGACGCACGTGACCTGAGGAATGTCATAAGAACATAAGAATGAGAATGAGAGGAAGAATGAGGGGAGACCTGATCGAAGTGTATAAGTGGAAGATAGGTATTAATAAAGGGGATATTAATAAGATCTTGAGGATATCTCTCCAAGAGAGAACCCGCAGTAATGGATTTAAATTAGATAAGTTTAGATTTAGAAAGGATATAGGAAAGTATTGGTTTGGAAATAGGGTAGTTGATGAGTGGAACAGTCTACCTAGTTGGGTTATTGAGGCTGGGACTTTGGGTAGTTTCAAATTTAGGTTGGATAAGTACATGAGTGGGAGGGGTTGGATTTGAGTGGGACTTGCACATCAGAGCTTATTTCTTGGGTGGCATTGAAAATTGGGTTGGTCAGATGCTTGTTAGTGGGATGAATTGTAAAGGACCTGCCTAGTATGGGCCAACAGGCCTGCTGCAGTGTTCCTCCTTTCTTATGTTCTTATGTTCAATAAAATTCTTCATGCGCTGCACTTATCAGTTCCCTCAGTCGTATTATATATAAATTTATCCTAAACCGACACCCTGTTTTTGTTTGCTGTTATTTGCACTTTAATGAGAAATAATTTTGTCTTTGAAGTATCGGTAACTGTGTCCCTTCGCGGTGTGCGTGCGTGTGTGCGCGCGCACGTGTGTGTATGTGTTGTGTGTGTGCGCGCAGGTGTGTGTGTGTGTGTGTGTGGTTGGTCACCTCACTTATGTGGTGTAGAGGTCGAGTTTCAGCTCCTGACTGTGTCTCTTCACTTGCCACTTGCCGAATCTAGCTCTGTGGCTCCTGTCATACCTGTTCT
>NC_069406.1:27541966-27561966 GCF_026875155.1 Cherax quadricarinatus
CCATTTACTATAAACACAGAAATACGAATCTTAATCTTAAAATAATGAAGCCTAACTAGTCATAAGTTTGCCTATAATACTCCAATATAGACACTATGTATTGTGCCAAAACAAAAGCATTCACATTGCTAAACTCACAAACTATAATGTAGTCACTTAGCCTTAATACCATAATCTGTAATAATTTAAAGTTTAGAATTAATCTAAGTCTGCCCGAAATGCCTAGTCATACAAGGTGTCCTAGTGGCCCACTCTGTAATTAGTATTTTAAAACATGTAAACCACACAGTATTCAAAATCTGTAACCCCCCCCCCATTGTAATCCTTATAGAGAATAAACGTGATTGATTTAACGATGAAAGTGCCGTAATGGCGTAACCTTTAACTCTACGGGAAGAACATTCCATGTTTCACTTACGCCACAATATATAAAACAGTGGCGTCCGCCAACTATGTAACATTTTATTCGACGTTCGTTACTCGGCCATTTCGCATGCCCTCTCGACCAGCGAACTCGCAATTCAGTGTAGCAGTTCTGGGGTTCCGCTGTTGCTCATATTGTCCAGTTCAGCGCACTGTTACATGGAACCCGCTACTTAAGCCAAGGTGACGTCACCTTAACTTACCTGAGTGGCAGACTATCACAGATGTTGTTGTGGCCACTTCTGCTCTTGAGTGACTAATTTGTACGGTCTCATTCTGACTTCTCTAATTACATACATGGTGTATATATTAGTGAGGGAATACATGGGTTATGTATGGCATTACCACTGCATGTTTGCCTTGCCCCGCCCTGCTGAATGCTTTGTTTGCTGACTTAATTACACGAACAGATGCTGTGGACCATTAGACTACCACCTATATTCGTAATAGAGTAATAATAATCCCAATAACACCTTTTATAACATTTCTCAAATCATAACTTTATCATCATTGAAAAACCCACTTAATGTTGTACACTTTATAATATTAATTATAACCAAATTCAGTTATCCCCCTATGCTCGATATTGATACTCGCACATGCATACACGAGCACGCACGCGCACCCACACATACACATTAAACAGCTGCAGATTTTTCTGGGTTGAAGTCTCCTAACACGTGTTAAAGCCTCGTGAATCCTGGTCTTTTTTTGCTTAGTTTATAGCCTCGTGATTTACACTGCTTTTCCAACAGATTTTGAAAAATGAAGAAAACATAAGCTTGCCAACGTTTCTTCACAGTCGTCAGCAGTTTGTCAGTTGGATACATATTATCATATGTTAGAAGATGAACGTGTTTAACTTGGAGTTGCTACCGAAACAGACTTAATCTTGTCTTGAAAAGCTGGAACATAGTTTTTAAATTTAAAAACTTGTCTTGTCACTTGCTTAGGAAACCACATAAATTCCTAGTCTTCGTTCTAGCTGGTCTAATGCATCAATTTAAATAATTCTACATTTCACTATCACGCACTTCAAACTGATGTTTTCTGTTAGATTTCTTTTATTACATGCAACATCGAGGGTTGTAGTTGTGCAGGCCGCGGGCTGTATTTAGTTCCACATCCCTGATTTAAGTGATGGGTAATCGGTTTCTTGAACAGCTCAGAGTTACCAGTGTTATATAGTTGCTTAGGAGTAAGGAAAGATCACTAACTTCCTACGAGTACAGTTTATTGTCCTTGATCGTAGAAGCTAGAGAATATGTAAGTTATGATGTGAAAATCTAAAGTATATTCAATGAAAACGTAAATATTATTTACATTAGTCTCTCTCAATTAAAGCATAAGAATATATGCATATATTAACTTTCAAGTAATTTTTTTATATTGAAATGCACATGAAGGAAATCTGGCTGTGGAAATACTACACAGCTGTAGACTACTATTTTAAAATAGGGCCAAATACAATAATGCATTTGAAAAAAAAAATTATTTCTCCTGTTACGATGTACATTTTGTTCTATCCCTTATAGGTAGAAGTGAAATAAGTCATTAATAGAAGTGCTGTTAATTTTAAGGTTAAGAGATATCTATGCATTTATACTATGTCAAACCGTTTACAATATCTTGCACTTTGTTCTTTCTAGCGGAATGAGTGCCTTGGTGCTGGTAAGATCTTAATGCAGAATCAGAGCTACCCTCTTCTTAGACGGATCAAAACTGATTATACCTTCAGTTCCTCTAGACTCTGGTAGAATGAACACACAAACAATATAATGTGATCCTTTATGAAACAACGTTTCGCTCACACAGTGACATGTCACTGAGTGAGCGAAACGTCACCCACTGTGTGGGCGACATGTTATCAATAAAGGATCACATTATACTGTTTTTGTTTATTTTTCCATCGTGTCGGTATTTAATACCATTTATTTCAATCCTCTGACTAACATTTATGAGCTTAGCTAAGTTTATCCATAATAATAACAACATTAATCTGTTGTGTTTGAAAGAAAGTAGCTTTGCCACATCTTTACAGATCAAAAATCTCATAAATTAACTAATAAATAACGTAAACAGACAAAATTTTGTTTAAATAACTAGCAGACGGTTTAAGTGATGCATTATAAGATTGTAATACACAATAATGTGATTAACACAGCACTCTGTGGGCAAATATGTAGAATTCAAAATTATACGACACGAAGCTGACAGCCTCATGACGTACCTGTGATGCGCCTCTCCGTATCTCTCATGATGTACCAATGATGCACCTTTCAGTATACCTCATGATGTACCTGTGATGCACCTCTCAGTATCCCTCATGATGTACCAATGATGCACCTTTCAGTATCTCTCATGATGTACCGGTTGTGATGCACCTCTAGTATGCCTTATGATGTACCAGTGATTCATCTCTCAGTATCCCTCATGATGTACCAGTGATGCACCTCTCAGTATCCCTCATGATGTACCAGTGATGCACCTCTCAGTATCCCTCATGATGTGCCATTAATTCACCTCGCAGTATCCCTCTTGACTTACCAGTGATGTACTTCTCAGTATCTCATTATGTACCAGTGATGCACCTCTCTGTATCCCTGATGATGTACCAGTGATGAACATCACAGTATCCCTCATGACGTACCAGTGATGCACCTCTCAGTATCCCATCAACTCTAGATAACACAAACATAGTGAGATGTTGTCCCACCTTTGTATCAGTATTGTCCGCGCATAGGCTGACACTGAAAAAGAAAATAAGACACTAGGTTAAATAAAGCGTGTAGGGCCATACTGCAGGAGACAAATAAGTTTGTGGAATTTGTTGACAAGTCTCTGTTATGATTCTTTTAATTTGATTTTGCCTCCTGGTGCTTTATCTGTTTGATTACTAAAGTGAAGATTAACAGTCACAATAGAGAGGGAATGTTAACCCCTGACAAGTCAGTAGTCCACGTCGGCCGAAATTCGTCTTAACTCTCTCCCCTCTCCTGTGAGCGGTTTTGTGTATTTCTAAAGTAAATTCAAAATTCGCTCTAAATATCAAATAAAATTTGAAGTCACTTTTCAAAAAGTAAAAAGAAAAAAATATGAAGATGCCCTGGGCTAATTTGATCAGTAGGCTAATATTTATCAGTACCACTTGTTCGTGGGTACAGTAATATAAAATACTGCTCGTTGTACTAATACACCAAACAGGGAGTAGAATGAAATTAGCCTAGAGTCATCCACACCACCGTATGTCCTTCGGTGGCGAGTACAACATCCAGTTCCGCTGGATACGCTACTCTTAAGGATTGTGCGGTCCCGTGGAGATATATATATATATATATATATATATATATATATATATTATATATATATATATATATATATATATATTTCAACACGTCGGCCGTCTCCAACCGAGGCAGGGTGACCCAAAAAGAAAGAAAATCCCCAAAAAGAAAATACTTTCATCACCATTCAACACTTTCACCTCACTCTCACATAATCACTGTTTTTGCAGAGGTGCCCAGAATACAACAGTTTAGAAGTATCTATATACGTATAAAAATACTCAATATATCCCTCCAAACTGCCAATATCTCAAACCTCTCCTTTAGAGTGCAGTCATTGTACTTCCCATTTCCAGGACTCAAGTCCGGTCATATAAAAATAACCGGTTTCCCTGAATCTCTTCACTAAATATTACCCTGCTCACACTTCAACAGCTCGTCAGGTCCCAAATACCATTTTTCTCCATTCACTCCTATCTAACACGCTCGCGCACGCTTGCTGGAAGTCCAAACCCCTCGCCCACAACACCTCCTTTACCCCCTCTCTCCAACCTTTCCGAGGCCGACCCCTACCCCGCCTTCCTTTCCCTACAGATTTATACGCTCTCCATGTTATTCTACTTTGATCCATTCTCTCTAAATAACCAAACCACCTCAACAAACCCTCTTCAACCCTCTGACTAATACTTTTATTAACTCCACACCTTCTCCTAATTTCCACACTCCGAATTTTCTGCATATTTACGCCATACATTGCCCTTAGACAGGACATCTCCACTGCCTCCAACCGCCTCCTCGCTGCTGCATTCACAACCCAAGCTTCACACCCATATAAGTATTGGTACTACTATACTTTCATACACTCCCTTCTTTGCCTCCATAGATAACATTTTTTTGCCTCCACATATACCTTAATGCACCACTAACCTTTTTTCCTTCATCAATTATATGATTAACCTCATCCTTCATAAATCCATCTGCTGACACGTCAACTCCCAAATATCTGAAAACATTCACTTCTTCCATACTCCTCCTCCCCAATTTGATATCCAATTTTTCTTTATTTAAATCATTTGATACTCTCATCACCTTACTCTTTTCTATGTTCACTTTCAACTTTCTACCTTTACACACACTCCGAAATTCGTCCACTAACCTTTGCAATTTTTCTTTAGAATTTCCCATAAAGCTTATCCACATAACGAGGATCATTAAAGGCCTCGCGTCACATGTACACAACCAATGAAAGATACTTTAATTCTTCGTACATGGATTACAAGAGGTATACATGCATATAATGCATGTATACCTCTCCAAGTGTATGTGCATTCATGAATTGTTTTTCCCAGTGCATCCACATCGAGTGATATACGTATCAGAATATAATGTGTACTCTAAATGGAGTATATGTCATATGAAATAACAAAAATAAATGTTAAAAGATTATTGCTTACATGTAACGTGTTTATTGTTTACACTGATATTAGCCATCTGTACGGTGCATAATATATAGATTTCAGCCTAGAAATAAGATTTTCATAAAAAGTAGAACCACGATGGTGGAGGATACAACTGTTTGGTACTCACCGTTGAAAATTTGATCGGTGTATGGCTTGGGGTTAGCACTCATGTTGGCAACTAGTTTATCAGCAATGGTCATTGTCATTCCCATCTGTAAGCACACCGCAAATCACAATTATCTCGGCTATAAATAAAAAAAATGTTCTCAAAAGAGGTTTTCAGATAAATTGTATTATGTAGTGCTGCAATTACTGGCTCGAGTTCAATTTCTCTAGATGGTATATAAGTCTAAACATTGAGAAGAAAACTGAAGGGTCACAGAACTAGAATATTTCCATTCCGAAGTTATTGCGAGATTGTTTAACTAATAGTGAAGCTTTTTAATATTTCGTTAGGCTGTAAGATAGATGGTAGGCAAGGGGAGAGGAAGGAGTGGGATACAATAGAGCTGCGAGAAAGATTGTGGGTTGACAAGAACAGAGAAAGAAGACAGATTAAGTTGCCTAACCACTTTGGGCAGATTTGAACCTGAATTTTTGTTACACAGTGAAAAGTGTTTTAGCGACCTCAGTGAAACTAAGTCTAATGTGTAAAATCAGTTTTTTTTTTTATCTTGTGTTCACGCACCTGCTTGTAGTTACCTGTGTGTGATTGCATTCGTCAAGTCTCAAACTATTAATTTACCAATTTCTGGGTTTACTCCCTCTTAACTTCGTGGTTCTTCCCATACTTATCCATAAAACAACGTAAGACGTCTGGTCCAGATCTTAGTCCAGGCTATTACACTTCCTGACCACCCTTACGCAAAAGATACTTTCTGACATACTTGAGTCATTTGTCTTTAACTTCTAACTCGTTGTTACAGTGCTCAGTAAAAGTCACAACTGCAACTACCAACTGCACATTCGTGTACCAGTTTCCAGCCACACAAACAATTTATCCCTGTCTACCTTATCAAATTCCCTTAGTATTTCGTATATCATTATATCTTCCCAGGTTCCTCTATCGCCTAATGTAAAACTGGTCAGTTAGCAAGAACTCATTTAAAATTAAGTCCTTTTTGAAATTTTCTCTTATACATTTAAAGATATATTTTTTCATTTATGTTAATGTAAAAATAATAATTTTGTACCAAAAGAATCTTAGAAAACTTACCTAACCCTATTATAACAAGCGCAGTTTAATATAGTCTAATCGAACTAAATATATTTTAGATAACTTTACAATAATGAAATTAGCTCTGAGGCACCCACACTATCGTATGTCCTCGGATCACGGTACAACACCTAGCTCTGCTGGGTGCGTGATTCTTGTAGGATTGTATGGTCCCGTGGGTTAGAGCGTCGTGGAATTTTCGCTCACCATGAGGCGGGCTAAAACAATTTGGGTTCGATCCCCGGGCTAGTCGCAGTGTTGTTAGTGATTAAATACCACTCGTTCGTGATTGCAATACTATATATATATATATATATATATATATATATATATATATATATATATATATATATATGTATATAATATATATATGTATGTATATATATATGTATATATTATGTATTATATATATATATATGTATGTATATATATATGTATGTATATATATATGTATATAATATATATATATTTTCTTCTCTTTCAACATACCAGCCGTATCCCACCGAGGCAGGGTGGCCCAAAAGAAAAAACTAAAGTTTCTCTTTTTAAATTTAGTAATATATACAGGAGAAGGGGTTACTAGCCCCTTGCTCCCGGCATTTTAGTCGCCTCTTACAACACGCATGGCTTACGGAGGAAGAATTCTGTTCCACTTCCCCATGGAGGTAAGAGGAAATAAACAAGAACAAGAACTAGAAAGAAAATAGAAGAAAACCCAGAGGGGTGTGTGTGTGTTATATATGCTTGTACATGTATGTGTAGTGTGACCTAAATGCAAGTAGAAGTAGCAAGACATACCTGAAATCTTGCATGTTTATGAGACAGACAAAAGACACCAGCAATCCTACCATCATGTAAAACAATTACAGGCTTTCGTTGTACACTCACTTGGCAGGACGGTAGTACCTCCCTGGGTGGTTGCTGTTTACCAACCTACTACCTAGAATATATATATATGTATGTATATATATATATATATATATATATATATATATATATAAACAGAAAGTTGGACGAGGTAGTAGAACCTCGGTAGAGCGTTGAACTGTCAATTTATGGACCGCGGTTCACGCGTTCTCCCCCTCCCCCCTTCCCGTCATATTGGAGGAAATGACACTGTAATTTAACAATATATAAGTGAAACAAGTCATTGAAATTATATATTACCAACAAATATTGTCGTTTGAAGTCAAGAGGTGATCATGCAGTAGTGGACTAACCACAACACAACTAGAATGATAGGTTTCGTTATAAATGTAGATATATATAGAAAGGTACATGTATATTCAAAAAAAGGTTGTTAAACGTACATAGATGCTGGTGTTCCTGGCCAGGATCGAACCGTTGCCGAAGGAGGGTGTGATGGTGAACGAGGTGATGGTATAGAAGTCTCCCATGTCAATTCCAACCGAGTTGGTGATGTTGTCTGTGCATGGACAACCCCCAAAAGTCAGGTTGGTAGGTCTTATCGTCTGAAACACGCAGTTCTTTAAATTAATATATTTTTGAATCGCATGCAAAACATCCCTTTTTTGCCAGGAACTTCTGCCAAGGTGTCTTTAATAATATCTAGAAACAAAAAACCTGAGAGTGAATTGTTCTGCCAGTAACAACAATAAAGCGTGAGATTTTACTCAGCAACAAAATTTCTGAATCTCTTGTCAAGGCTTATTTCTAATAACACTGTAAAAAAAAGATGGTGGAAATAGTCTTCTGGAAAAGATACACAATACTAATTAATGTCTCGCTTCAAAAGTACTAAAACTGATATCGCAAATAATACTCAATAGTTTTTTTTAAGATAGTATTATTTTGAATTAGTTGTGGATGGATTTAGAGCGGAATTTTTTTACGATAATCGTCTGTAGGTGAATGCTTATACAGACAGCACCTCTGTTTGATGTCTAAATTTCTTTCAACGTGACTTTAGCTAATTTTGTAAAACGTAATGCTCTTATACAGTGTTGTGTAGATTATTCGTGTTCGTCAGGGTACTTTGTTCCATAAATAAACTGAGAGACTACAAATTACCCAGAATAGGGCGGTGAGATTCATCCTGAACCTGAGTCCAAGAGAACTTGTAGGCCACGTTGAATTACATCTGGAAATGTTTGAAGTTGTAGGTAGTGTAAGGCAGCTGTAGCTAAAGCCTTTTCACGAAATTGCTCACAATCATTGTCCAGAATATATTGCTGCAAATTTTGTCAAGGTAAGGAACCAAAGCCAGTAAGGTAGAAACCAAAGCCAGGTAAAGTGAACACATTTCTGTAGTACCAACAGTAAATGGTTAGGCCTCAGATACCTTTTATTATGCGGCAATAAAAAGTGGAACGGGTTGTCTGATCACATAAATGTCAATCCAGAATAAACCAGTTGAGGAAGAGAGCTCCACAAAATACCTTAAAAGTGAGGCTACAGAAAAGGAGGAATGTGACTGATTGTATAATTAAAATTAGTTTAACTTTTATATTTAGCTGATTTGTTCATTTTAATGCTCGTGTAATTTAATAAGTCTATTTTATTCATATTGTATTTCTTTTATTGGAATTCGCTTACATGCATTTGATTTACTCATTTTATTTTTCACTATTAATAATCATAGCTGATTTTTACTGTCTCTAATAGTTAGATATTACAATGGAAATAAGCCACTTAAGGTTATCCTAGGTAATTTACGAGTTACTATGAATACTGCTACTACAAATTCCTGTTATATTCATAGGGAAGCCTAGCATCAAGGCAGCCCCTCCCCTCCTTGAAAAGATGAGAAGACAAGTGCTTATAAGATTTCTTTCAAAGGAAGGTTAAAACTTTCATCTACGACCTGGAGAGAAGTGTAATACTATAGATGGTATACAATAAGAATACTCAGTTCATGCTTGTGTGTGTATCTAGTTTATGGTTCAAGTCGGACCGAAACGTCATCAGCTTCATTCTCCTATGTGAGAGTTATTTTCGTGTATTGTTCCAGTCACGATATTATGTCTTCGTATTCTTTAGTAGTACTCACCTAATTGTGGTTGCAAGGGTCGATACATAGCTCCTGGCCCCGCCTTTACACGATCTCCATTAGGTCCACTCTCTCACTACTCTATGAGCTTTACTATACCTCTTCTTAAAGCTATGTATGGATCCTGCCTCCACTACACCACTTTCCAGATTATTCCACTTCCTGACAACTCTGTGGCTGAAGAAAAACTTCCTAACATCCCTGTGACTCATTTGAGTCTTCAACTTCCAATTGTGACCTCTTGATGCTGTTTCCCATCTCTGGAACATCCTGTCTCTGTCCACCTTGTTGAGTCCTCTCAGTGTTTTATATGTCGTTATCATGGCCACCCTATCCTTCCTTTACTTCAATGTCATCAGGTCGAATTCCCTTAACCTCTCCTCGTAGGACATGCCCCTTAGCTCCAGGACTAGTCTCGTTGCAAATCTTGGTACTTTCTCCAATATGGGCCTGGCGTACACGGTGTACAGGGTCCCGAACGACTCCTTACTGAGATGTCGGAAGACTGTTCATAGATTCGCTAGTCGCCCATATGCTGCAGCAGCTATTTGGTTGATGTGCACCTCAGATGTGCTCGGTATTATACACACCCCAAGATCCTTTTCCTTGAGTGAGGTTTGTAGTCCCTGGTCCCCTAGACTGTATTCTGATGTCTTCTTTGTCCTTCCCCGATCTTCATGATTGCACTTGGTGGGGTTGAACTCCAGAAGACAGGCCTGCATCCTGTACAGATCCCTCTGTAGTCCTTCCTTATCCTCCTCCGATTGAATTCTACTCATTAACTTCATATTGTCTGCAAACAGTGATACTTCTGAGTCTATTCCTTCCGTCATGTCATTCACATATACCAGAAACAGCACCGGTCCTAGGACTTGCCCCTCTGGAACCCCGCTTGTCACAGGCGCCCACCCTGACACTCATTACGTACCATGACTCGCTAATACCTTCCCCGTCAGGTATTCTCAGATCATTGCAGTGCCTTCCCTGTTATACCTGCCTGATCTTCCAGCTTTTGCACTAACCTCTTGTGTGGAACTGTGTCAAAAGCCTTCTTACAGTCCAGGAAAACGCAATCGATCCATTCCTCTCTCTCTCTTGCCTTACTGCTGTCACCTTGTCATAAAACTCCAGTAGGTTTGTGACACAGGATTTCTCGTCTCTGAATCCGTGCTTGTTGTCGTTTATAAAGTGATTTCCTTTCTAAGGTGGTTCATCACTCTTACGATAATCTTCTCCATGACCTTACATACCATACATGTCAGTGACACTGGTCTGTAGTTTAATGCTGCGTGTCTGTCTCCTCGTTAAAAAACTGGGATTACATTTGCTGTCTTCAGTACCTCAGCTAGTCGCCCTGTTCGATAGATGTGTTGAAGATTGTTGTTAGTGGTACACAGAATACCTCTGTTCCCTGTTTCAGGACCCACAGAGAGATGTTATCCGGCCCCATCGCCTTTTGTGATATCCTCTCTAAGATACGTTACTACGTACCACAATCAGCCCTACTCACACTATACTATTCACTCATCTATCTCTACCTCACCTATTCTATTTATGCTTGGGGATCAACAGTATTTGTATTGTATTGTATCTAGTTGCTTAGCATTCTCTTCACCTCCTCCTCGGTTGTATGTATTGTGTCCAGCCCTTGATGATGTACCCCACCTCTTCGTCTTTCTGGAACCCTTTCTGTCTCCACTGTGATCACTTCTTTGAATCTCATGTTGAGCTCCTCACATACTTCAAGGTCGTTTCTTATAAACACCCCTCCTTCCTTCCTGAGCCTGATTACCTGGTCTTTGACTGTTGTTTTCTCCCTGATGTGGCTGTACAACAGCTTCGGGTCGGACTTAGCTATCGCTGCTATGTCATTTTCGCATTGTTGTTGGCCTCCCTCCTTACCTGTGCATATTCATTTCTAGCTCTTTGATTACTCTCCTTATTCACCTGGGTCCTTTGCCCTCAATACTTCTTTCATTCTCTAGCGCACTTGGTTTTAGCCTCTCTACACCTTTGGGTGAACCAAGGGCTCGTCCTGGCCTTCTTATTATTTCTGTTGCCCTTGGTACAAACCTCTCCTCCACTTAATGGCATATTGTTGTCACATATTCTATCATCTCAGTTACTAATTTTCCTGCCGGTTCACTGTCCCACTGAACCTCGTGCAGGAAATTCCTCATGCCTGTGTAGTTTGGCTTCATTCGTCCTGCCCTTCCTACTTCCCTCTCTACTTGTAACTCTGTATTCGAAGCTTAAAACTGCGTGATCACTAGCTCTGAGGGGACTTTCATATGTAATGTCCACAATATCTGCACTACTCAAGGTGAATACTAGGTCCAGTCTTGCTGGCTCATAATCTCCTCTCTCTCTCTCATAGTGTCCCTAACGTGTTAATGCATTAGGTTTTCCAGTACCACCTCCATCATCTTAGCCCTCCACGTTTTTGAGCCCCAGTGTGGTAGGTTTTCACGGTCGATTTCTTTGTGATTGAAGTCACTGGCTGAAGTGGCCAGAAGGGCCCAACCATCTCTCAGTTACTCTCATCATATTCTTGTCTTGGCCTCCTGCTATTCTGTGGTGGGTTATACATCACTGCAATCACCAACTTGAGACCTCCAGTCTGAATTGTTCCTTATATATAGTCCCTTGTTTCTCCTTTGTCTCTCTCCAACTCCTCAGCATCCCATTAGTTTTTGATGAGCAGTGCCACTCTTCCACCCCCCCTGCTCCCTATGTCTTCCCTCAGGATCTGATAACGAGTTGGAAAGATGGCGTCTATTATCATTCCTGTGAGCTTGGTTTCTGTGAGAGCTATGATGTCTGGTGATGCCTTTGGGAATCTTTCGTGCCATTCCTCCCACTTTTTCGTTATTTTGTCAGCGTTGTTTTACTGTACCTTCAGTTTCCTCTCCAACAATGTATTCTGGGGGGTGGGGGGCCGGGCAGGGTGCTATGGGATTCTACTGCATAGTGTGGGATGTGGTTTGTATTGGAATAGTATGGTTGGAGGGTTCTGTGGGTGTTTGCGCACGTTGCTCCACTCAATTCTTGTGGTTTCTACTGACTCTAGCCTTGTCTCTCTTTCTTGCCCCTTTTTCTCCTGCAGGATTCTGTTCTGCACTGTTTCCGTCTTAAAAATCAGTTTGACTGGCCGATTTCTCTTCTAGTACCCCTGAATTCTCAGAAAATTTATTAGCTCAAACATGTCCTCCTCTCCTGTTTGTCTGATGATACTTTCAATCTCTTGTTTTTCTTCTGTCTTTCATCATATGTCCTCCCTACACTCTCTTGAAGCCCGTGAATAAAGACTGACCTCTCCCTCTCCTCCTCCTATTGCTTTTTCGTCCGCATCTCTGGGTCCCATTTGTACATAGCCATCACCTTTATTTTTTTGTACCTCCTGGTGGCCTGGTCGCGCCTCTGCATGGGGCCTGTCTCCACCACCAAACCCCCACTCACATGCTGCTGTGCCTGTGCCCAACAGCATGCCCCCTTAATTTCTTGACCTTTCCTGATCGCCTGTTAAGGCCTTTATGTAAGCTTTATCTCTTCTTTCCTTTCGACCCCTTGTTTAATATGGTGTACCTGCTGCAGATGACATGGCCCTTCTGGTTATTGGCCCTATATCTCGCTTCAGCATATTTACTTTGTCTTCTAGGGCCTGTGTCTTGGCTTCTGCAGGCTCAGCTTGCAACTCCCACTTCTCTGCCTCCATCCTCTTCTCCATTCTCACAGTAGCTTTTCCATCCACTCTTCCTTCCCAGGCCCATCTTCCTCTTGTCCCCTGGGTCTTCGACTTTCCCTCTGAGGCCCCATTTTCTATTTATGTGTGTGTGTGTGTGTGTGTGTGTGTGTGTGTGGTGTGTGTGTGTGTGTGTGTGTGTGTGTGTGCACGTATGCATGTGTGCATTCATGTGCGTGTGTACTCGTAACTAATCTTACTTCCTTGAGTAGTAGTGGTAGTTGTGTTGACGTCTGTTTCCAGTGTTATACATGCTGGTATTCGACTGGAGAAACCTGCCTTGATGCTGGACTTTCCTAGAATTATAATAGGAATTCGTCTTCTTATCTTGGGTTTACATGGGTAGTGTCATACACTCCCTGCAGAGCATCCACCAAAGTCCAATAACAGGTGGTTCTCCTTGGGTACCTTTAACAGTATTTAAAATGGCCTAACTAGCTGTCCCGCACATTACTTTGGTGTCCAGTCGTTTAGCTTCACCAGTTTAAAGGCTGAAAAGGACGACTTCCACTCAACTTTGCCCGAAATGCTCGGCATAACTATGGGTTTTCTGCATCCATAACTAAATGTCACCCATCTCTGTACAAACATTGTATCATGCTGAAATAAAAATTATTATCAATTTCTTGTGTTGTCTTGACATTCTGGATTCTGAAATGGTTGGTTTTCTTTTGACGAGAATGCAAGTACAGAAATATTCTGGGTGCATCCGCCTCTCCCTTACAAAACTGATTGTTGACAGCACAATGTACCTGCCAGCCAGCCTGGTGTCTCTCCTACATATTTTATATTCTTTTCTTCAGTAGCTTTCTCTCACTGTTTATAATCTGCACTCCCGACACCAGTGTTATGTGCGTATTGTGTATATTGGCTGAAAGCTCAACACAGTATTTCTAGAGGCGTATATCAATGAATGGGCTGGAACATACCTGGAGGGTGTTTAGGGGGTCAACGCCCGCGCGGCCCGGTCCACGACTAGGCCGCGTCTTCCCTAACTCTTCCCCCTCGACACTAAAATGTTTCGCAATTTTAGATATATACTGCGACAGGGAGGGGTTTTTACCTCTGTGTATAAACACTGGAAGGTTTATCTCTTAGTGCATTCTTAAAACGTGGATTTAAAAAAAATCCATTCCAGAGTTTACTGTGATCTATATTTATGAAATAAAAAGATTCTTGGTGTACAGATAAAAAAACAACTTTAATAACATACGTGGATTCGATAAGCATTTACGAACTATTTTTTTTATGAATACAATAGCGTTAATTATCAGGTCATGTAAAAGTGTAGACATAATACGAGACAGAGATCAGAAAGAGTGACTATTTAGAACTTACCACATTTGTCCATGGAGGGTGACCTGCCACGTTTTTGGCGACAAACAGAAGACAACCTATGCCTCGCGGCACAGTATTTGGCTGATAGTCACCTGTCGGATTTTTGAACCCCGTTACGCTTGTACCGTTAGTAAATGGCTGGAACTGGGTGTCGTAGAGACTACAATATTGGCCTGTGGAATGTCAAGGGAAAGAAAAATGTTCGGGATTAGTCTCTGCTATTAAATTTTGGAAAAAGGTCTGCATCAAAACATTGATATTTCATGATCACAAAGTTTAAGCTCACCACACACGTCTTGAGTAGTCATCAATACTAATCTTAGATATCAGCAAGAGAAAACAAAATTTTTTTGATGAATTAGACACTTGTGCAACACTTGGGTATCTTTATTGTGGAAACGTTTCGCCAACCAGTGGTTTCCTCAGTCCAGTACAGAGAAGAATGGTTCAAGATCAGAAAGAGTTTGAGGTAATTAGTCCCTTAGCCGGGAGCCGATGTGATTAGCTCATCAATTTTGATAAGAGTACAGCATAAGTAAAGGTACAAGTAAGTTCACCAGGACGGGTCTTGGCCCGGGTCTTCTCCATGCAGTCGGATGCGATGACACCGCCTACGACTACTTCACCTGCAGTATATAAGCTCCTCCCCAGTTATGCTGTACTCTTATAAAGATTGATGGACCGATCACATCGGTGTTTGGCAGTGGAGTTGGTGGGGAGGACTATGTATCTCCTCCCCACTCCTCCTCACCAGGACTATGTGTCTCCTCCCCACCAACTCCATTGCCAAACATGTTTCCAACATCTTTTCCAAAACATCATTCCAAGTATCTACCTCCATATCCATCACCATCAAGGACATTACCAGTAATAGACAGGACAAGCATCAGTCCTCTGCAGGGGTATACACAATCCCTTGTAATGACTGCAGCCAAATATACGTCGGCGAAGCATCCAGAGACCTCTAAACACGTATTTCAGATCACCAGTACGCAGGTAGATCTGACGATCCAAGGAATGCCTGTGTTCAACACCGAAATTCACACAACCATTTAATCGACTACAGAAATGCAAGACTTATCGCCAGAGAAGACAAGACTCAATACCGAAGAATCCTGGAATCCTCACTTATCTGTACATCCATCAACTTCAACAGAACAACAGCTTCTATAACATAGCTGAACCCCTTGCCAAGAAACTTCTTCATCGCTATCCCACATAAGAACATAAGAATCGAGGAACACTGTAGAAGGTCTACTCATATACTTATCCAATCTCTTTTAAAAGCTACCCAAGTTTTTAGATTCTATCACCATACTCGGAAGATTGTCACATGCAGCTTTCTCCACCTGACCCAGCATTCTCATCCTCTAAATACTCACGTATGTTTCTCCCAGGTAGATCTGTTTGTGACTTGATAAAGCCCACTACGTGGGCGAAACTTTGTCAATAAAGGATCACATTATACTGCTTAAGTGTTTATATTTCCATTGTGTCGGTATTATATACCATTTATTTCCACTAACACCCAGGTACCTGTTTTAACTGATGGGCGAACACGGACAACCGGTGTAAAGAAACACACCCAATGCTTCCACCCATGCCGGGAATCGAACCCGGACCCTCAGCACGTGAAGCGAGAGCTTTTGCCTTCAGGCCACAGGCCACTGTATGTGTGTATATATACTGAGATTAAATTATTATTGACTGGTGGTGAACAGATTACATGCAATCTAAACCCATTAACCAGCCTAACTATTTGCAGTGTTGTCATATTTCTATACCGCTTAAAAGTCACACTTCCGTTCGAGCTACCAAATAAAAATCTTGAATACCCCGCACTGAAATTATAGTCCACGAGGTGCTGCCACCTGTCTCCCGGAGTGAAGACTATTCCAGCTCTAAGACCATACATTTCTTTTATGTTTTAGTATGTTATGCTGTAAACAATTTAAGATACGGATACTACAGCCCTCCTAATCGAAGTCAATGTTTCACTGTGGCTGAGACAGTGTGATGGGTGACTGTTACTGACTGTCTCACGGTCGTATTAACACGATTGCAAACATATCACAGAACGTGTGGGGCTCGAAACCCATGGTAAACGAGCTTTAGGGTTCGCCTACCATGAGTTCCATCCCACCTGTTACGTAATTTTCTGACTGGTAGCCCGCTAGGTGGCTCACCGTTTCCTATATAAACTTCAAATTTTTTTTCACATGTTTATTTATTTCTTTTTATCGGCGTTCTGGTATGATATAAGTGACTACTTTTATTAATAAACGATAATCTAATCTAACCTAACACAGCTTAATCTACCTTATGTAAATCAATGACTTTACAGAAAATAGTATGTGAGAAATCAACTTAGAATTTAGGAGAACAGGTTAGGAGAAATTGTGTCCCGTAGATCGATCGCTATGGCACTCAGCTCACACACTGAAGTCCGGAGTTCGAATATTCTCCGGCAGGGCTGGGAAACATTAGGGACGTGTTTCCATAAGATACCTGCTGTCCCTGTTCACTCATTAGTTTAATATAGGTACCTGGTCAAAACTGACCTAATTTGCCCGAAATGCTCAGCATAGCAAGCGGCTTTCTATATAGTGATACGTCATTGATGTCAGCAAGGCCTGTATGCCTTGTACTTGTAAAAATAAAGATTATTATTATTATTATTATTATTATTATTATTATTATTATTATAACAACTAACGTTTACATAAGGGTGAGATGGATCAGCCTCTGAAAATGGAATTGTTTTCCTGTTGTTGTTTCTAGACCCATTTTCTTTTTATGTGACGAAAGGAATTTTCCTACTGATTGATGTCAGATACTTTTAAGGTCAGAATCTTAATCTTTTACAATGTACGAAATGGAGGCTGACGGCTTGTTGGTGATATCTGACATTTCACTAATACTGTGGTTGCTAAGTCATTACTAAATATTTTATGCTAATGAGCTTTTATATGCTTTCTACTGTTTTAATATCATGTTTTCATTTTTCTGGCACCTGGCACTAATCTGCCTGATGCCATCCCATTCTAGCTAGAGTCGTTACCATGAACGAATCTACCTGAACTTCTTACTCATTTCTGCAACACTGCAAGCTCCAGACGATGTGTTCATATATTTATATATATATATATATATAATATATATATATATATATTAATATATATATATAGTGAATACGATATAAAATGATTTTGAATTATTACACACGCATCACTGCGGCAGGGGCCCAAAAGACAACTTCACCACTTACACACTTGTCGTGCCAGTGACTTACATCAGTTAACGCATCACTTAACACCCTCTCAAGTCAGCATGAACTTCAATCCTCTCAGTCAATACCCTGCCATGGTTCCTCACATGACACGCCTAGTTCGTAGTCGTGTCTTTGCGCACACTGCCAACAGACTAGTATTAACCATTGTGCTCATTCCTCTTCAGCGACTGATGCGCTGAAGTCCAATCGCCTCCCGCATGCACAATACCTCTATATACCCCTACCCTCAAACTTCCTACGACCTACCCCCTATCTATCCATATAACATACATCTTTAATCATATCTATTATGCTCCATTCCTCTAGCATGCGAACATCACACAACCTTTCCCTCGGACTAAATTGGTAACCGACCTACTCCTTAGACTCAAGTACGATTCTCTGCTTTATCCACACTCTTCCTCACATGACAATCACTGGCTCCTTCTCCTCGCTACAACTTCATCAAGCACCCACGCTTTCAACCCAAGAAGGCTTTACAACTTCTCATCTACATTCCCCTCATCTCGCCTTCTAGAGCAATTTCTGCCCACAGAATCCGAAGTGACCACACCTTTTCCTCATCAGATCATGATCTCATGTTCAGAGACCATGCTGACACTCCACTCAATATCTAAACTCACCTCTCCAAACTCTCTCCCTACTACAATCATTTAATTCATAAAACCCAACGTGATCCTCATAACTATACTTTACTAAAAAATATTATATAAAATCTAATGACAACTACAAATTCATCACAATCTATGAACTATCTTAAATCTCCAAGACAATGTCAATCAGAATGTGCCAGACCTGACAACTTCCCACTTGTTTGACTTATCTTACAACTCCATCTGCCTCTGTGCCTATGCCCTCGCATTTACTTCTTTACAACCCATCTATAAAATATATTAAACACCACGGTGACACACACATCTACATATATATATATTATATATAATATATAATCCTTTATAATATATATCATAATACTCAATATATAACTTACTAGTGTACTCACGAACAATACTTTGAACTTTTACACTACTGGCGGCAGGCCAGAACTGCCTACAACTTGTACCCTCCCCAACACACTGTACGCATACTACACTCGTCCATACACATGAAAAATATCCTTGACAACCACTCCAGACCTAACAGTACACGCCTTTTCTATACTGTCTTATTGTATCATGCTAATATGGTCATTACACCCCTGTTATTCTTAGCGTGACTGTCGTATCATACTGGCTCTTCCGCATCTTCAAGATATTATCTATTAAAATATCTATATAAAAATAAGATTCGCAACTAGCGAAATACACAACACTGATCTACCTGAGATACTCGAACAAACCTTATGCCAATACCTGCTACTCTCAATTTACTCCACTGACAATACTTGGCGTTACTCCTACACTTTGACAAGAGCCACTTTCAGGAATAGGCTTCTACTGCTTAATCTCATCCTCACCCTCATTCGCTTACAAAAATTTATACAATCAAAATCGCACACTCATCCAAACATGACTTGCTGGGCTCGAACCTACTTAACCTCCATACTATCTTTACCCAATACTCTTACCCACATGCATACTTGCTAGCTTGCGCTACACGCATTTACTTCTCTACAACCCCATCATAACTTTTTCTCAACTACTACAACATGTTAATCCTCTTCCTATACCGAAATATCTCGCTCTTCCCTACTTCATCAACTTTAAACCTACTATCCTCTAAAACTCTTCACTCCATTTCATAACCTACCCCTAATAACCTGCAAATCGCCATGTCCTCCCCATTGCCCTCATAACTTTTTTCCAAATCATAAATCCCTAACTCTTTACTATCTATAATGCTTCACTTATTGTTTCATAAACCCTTCACACTCTCTTTCCTAAAGCCTTCATTCTTCCTATCCCGTCTTACTCTTAATTCTTTCAAACTAATTACAACTTTGTCTGAACTCATACACTTACCCCCTATATTTGCACTCTTTTTCTTGCCTTACAAAACTTCATCTCTTTCCATTTTTCCCATCCTTACCCCTTTTATACTTTTATTAAAAATAGCACCAACCACTCCAAACTAATCTCCCCCTGCTTTTAAACTTTTTTAAATTTTTACCCATAAATCCGCTGCCTTCCCCCCTTTCTTTTTGTACTCCCTCACGAATTTCCCCCCACACTCACAACTGGTTTTCCCACTCCTACAAGATTTTATTCCCCCTTCCCCTATACACAAAATACCACC
>NC_069406.1:27564466-27571966 GCF_026875155.1 Cherax quadricarinatus
ACATAACAACGCCATATGCCACAAGACATGTTATCAAAAAGAAAACAATTTATTTTAACACAGGTAATATGTAGAAGGGAAGATAGTTGCTGGATTCCCTTCCATACCATGGATATATAAATTATGCAAACAACTTCACCATGGAGATATATAAATATGACCTTAAAGTAGCCTCTTCGTGCTGCAGTCATCACATCAGGAGCCTGCAGTGTTGCTAGAAAGTAGATAGAATCTGAGCAATAGTAAGCGTTTTTTGCTAGAATGAGAGTACGGAATCAGAATAAGAGCCCAAGGGTGCCACTTATGCTAGTGCCTGGTGCCTGGAAGATTGACCATTTTTTAAGGAATTATAAGACTGCCATCCCACGAGCACTGATACTATCGTGGCAGCACGACGAGCAAAACAATTAGTGGCATGACAGTCATCAAGAATTCCGTAAACTTCGATGTGATGTAAAAGGCTTAATATTCTAAATACTGTATTGATATGTGGCAACTGTCGGCATTTTCCTTACTTTAGAAAACGGTTCACGGCAACTCATATAATGAGACATTTAAAGGGGAGACATATGTAGCTTACCCACAGGTACAATGGCCATAGTTTGGTCATAATTTTATCCCACAAGGTTCTTAGGGAGACTTGGGTCCATCTGTCAGAGCCGACTCTATCCCTGTGTGTGCCACATTAAAAGAATCTAACGCACTTGTATAGTAGTCCTGTTTTAGGTCTCCAATATGAACGAATATAATTTGAATAAACCGCCACTATTATTATATAGTGAAAGTTTATCATGTTTTGTGATAGCTGATTCTATAATGTTTCGTCCAAGCCAAGTGGAACAAAAGACAATGACTTCAGCTTCCGGCCAATTTGCCATATTATAGACTAATGTGGCTAAAAATAAAATTGGAATCTTGGGCAGCCTATATGGAATAATTGTCTTGTGATATCCTATATCTAAAGATTTGCCAGTCTGTCCCAAATAAGATCAGTTGCACCCATTGCAACCAGTTCTATACACATCTGTTATGTAATGTTCTGGAGAATTCTTGATCAGAATGCTTTTAACAGTTCGTGCATTCTTAAAAACTTCTTGTATGTTAAATCTTTTAAGAGCATTCGGCAGGGCAGATAAATTCTCATTGTACGGGAGAACCAACACATTTTTTATGGGAGGTGTTATCCTAGGTTCTGTACTATGATAAGTTTTTCTAGCTGCTAGCAACGCTGATTTCCAAAAAATCTCTAGGGTTACCGCGGTTTCGTAGCAATATCAAATATTTTCCTAATTTCTTCATCTAAAAATTCCAGGCTGCATAATCGATAAGCTCTCAGAAACATGGTGAGAAATTTTAGTTTAATGTGTTATTATGCACACCATACCCATCCTGTGGGCGGTAGTCAAAAGATTACAGAGGTATATAATGGGGTCCAGGGACTGGACCCCAAAGTTATGATAACTGAACTAGTTACAAAGGTAATGAACTCCAAGTAGATCTGGTCACAATCATGACAAGTTACAAAGGTAATGAACCATCTACACTCCTATACATGGTTACAATCATGAACAAATTACAAAGTAATGAGCCACTGACACGTCCACACCCGGTCACAATTGTAATGAGTTATAAGTACAAATATTAAGTGGGTCACGCGCCCACACGAGCGCGCGCAAACACACACACACACACACGAGGGCGTACTCAGACACACATACACACGCACACGAGCATACCAACACATCGCGCGCTCGCACACACACACACACACACACACACACACACACACACACACACACACACACACACACACACACACACACACGGACTGACGACATTGGAGGATACGAGGGTCAGGGGAGACATGATAACGACATACAAAATACTGCGTGGGATAAGGTAGACAGTGAAAGGTTGTTCCAGAGAGGGGACACAGAAACAAGGGATCACAATTGAAAGCTGAAGACTCAGACGAGTCAGAGGTATGTTAGGAAGTATTTCTTCAGTCATAGAGTCGTCAGGAAGTGGAATAGCCTAGCAAGTGATGTAATGGAGGCAGGAACCATACATAGCTTTAAGACGAGGTATGACAAAGCTCTGGAAGCAGAGGGAGAGAGGACCTAGTAGCGATCAGTGAAGAGGCGGGGCCAGGAGCTGAGTCTCGACCCCTGCAACCACAATTAGGTGAGTACAGTTAGATGAGTACACACACACACACACACACTTGGTAATGCTTTATTTACAGTTAGCAAAGTCAGGGTATTTTTCCAGAACGGTCTGTAATATACCACTGTGGATAAAATACTTTGCCATTTCTTGAACATTTCTGAGTGAGTTGTTTCTAAATTCATTAATTTTTATCACACTCCAGTACATAATGACGCAGGGTGTGACAATAGTCCATCTGCAAAGTTTACATTTCGTTTGGTCTACATCTGATGGTGGTGATTTAACCTGCAAAAGATACTTGTAACCCACCCGGAGCCGGGCGGTAGTGACATCCAAGAATCTCCTTATTTTGTTGGATGCACCATAGACATGTGGCTCCTCCTGCATAATAGAATGATGATAGATGGAGTGACTGGTGTCAGTCTCCCTGAGTCTTAAGTCAATAAAGTTCAATTGAAATTCTTTTCGTATTATTGTTCTCAAACTGCTAAGTGACAACCCAAGATTGTAATCTACTCCCTCTTTGAAAGCATACAAATTAGCCAATTCATCAGTTCTATCATGCATCTGGAAACACTCCAAAACTATATCCTCACCTGCTTTTAACACTTCTGTCTTTATCCCATCAATCCCAGCTGCCTTAACCCCTTTCATTCCACCTACTGCCTTACGAACTCCCCCCACCTCCACTCACAACTGGCTTTTCCTCACCTCTACAAGATGTTATTCCTCCTTTCCCTATACAGGAAATCACAACTTCCCTATCTTCATCAACATTTAACAGTACCTCAAAATGTTCCCTCAATCTACCCAATGCCTCTAACTCTCCACTTAATAACTCTCCTCTCCTATTTTTAACTATCAAATCCATTCATTCTCTAGGCTTCATCAATTTATTAATGTCACTCCAAAACTATTTCTTATTTTCAACCAAATTTTTTGATAACATCTCACCCGCGATATATATATATATATATATATATATATATATATAATATATAATATATATATATATATATATAAATATATATATATAATATATATAAATATAAAAATATATATATATATATTATAATATTTATAATATATATATATAATAATATATAAAATATATATATATATATATATATATATATATAAATATATATATATAATATATAAAAATATAAATTTATATAATATATATATATTATAATATATATATATTATATATAATATATATATATAAATATATATATATATATATATATAATAAAATATATTATATATAATATATATATATTATATAAAATATATATAATTTTATATATTATATATATATATATATATAATATATATATATATATAATATATTTTATTTTATATAATATATATATATAAATATATATAATTATAATATAATATATATATTATATAATATATATATATAATTTAAAATATATAATATATATATATAATATATATATATTATATATATAATATATATATATATATATATATTATAAATATATTTTTATATATAATATATATATATATATATAAAATAATAATAATATATATATAATATATATATATATATAATATTAAATATATATAAATATATATATATAAAAAAAATATATATTATATAATATATAAAATATATTATTATATATATATATTATATATATAATAAATATAAATATATATATATATATAATAAAATATATATATATAATATATATATAAAATAAATATATATATATATATATATATATATATATATATATATAATATATATATATTTTTATATATATATATATATATATATATATGTATGTAATGTCGTGCTGAATAGGGTAAACTTGCGATTTTGGCTCAAATAGCAACGCTCTTCTTGCCGAATAAGGCAAGCAAAAATTTGTGTGTGCAAAAAATTTCCCCAAAAATTCATTCTGAACCTAACGAAAAAAAAAATATTATATATTATATATATATATATATATATATATAAATTATAATATATATATATATATTTATATGGCAAACGGGAAGTAGTTCGGAACATATAGTAAAGACAGAGGAAGATGTGATGGTGTACTCTCCAGTGGTGTTGGTGACCCACCGTCACCATACGTACCGACGTTGACTTACCGTTTTGGTAGACGAACTGGCACCAGTCCTGTTGGGCACACTGTAAAACGCAGTAGGAGTCCCAGTTCCTGCTGAAGATAGTGGCAGGGATGGGCCAGTCGTAAGAATAGTAACAAAACGGTAAGTTTACCATTTCCTGTGAACCAAAAGTTTATAAATTATTACTCTTTTCCTATACTTGTTAACACTCTCTTTCTGTTTAGTAGAGTCGAACCAGCAACTGTCGTCGCCAGGATTAAAGTTTTTTGCTTGAAGGAGTGACGGTGATATTAGTTTTATTCTTAGTAGCTGTCATCTTACAATTAACAGAGACATCTAAAAAAAATACAAGAAATATCAGTGTAAAAGAAGCAACAAATAGAAAACTACCAGTAACCCTGAGTGTGCTGGACACCCTGGCATGAACACTTGATTATGCCCCCTACAAGAGGACTTGACACTGGTGGAAGGCGCTTGATCCAGAGAATTAAAAGTACCCTCCTATTCCTCTGATCAAGCCTGCTGACCTGCGATTCTATGATCGCTATATAACCTTAATGGCTTAAGCCAATTTTTGAGTTGGTTTGGAAAAAGGTTGGACAAATGTATGGGTGGTTTTGATAAGAACCTGCCTTGCATGGACCAGTAGGCCTGTTGTAGTGTTCCTCCATTCTTATGTTCTTAGTCTTCTATCCTTCACAGACGCCGTCTTGTCGAAGCATCCCTTATACAAAACTTTCCTAATGTGAATCTTAGTCCTGACTTTGCCATTGCAATACCTTCCTTTCTCATTACATTGTCAAATGCTTCAGACATCAGAACACTCGTGTCTTGACTTAGTATTTATCTCCTCTCCTCACCTCTTTTATTCGTGTCTTGACTTAGTATTTATCTCCTCTCCTCACCTCTTTTATTCGTGTCTTGACTTAGTATTATTTTTATCCTTTTTTTCCTACTCCTCTCCTCACCTCTTTTCCTTTCCTATGTTTTCTTTGCCTTTCCTTTCTTCTGCTTAGGTGGGTTATGTCCTGTGTTCTTCCCCTGAGTTTTTATGCTACCCTCGTGGGCCATTAACTGTACTGCAGTGCTCATTTTTCTTTATTTATTTTCTTCTTAGACTGCCTCTACTACTACTAACTAACTACTACTACTACTACTACTGCTACTATACTACTACTATACTCTCACTATCTACATTACTACATCACCACCACCGCCGCCGCCGCCGCCACCGCCACCGCCACCATCACCACCACCACCACCACCACCACCACCACCTCCACCACCACTATTACACCTACCATTACCACTACTTCTGTAATTACACTACTACCTCCTCTCGTTCTACTGGCTCCCTTTCCTTTGCTCTTGTGTGTGACTAGTTAATTGTCCAAGTCGGACCAAAATATCGTCAAAAGCTTCATAATCCTATGTGCGGGCTATACATGTTTTGTTCCAGTATTGTGCCTTTTTATTCTATATATCTTTAACATGTACATTAACAAAGAAAAGGTTTAAGATAATCATAAGAGGTTTTCTCAAGTTATCACACGACAACTTGGAGGAAAAAGCCTTGTAAACAAATATAGGTAACCTTTTTCAAACAGATAATTTGATAATAATCGACCACACAAAGTAGGCAATTAAAGAGGCAGAGACAAAGTTAATAGTGGTTACTCAGTAACACGTGAGATGCCATGCATACAAGCTCTCTCACAATAACATAAATACGTCAGTGCAGACGCACATGCAACTTATACAAGCACACGCAGCATGCACTTACATGGACAATAATCACGCAGATATGCATACACATGTATACAGATACACAGACAGTATACAGTTAGGTATCCTCTGAAATAGAATGCTTGAAATGATTGCTTCAGATTTATTTCTTCATAAGATTTTTTTGGGGGTTAGTAAGTTTTTTTAGGCACGGGTACACATAGGATAACCCAAATAAGTCAAACAAAGTGACTTATTTCCGTTGGGGTTTGTGTGCGCCAACTTTCTACACTGGTGTGTCTTACCTAGAGAAATGTGAAGAGTATTATTGGGCTGTGAAGATGCCAATTTGCCAGTTTTCTAGAAAAAAAATTGTACCGTATATTGACTTGTGGGTTATTCATATGTCAAATGGACCAGGGGTCCCCACCTGACCATCTCCAATTTCGATAAAATTTTACATAAAGGTTGGCATATATATCATACTAACTTTTGGAAAGTTTTTATTCATGATGTACAATAGTAATGTTAGGGTCTTCAGAGTGGAGGCAGGTGAAAATTTCACCAACTCACACCACACAATCAGCAATGTCCAGGTTATTGCTGTGGCAGATCTACAAGAGCAAAAGTTGTGACGTAGACATTCCTATACAACGTTTGGAGCCGAGTTCAAAAATCATAATCCTAAAACTTACATGCTTTTACTTTTTTCACAGTATGAAGCCGAAGTAGGATAAAAAAAAAACTGTCGCGTAAAATTGAATCTTGAATTCAGCTGTCTATATCTCCAAAGAAAAACGTTATTTTAGTATGACATTGTTGCAGCCAGCTACCCAAGTGGACATAGTCACAATCCTAAAATATCAGACTCCAAGAAGTTTTAGTTCCTGTGTTAATGGTACCTAAAAACGCCTTCACAGACCTCACGGTGAATTTTAGGCCATTATTGAAGACCAGTAACAAAAAAGCAGCAGAACCAATTTTCTTAAAAAAATCTTCATTAGAAAGAGCAGATTCTAAACTACAAGATATCTGTTTTCTGGACAGGCGTTTTATCCTTGAAGGGAGAAAACAGGTCTTAAAATAAGGTGATTTTTGAAAACCAGGCATTTTTCCGTTGTTGTAGCGTTTTTGTTGTAAAAAAACAGAAAACTGTTGTTTCTAGCGTTGTTTTTTTTAACAACAGAAACTTTTGTTATATTTGTATTGCTCTATAACAACAAAAAATTTTCTTCTAGTCGGGGCTACTCAGCTCTATGGCAAAGGTCCCCTTAGAAAAGTACCAAGTATGCACAGGCCCCGGATACTTTTTTAACTAATTCAGAAAACAAAAAATCGGTTTAAAGGGCGTGTACTCATCATTTTTATGAACTTCATTTTCAGTCCTGTTTTTTAAAAATGGTAACGGGGGTAACAGGTTATTTAAGCTTTCTCCGAATTCAACTGAACACTCAAGGTCGGATTCGGACCGCGGGCCGCCAGTTGAGTAGCCCT
>NC_069406.1:27579466-27594466 GCF_026875155.1 Cherax quadricarinatus
GAAATATTTCTTCAGTCATGATAGTAGGAAATGGAATAGCTAGCAAGTGAGGTAGTGGAGGGAGAAAAACCCTACATGCTTTAAGATGAGGGATGATAAAGCTCATGGAGCAGGGAGAGAGAGTACCTAGTAGCACTCGGTGAAGATGCGGGGCTAAAAGCTGAGTCTCGACACCTGCAACCACAATTAAGTGAGTGAAATTAGGTGAGTACACACACTCACACAAATAGGCGAGTACACACACACGAGTATACATACACAAGAGTACAAACAAGTAAGAGAGAGGTAAAGATTTATGAACTAAAGGAGGAGGCTGAGAGGGTAACATTTAAGCAACTATTGGAAGAAAAATGGGCTAGTGAGAGTATAGGCAGTGAGATTGAAGAGGGGTCGGGTAGATTTAAAAATGTAGTGTTAGTGTTCAGCAGAAGTGTGTGGTTACAGGAAAGTGGGTGCGGGAGGGAAGAACAGTGACTGGTGGAATGATGAGGTAAAGTAGTAATAGAGAAAAAGTTAGCATATGAGAAGTTTTTACAAAGTAGATGTGATACAAAGAGGGAGAAGTATATGAAGATAAAAAGAAAGGTTAAGAGAGTGGTGAAGGAATGTAAAAGGAGAGCAAATGAAGGAGTGGGTGAGATGCTATCAACAAATTTTGTTGAGAATAAGAAAAAGGTTTGGAATGAGATAAATAAGTTGAGAAAGCTAGGGAATATTTTGAGGAACTGTTAAATGCTGTTGAAGATTGGGAAGCTATGATTTCATGCATTGGACAGAGTGAGTTGTAGGAGTGAGGAAGAGCCAGTTAATAATAATAATAATAATCATATCTTTATTTCTACAAGTACATGTTCAAAGTATACAGTCCTAGCTGACATGAGTGACATACTACTATATAGAAAGCCGCTTGTTATACAGAGCATTTCAGGCACATTAGGTCAGTTTTGTCCCAGGATGCGACCCACACCAGTCGACTAACTCCCAGATACCCATTTTACTGATGAGGAACATAGACAACCGGTGTAAAAAAACACGCACAGTGTATCTACCCTCATCGGAAATCGAAATATATATATATATATATATATATATATATATATTTATATATATATATATTATATATATATATATATATATATATAATATTAGTGCTGAATAGGTAAAAATTGCTATTTTGGCTTAAATAGAAACGCTCTTCTTGCCGAATAGGGCAAACGAAAATTTGTGTATGCAATAATTTCGCAAAAATTATTCTGATCCTAACGAAAATAATATATATTTCATTGTGTTTCTTTATTATTAAATTATTGTAAACTTATCTAAAATTTATTTAGTTGGATTAGGCTAAATTAAGTTGCGCTTGTTATAATAAGGTTAGGTAAGTTTTCTAAGGTTCTTTTGGTACAAAATTATTAGTTTTTACATTAACATAAATGAAAAAAATTCTTTAAACGTATAAGAGAAAATTTTAGAAAGGACTTAATTTTAAATGAGTTCTTCCGACACCCATTTTACATATATATATATATATATAATATATATATATATATATATATATATATATATATATTATATATATATATATATATATATATATATGTGTGTGTGTGTGTGTATTAATTAAAGGATTATGTGGCGTAAGATAAGAGTTGGATGAGAAAAGTGGGTTATAGTAAGCGTTTACGCACCGGGAGAAAAGAGAAGTGTAGAGGAGAGAGAGAGAGATTTTGGGAAATGTTGAGTGAGTGTATGGAGAGTTTTGAACCAAGTGTGAGTACTTGTGGTTGGGGATTTCAGTGCTAAAGCGGGTAAAAATGTTGTGGAAGGAGTAGTAGGTAAATTTAGGGTGCCTAGGGTAAATGAAAATGGGGAGCTTTTTATTGAGTTATGTGCAGAAAAAGGTTTGGTAATAAGTAATATATATTTTATGAAAAAGAGGATAAATAAGTATACAAGGTATGATATAGCACGTAATGAAAGTAGTTTGTTAGACTATGTATTGGTGGATAAAAGGTTGATGGGTAGGCTCCAGGATGTACACGTTTATAGAGGAGCAACTGATATATCGGATCATTAGTTAGTTGTAGCTACAGTGAGAGTAAGAGGTAGATGGGACAAAGGAAAATGGCAGCAACAAGTAAGAGGGAGGTGAAAGTGTATAAACTAAGGGAGGGGGAAGTTAGGGTGAGATATAAGCAACTATTGGCAGAAAGGTGGGCTGGTGCAAAGATGAGTAGTGGGGGGGTTGAAGAGGGTTGGAATAGTTTTAAAAATGCAGTATTAGAATAGGAGGATGGGTGCAGGAGGAAAGAGGGAAGATTGGTGGAATGATGAAGTAAAGGGTGTGATAAAAGAGAAAAAGGTAGCTTATGAGAGGGTTTTACAAAGCAGAAGTGTTATAAGAAGAGCAGAGTATATGGAGAGTAAAAGAAAGGTGAAGAGAGTGGTGAGAGAGTGTTTACATTGAAGCATATATGTGAACAGTATTTAGATAAAGGTAGGGAAGCTTTCATTGCATTTATGGATTTAGAAAAGGCATATGATAGAGTGGATAGAGGAGCAATGTGGCAGATGTTGCAAGTATATGGAATAGGTGGTAAGTTACTAAATGCTGTAAAGAGTTTTTATGAGGATAGTGAGGCTCAGGTTAGGGTGTGTAGAAGAGAGGGAGAATACTTCCTGGTAAAAGTAGGTCTTAGACAGGGATGTGTAATGTCACCATGGTTGTTTAATATATTTATAGATGGGGTTGTAAAAGAAGAAATGGCTAGGGTGTTAGGGGGATGGATGGGATTAAATTATGATGAATCAAATACAAAATGGGAGTTGACTCAGTTACTGTTTGCTGATGATACTGTGCTTATGGGAGATTCTAAAGAAAAGTTGCAAAGGTTAGTGGACGAGTTTGGGAGGGTGTGTAAAGGTAGAAAGTTGAAAGTGAACATAGATAAGAGTAAGGTGATGAGGGTATAAAATTATTTAGATTAAGAAAAATTGAATATCACATTGGAGAGAAGGAGTATGGAAGAAGTGAATGTTTTCAGATATTTGGGAGTTGACGTGTCAGCAGATGGGTTTTTGAAGGATGAGGTTAACCATATAATTGATGAAGGAAAAAAAGGTGATTGGTGCGTTGAGGTATATGTGGAGACGAAAAACGTTATCTATGGAGGCAACGAAGGGAGTGTATAAAAGTATAATGGTATCAACACTCTTATATGGGTGTGAAGCTTGGGTTGCAAATGCTGCAGTGAGAAGGCGGTTGGAGGCAGTGGAGATGTCCTGTCTAAGGGCGATGTGTGGTGTAAATATTATGCAGAGAATTCAGAGTGTGGAAATTAGGAGGTGTGGAGTTAATAAAAGTATTAGTCAGTGGGCTGAAGAGGGGTTGTTGAGGTGGTTTGGTCATTTAGAGAGAATGGATCAAAGTAAAATGACATGGAGAGCGTATAAATCTGTAGGGGAAGGAAGGCGAGGTAGGGGTCGTCTTCAAAAAGGTTAGAGGGAGGGGGTAAAGGAGGTTTTGTGGGCGAGGGGCTTGGACTTCCAGCAAGCGTGCATGAGCGTGTTAGATAGGAGTGAATGGAGACGAATGGTTTTTGGGACCTGACGAGCTGTTGGAGTGTGAGCAGGGTAATGTTTAATGAAGGGATTCAGGGAAACCGGTTATTTTTATATAGCCGGACTTGAGTCCTGGAAATGGGAAGTACAATGCCTGCACTCTAAAGGAGGGGTTTGGGATATTGGCAGTTTGGAGAGATATGTTATATATCTTTATATATGCTTCTAAACTGTTGTATCTGGCCCCTCTGCAAAAACAGTGATTAGGTGTGAGTGAGGTGAAAGTGTTGAATGGTGATGAAAGTATTTTATTTTGGGGGATTTTCTTTCTTTTTGGGTCATCCTGCCTCGGTGGGAGACGGTCGACTTGTTGAATAAATAAATAAATAAATAAATATATATATATATATATATATATATATATATATATATATATATATATATATATAATATATATATATATATATATATGTCGTGCCGAATATGTAAAACTGGTCAATTAGCAAGAACTCATTTAAAATTAAGTCCTTTCTAAAATTTTCTCTCATACGTTTAAAGATATATTTTTTTCATTAATGTTAATGTAAAAATTTGTAATTTTGCACCAAAAGAATCTTAGAAAACTTACCTAACCTTGTTATAACAAGTGCAATTTATTTTAGCCTAACCCAACTAAATATATTTTAGATTTGTTTACAGTAATTTAATACTAAACA
Source organism: Cherax quadricarinatus (assembly GCF_026875155.1). Taxonomy (NCBI): domain Eukaryota; kingdom Metazoa; phylum Arthropoda; class Malacostraca; order Decapoda; family Parastacidae; genus Cherax; species Cherax quadricarinatus. The sequence goes on from NC_069406.1 coordinate 27,583,744, forward strand.
AACAGAGTGAAATATATTTTTTTCGTTAGGTTCAGAATGATTTTGGCGAAATTATTGCATACACAAATTTTCACTTGTCTTATATGGCAGGATGAGCGTTGCTATTTAAGCCAAGATCGCAAATTCTGCCTATTCGGCACGACATATATATATATATATATATTATATATATATATATATATATATATATATTATATATATATATATGTATGTGTGTGTGTGTGTGTGTGTGTGTGTGTGTGTGTGTACTCACCTAATTGTGGTTGCAGGGGTCGATACTGGGCTCCTGGTCCCGCCTCTTCAGTGACCGCTACTGGGTCCTCCCTCTCCCTGCTCCATGAGCTTTATCATACCTCGTCTTAAAACTATGTATAGTTCCTGCCTCCACTACATCGCTTGCCAGATTATTCCACTTCCTAACAACTCTGTGGCTGAAGAAATACTTCCTAACATCCCTTTGACTCATCTGATTCTTCAGTTTCCAATTGTGACCCCTTGTTTCTGTGTCCCATCTCTGGAACATCCTGTCTGTTCACCTTGTCTATTCCACGCAGTATTTTGTATGTCGTTATCATGTCTCCCCCTGACCCTCCTGTCCTCCAGTGTCGTCAGACCGATTTCCCTTAACCTTTCTTCGTAGGACATTTCCCTTAGCTCTGGAACCAGCCTTGCTGCAAACCTTTGCACTTTCTCTAATTTCTTGACGTGTTTGACCAGGTGTGGGTTCGAAACTGGTGCTGCGTACTCCAGTGTGGGCCTGACGTACACACTGTATAAAGTCTTGAACGATTCCTTACTGAGGTACCGGAACGCTATTCTCCGGTTTGCCAGGCGGTCATATGCCGCAGCAGTTATCTGGTTAATGTGTGCTTCTGGCGACATACTCGGTATTATATTCACTCCTAGATCTTTGTCCTTGAGTGAGGTTTGCCCTTCTCCGATCCTCATGGCTTTGCATTTGACTGGACCACGCATCCAGCCTATCCAGGTCTCTCTGTAGACCTGTCTGGTCCGCATCTGATTTAATTCTTATTAACTACACATCATCTGCAAACAGGGACACTTCTGAGTCTATTCCTTATGTCGTTCACATATACCAAGAATAGCACTGGTCCCAGGACTGACCCCTTTGGGACCCGGCTCGTCACAGGCGCCCACTGTGTGTGTGTGTGTACTCACCTATTTGTGGTTGCAGGAGTCAAGTCTTAGCTCCTGGCCCTGCCTCTTCACTGATTGCTACTGGGTCCTCTCTCTCTCCCTGCTCCATGAGCTTTATCAAACCTCGTCTTAAAACTATGTATGGTTCCCGCCTCTACTACGTCACTTTCTAGGCTATTCCACTGCCTGACAACTCTATGACTGAAGAAATACTTTCTAACATCCCTTTGACTCATCTGACTCTTCAACTTCCAATTGTGACCTCTTGTTTCTGTGTCCCCTCCCTGGAACATCCTGTCTTTGTCCACTTTGTCTATTCCGCGCATTATTTTATTTGTCGTTATCATGTCTTCCCTGACCCTCCTGTCCTTCAGTGTCGTCAGGCCAATTTCCCTTAACCTTTCTTCATAGGACATTCCCCTTAGCTCTGGAACTAACCTTGTCGCAAATCTTTGCACTTTCTCAAATTTCTTGACGTGCTTGATCAAGTGCAGGTTCCAAACAGGTGCTGCATACTCCAGTATCGGCCTGACGTACACGCTGTACAGTGTCTTGAACGATTCCTTACTAAGGTATCGGAACGCTGTTCTCAGGTTTGCCAGGCGCCCATATGCTGCAGCAGTTATCTGGATGAAGTGTGCTTCCGGAGACATGCTCGGTGTTATACTCACCCCAAGATCCTTCTCCTTGAGCGAGGTTTGCAGTCTTTGGCCACCTAGCCTATACTCCGTCTGCGGTCTTCTGTCCCCTTCCCCGATCTTCATGACTTTGCATTTGGCAGGGTTAAATTCGAGAAGCCAGTTGCTGGACCAGGTGTCCAGTCTGTCCAGGTCTCTTTGAAGTCCTGCCTGATCCTCATCTGATTTAATTCTCCTAATTAACTTCACATCATCTGCGAACAGGGACACTTCTGAGTCTAACCCTTCCATCATGTCATTCACATATACCAAAAATAGCACTGGTCCTAGGACCGACCCCTGTGGGACCCCACTCGTCACAGGTGCCCACTGTGATACCTCATCACGTACCATGACTCGTTTTTGCCTCCCTGTCAGGCATTCTCTGATCCATTGCAGTGCCCTTCCTGTTATATGCGCCTGATCCTCTAGCTTCTGCACTAATCTCTTGTGAGGAACTGTGCCAATGGCCTTCATGCAGTCCAAGAAGATGCAATCAACCCACCCCTCTCTCTCGTGTCTTACTTCTGTTACTTTATCATAAAACTCCAGAAGGTTTGTGACACAGGATTTGCTTTCCATGAATCCATGCTGGTTGGCGTTTATACTCTTGTTCCGTTCCAGGTGCTCCATCACTCTCCTCCTGTGTGTGTGTGTGTGTGTGTGTGTGTGTGTGTGTGTGTGTGTGTGTGTGTGTGTGTGTGTGTGTGTGTGTGTGTGTGTGTGTGTGTGTAAAATGTAATCTGTTACAAGCAAGGTTAGGAGGACACTTATTAAGAATCACGTTTATGATAATCAAGAAGTGTTTGAGAAAATGCCATAATGGTAGCTGCATACTTTACATTCACTTTGATCATCCTCTGTGTATATATGAACCTGCCTGAAACATTTGTAAGAACGCTTCGACCTGGCTAGTACAACACTTCAGTTTGTTGATATTGCAAGGGCAATTTATATTAACTACTGGCTAAATTATGTTCAGCAGGGAAATCGCAGAACTTGGCTAGATGGCATACATGTCATGGGTGCCCTGTGGTCTGGTGGCAAAAACTCTCGCTTCACACGGTGAAGGTCCGGGTTCGATTCCCGGCGAAGGGGTGGAAACATCGGACGTGTTTCCTTACACCGGTTGTCTATGTTCACCCATCAGTAAAATGAGTACCTGGGTGTTAGTCAACTGGTGTGGGTCGCATCCTGGGACCTGTCGACTGGTGTGGGTCGCATCCTGAGACCTGTCAACTGGTGTGAGTCGCATCCTGGGACCTGTCGACTGGTGTGGGTCGCATCCTGGGACTTGTCAACTGGTGTGGGTCGCATCCTGGGGCTTGTCAACTGGTGGGGGTCGCATCCTGGGACCTGTCAACTGGTGTGGGTCGCATCCTAGGACCTGTCGACTGGTGTGGGTCGCATCCTGGGACTTGTCAACTGGTGTGGGTCGCATCCTGGGACTTGTCAACTGGTGTGGGTCGCATCCTGGGGCCTGTCAACTGGTGTGGGTCGCATCCTGGGACCTGTCGACTGGTGTAGGTTGCATCCTGGGACTTGTCAACTGGTGTGGGTCGCATCCTGGGACCTGTCGACTGGTGTGGGTCGCATCCTGGGACCTAATTGATGTCAGCTAGGCCTGTTTACCTTGTACATATACTTATAGTAAATAAAGATATTATTATTATTATTATTATTATTATTATTATTATTATTATTATTATTATTATTATTATTATTCTGTAGCAAGAATGAGATATATGGCAAGGACGGAATGCGTTGATCTAAGGCAGTACAAGTAGCAGCATTACAGTCGAGAGTGGAAGGGGAGAACATGAAACTGAGAAACATAAGAGACATGGGTGTGTATAGGGTAAGAAGAGATTGTTGAACTATATTTCTGGGAAGCAGCATCCGCCAAACGAATACGGTAAAAATATTTTGATAATGACAATAGATATAGTGGAAAGACAAAGAAGAAAGTTTCTTATCATGTCTTGTATAAATAGTCATAATGCTAAAAGGAAGAACAGTAATGCTAGTCCTTTTGCAAACAGTGAATTAACCCCCCCCCGAAAATAATGACTTTTGCATTTGAAAAACTACATAAATGTTGTCGATTAAGGATATTCAGTAAAAAAAAATATCAGCAGTAGATTATGCACAAGACATAACATAAAAAAAAGACAAGACGTAACATAGAAAGTACAAATAATTGTTTTGTAGAGAAATGATAATGTTACTAACGTGGTATACTTCTTCTTGGGTAGAGATGGTTGGTACATGTCTGTGGCAAAGTGCTCTATTCATCATCATAGTTTTGACCATCTACAAAGGGCTACAATATTATTTTTGTTAATTTGAAGTAAATTCCCGTCAACATTTATATGATAGAGCTTCAACGTTTTAGCTGTGAACCATTAGTGTCACGTTGAAGATAATGAAGGATATATTGCTAATATTTCTGACGTTCCCTCAAAGGTGTAGTACTTTGTTGGTGTGTGTATTCACGTTTTAGCTGTGAACCATTAGTGTCACGTTGAAGATAATGAAGGATATATTGCTAATATTTCTGACGTTCCCTCAAAGGTGTAGTACTTTTTGGTGTGTGTATTCACCTATTTGTACTTGCCTAGTTTTATGGTGTGTGTACTCACCTGTTTGTGGTTACAGGAGTCGATTCGTGCCTCCCGGCCCCACCTCTTCGCTGTGCATGTGTGTGTGTACTCACCTAGTTGTGGTTGCAGGTGTCTAGTCACAGCTCGTAGCCCCGCCTCTTCACTGGCCGCTACCGGTCACTCTTCCCGCTCCATGAGCTTTATCATACCTTTTCTTAAAGCTATGTATGGATCCTGCCTCACTTCCTAACATCCCTGCGGTTCATCTGAGTCTTTAACTTCCATCTGTGACCCCTTGTTGCTGTGTCCCGTCTCTGGAAAATCCTGTCTCTGTCCACCTTGTCGATTCCTCTCAGTATTTTATATGTAGTTATCATATCATCCCTAACTCTCCTGTCTTCCAGTGTCGTCAAGTCGATTTTCCTTAACCTCTCTTCGTAGGACATACCCCTTGGCTCCGGGACTAGTCTTGTTGCAAACCTTTGCACTTTCTCTAGTTTCCTCACATGCTTGGATAGGTGAGGGTTGCAAACTGACGCTTCATACTCCAATATGTACAGGGTCCTGAATGACTCCTTATTTTGATGTCGAAATACTGTTCTTAAGTTGCCAGGCGCCCATATGCTGCAGCAGTTATTTGGTTGATGTGCGCTTCAGGAGATGTGCCTGGTGTTATACTCACCCCAAGATCCTTTTTCCTTATGTGAGGTTTGTAGGCTCTGGCCCCCTAGAATGTGCTCCATCTGTGGTCTTCTCTGCCCTTCCCCAATTTTCATGACTTTGCACTGGGTGGGGTTGAACTCCAGGAGCCAGTTGCTGGACCAGGCCTGCAGCCTGTCTAGATCCCTCTGTAGTTCTGCCTGGTCCTCGTCCGATTGAATTCTTCTCATCAACTTCACATCATCCGCAAACAGGGACACTTCATAGTCTATTCCTTTCGTCATATCGTTCACAAATACCAGAAACAGGACCGGTCCTAGGACTGATCCCTGTGGCACCCCGCTCGTTACAGGTGCCCACTCTGACACCTCGCCACGTACAATGACTCGCTGTTGTCTTCCTGACAGGTATTCCCTGATCCATTGTAGTGCCTTCCCTGTTATCCCTGCCTGGTCCTCCAGCTTTTGCACTAATCTCTTGTGTGGAACTGTGTCAAACGCCATCTTGCAGTCCAAGAAAATGCAATCTACCCACCCCTTTCTCTCTTGTCTTACTGCTGTCACCCTGTCATAGAACTCCAGTAGGTGTGTGATGCAGGATTTCCCATCTCTGAAACCGTGCTGGCTGTCGTTGATAAGCTCATTCCTTTCCAGGTGCTCCATCACTCTTTCCTGATAATTTTCTCAATTCCCTTGTATACACGTCAGTGACACTGGTCTGTAATTTAATGCTTCGTGTCTGTCTCCTTTTTTTTTAAAAATGGGACTACATTTGCTGTCTTCCATACTTCCGGTATTCGTCCTGTTTCGATAGATGTGTTGAAGATAGTTGTTAGTGGTACACAAACCGCCTCTGCTCCCTCTCTCAGGACCCACAGAGAGATGTTATTCGACCTCATCGCCTTTGAGGTATCTAGCTCGCTTAGCAGCCTCTTCACTTCTTCAGTTGTATGTATTGTATCCAACACTTGATGGTGTACCCTACCTCTCCGCCTTTCTGGAGGCCCTTCTGTCTCCTCTGTGAACACTTTTTTGAATTTCATATTGAGCTTCTCACATACTTCCTCCTGATGTGGCTGTACAACAGCTTTGGGTCAGATTTGGCTTTCGCTGCTGTCATTCTCGTACTGTCTTTGTGCCTCCCTTCTTACCTGTGCATATTCAATTCTGGTTGCACGACTCCTTCTAATTCTCCTGGGTCTTTGCCTTCCATACTTCTTTCATTCGCTAGCGCACTTGGTTTTGGCCTCCTTGCACCTTTGGGTGAACCACGGGCTCATCCTGTGTTTATGTGTATGTATGCATGTATTTGTGGGAGTGTGTTTGTGTATTTGTGGGCGTGTATGTGTGTAATACCTGCTTGTTTGTCTAAGTGTTGTTGGTCACAGTACTTGTGCATTCCACCTGATGCTGTACTCATACTTTTCGTGGCTGTGTGATGGATGACCGATGTATTCAAAAATAAAATAAAAAACTTGTAATGCGATATTTAATTTATTGTTGAGTGAACCGGTAAATTAGCAGAAGGCTTTGATCAAATTCTCCATAAAGCGTATCATCATATGACTAAAACCAGCATTAGGATAAAAAATCTCATTTCTTCTGAGGAACAAAATACCACATCCTCAGTAACAGGTAAACAGCGTCGTGTTGTACCTCACTGTCCATCAGCAAACGCCACTCGTAGCTTACAAGTGAAAAGACATCCCTATAATCAAAGACTATGAACCTTGTGTGCTTACCCTTGCAGGATATAAGCAACGCATGAACCACTATAATTTATACGCGCTTATTACCATCCAGAGCGATAAAATTATCTATAAATTTAGATGTAAAAAAAAAAAAGATTAGGAACCGGGTGTACAATGTTCCTTTCCTTGCCCCCAGGCTTTGTGGTAAGCAAAATATTTTCTATTTTGGAACTGCACTCTCCTCCCTCCCCGTACCAGGCAAATACACTCAGTATTCTTTAACAATGGGAAGAAACAATAGCTGATCCCCTCACCCCCTGGATGTAGAAATAGAGCTTCAGGCTTTTCGGTTCCTGTACGAAACTCGTCAGAAACTAAGAGTTCAGGTAAACTGGGTTGAAATGGACAACACGTGCCCTTTTTTTCAAGCAGGGGAGATTATATTGGAGACAAATTGTATAAAATATACTGTAGACACGATGGAAGAAAAGAGACACAAAAGCAGTATAATGCGATCCTACATTGACAACGGTTCGCCTACACATCTGGCTTTATTAGGTCACAAACTGTGTGTGGACGAAGCGTTGTTAATAAATGATCCATTATACTGCATTTTTGTCTTTTTTTTCCATCCAGGAGATGAGGTTGGGTTATAAAAGGTTACATACATGTATAAAACATATTTAACCACAAATAAGATAATTAAAGATAATTGCGCGATACATCTGGAAAAGAGGTAACCGAATTGGGAAAAAATACGAAGCGTTCAAATGTAAGCGCTTACCTCTGTTGAGCCTGTGCTGCTCCCATGACCCACTTGCTGTATGCTCGAGAAAAGCACCTAACAAAACCATTCTAATATTAGTAATCCAGTTTGTCACTAATTCTGCTGTATTATACCTCACTAGTGGGAAATGTATATTTCTCTACAAAACTCTTCATAATGAACCTTATGCGAGTGTATCATACTGTGTGCATGTGCACCTGTAAAATAGTGTGCACTCTTTGTGATACTCAAAACGGGTACCAAGTGTTATGTGGCACATACGTACTCGCATCGCTTTGACACATATAATGACAGTATCTCTTTGACATGATGCCACTAACAAACTTGCCAAGTATAATTTAAGATGTGGTTTCTGTTACTTCCAAAGAAAAGTAAAATACTGATCCCATCAACATATTTTTCTGCTGGATAAAAGTGAGATTTAAACATGCGACGCGGATTTAAATATTCTCTTAAAACCGTGTATGTGTATATACTCATCTATGTGGTTGTAGGGATCAATTCTCAGCTCATGGCCCCGCCTCTCAACTTACCGCTTGCCAGATTCACTCTCACCAAGCCGTGTGAGCCCTATCATGCTGTATGGAGCCTGCCTCCACCAAAACTAAATCTCAGTGTAAACTTCTGCACTCTTTCTCCAGTTTTTTGACATACTTGATATACATACATACATACAAAATATACATTATATATATATATTTAAAATATATATATATATATATATATAATATATAATATATATATTTTATACAGAGGGGAAAATGCCTGCAGCATTCTGGGCACGCGGCTCACCGCCGGGAGCTGGACGAAGTATTCGAGATGTAGCTTTTGAGTTACCTATGTTGTTTTACTTTCTATTGTATTTTTGTGAATGTTTTGTCAATGTTTTTTGGGTCTTTAAATAAAATATATATTAAATATGGGGGGTTTAGGAGAAAATTCTCAAAACAGCTTCAGGAGACCTTGAGTTTTCCTGAAGTAAGTTTATTCTTTTTTCTGAGGATGGGGGTCCCCAGGACAGTTTAGAGGTGGTACCCCCTATATTTTATATATAAAATATATATATATATATAATAATATATATATATATATATTTTTATTATCACACCGGCCGATTCCCCCCAAAGGCAGGGTGGCCCGAAAAAGAAAAACTTTCACCATCATTCACTCCATCACGTCTTGCCAGAAGGGTGCTTTACACGACAGTTTTTAAACTGCAACATTAACACCCCCCCTTCAGAGTGCAGGCACTGTATTCCCATCTCCAGGACTCAAGCCCGGGCCCTCCCTTTTTCCCTGAATCCCTTCATAATGTTACTTTGCTCACACTCCAACAGCACGTCAAGTATTAAAAACCATTTGTCTCCATTCACTCCTATCAAACACGCTCACGCATGCCTGCTGGAAGTCCCAAGCCCCTCGCACACAAAACCTCCTTTACCCCCTCCCCCCCCAACCCTTCCTAGGCCGACCCCTACCCCGCCTTCCTCCACTACAGACTTTATACACTCTTGAAGTCATTCTGTTTCCCCTCCATTCTCTCTACATGTCCCAACCACCTCAACAACCCTTCCTCAGCCCTCTGGACAACAGTTTTGGTAATCCCGCACCTCCTCCTAACTTCCAAACACGAATTCTCTGATTATATTCACACCACACATTGCCCTCAGACATGACATCTCCACTGCCTCCAGCCTTCTCCTCGCTGCAACATTCATCACCCATGCTTCACACCCATATAAGAGCGTTGGTAAAACTATACTCTCATACATTCCCCTCTTTGCCTCCAAGGACAAAGTTCTTTGTCTCCACAGACTCCTAAGTGCACCACTCACTCTTTTTCCTCATCAATTCTATGATTCACCTCATCTTTCATAGACCCATCCCCTGGGCACGTCCCCTCCCAAAATATCTGAATACGTTCACCTCCTCCATACTCTCTCCCTCCAATCTGATATTCAATTTTTTCATCACCTAAACTTTTTGTTATCCTCATAACCTTACTCTTTCCTGTATTCACCTTTAATTTTCTTCTTTTGCACACCCTACCAAATTCATCCACCAATCTCTGCAACCTCTTCAGGGAAACTCCAAGAGCACAGTGTCATCAGCAAAGAGCAGCTGTGACAACTCCCACTTTATGTGTGATTCTTTATCTTTTAACTCCACGCCTCTTGCCAAGAAACCCCCGCATTTACTTCTCTTTCAACCCCATCTATAAATATATTATAAAAAAAACCACGGTGACATCACACATCCTTGTCTAAGGCCTACTTTTACTGGGAAAAAAAATTTCCCCCTTTCCTACATACTCTAAATTGACCTCACTATCCTCGTAAAACTCTTCACTGCTTTCAGTAACCTACCTCCTACACCATACACTTGCAACATCTGCCACATTGCCCCCCAAACACCCTGTCATACGCCTTTCCAAATCCATAAAAAGCCACAAAGACCTCTTTAGCCTTATCTAAATACTGTTCACTTATATGTTTCACTGTAAACACCTGGTCCACACACCCCCACCTTTCCTAAAGCCTCCTTGTTCATCTGCTATCCTATTCTCCGTCTTACTCTTAATTCTTTCAATTATAACTCTACCCCTACACTTTACCAGGTACACTCAACAGACTTATCCCCTATAATTTTTGCACTCTCTTTTATCCCCTTTGCCTTTATACAAAGGAACTATGCATGCTCTCTGCCAATCCCTAGGTACCTTACCCTCTTCCATACATTTTTATAAATAATTGCACCAACCACTCCAAAACTATATCCCCCCCTGCTTTTAACATTTCTATCTTTATCCCATCAATCCCGGCTGCCTTACCCCCTTTCATTTTACCTACTGCCTCCGAACTTCCCCCACACTCACAACTGGCTCTTCCTCACTCCTACAAGATGTTATTCCTCCTTGCCTATACACGAAATCACAGCTTCCCCATCTTCATCAACATTTAACAATTCCTCAAAAATTCCTTTCCCTCTTCCAATACCCCTAACTCTCCATTTAAAAACTTCCTCTCCTATTTTTAACTGACAAATCCTTTGTTCTCTAGGCTTTCTTAACTTGTTAATCTCACTCCAAAACTTTTTCTTATTTCAACAAAATTTGTTGATAACATCTCACCCACTCTCTCATTTGTCT
>NC_069406.1:27599466-27675386 GCF_026875155.1 Cherax quadricarinatus
GTGGAAAGAAACACACATACAATACACTTTTTCTGAGAATACTTCTTTTTTTGGGTAGACGGTACCGGTATCAGGTAGTGACAGTTAGCGAAGATTCGGTCTGGCACTTGCCCCACTGGTTGTGGTTGGGGACATGTCGCTGTTGAGTGGCAGGTACAGGTGTGGTACTATACATTTTTGCTATCTGTTATATGACATTCAGGGCGAATTTTGCAGAACAAAATCGTTTTTCCAGTCTTTATTTCGTACATATTGAAGGCATTGAGCATTGCAATGTCTAAAAGGTGGAGAAACACTTTCATATACCATTTGCGACTCCTACACACACAGTCAACGAACTCTATCATGTCACACTTGTCGACTAGTTGTATATTGGTCGTATAGTCGACGACAGCACCTGGCTTTACAATACGTTCATCGGTGTCCCTGTTCACTTTGTACCATCTCGTTCTGTGGATGATTGACAGCAACGTCACGTCCCGTTTGTCATTCCACGTCAGTGCCATGATTTCATTACCTGGAGGTTACCTGGAGGTTATTCCGGGGATCAACGCCCCCGCTGCCCGGTCCATGACCAGGCCTTCCGATGGATCAGGGCCTGATCAACTAGGCTGTTACTGCTGGCCGCACGCAGTCCAACGTACGAGCCACAGCCCGGCTGATCCGGCACTGACTTTAGGTATCTGTCCAGCTCTCTCTTGAAGGCAGGCAGGGGTTTATTGGCAATTCCCCTAATGCTTGATGGGAGGCTGTTAAACAGTTTTGGGCCCCGGACACTTATGGTGTTTTTCCTTAGTGTACCAATGGCGCCCCTACTTTTTATTGGGGGCATTTTGCATCACCTGCCCAGTCTTTTACTTTCGTAAGGAGTGATTTCTGTGTGCAGATTTGGGACCATTCCTTCCAAGATTTTCCAAGTGTAGATTATAAGAACATAAGAAAGGAGGAACACTGCAGGAGGCCTGTTGGCCCATACTAGGCAGGTCCTTTACAATTCATCCCACTAACAAAACATTTGCCCAACCCAATTTTCAATGCCACCCAAGAAATAAGCTCTGATGTGAAAGTCCCACTCAAATCCAACCCCTCCCACTTAAGTACTTATCCAACCTAAATTTGAAACTACCCAAAGTCCCAGCCTCAATAAGCCAACTAGGTAGACTGTTCCACTCATCAACTACCCTATTTCGAAACCAATACTTTCCTATGTCCTTTCTAAATCTAAACTTATCTAATTTAAATCCATTACTGTGGGTTCTCTCTTGGAGAGACATCCTCAAGACCTTATTAATATCCCCTTTATTAATACCTATCTTCCACTTATACACTTCGATCAGGTCTCCCCTCATTCTTCGTCTAACAAGTGAATGTAACTTAAGAGTCTTCAATCTTTCTTCACAATGAAGATTTCTAATGCTATGTATTATTTTAATCATCCTACGCTGAATGTTTTCTAACGAATTTATGTCCATTCTGTAATATGGAGACCAGAACTGAGCTGCATAATCTAGGTGAGGCTTTACTAATGATGTATAAAGCTGCAGTATGACCTCTGGACTTCTGTTGCTTACACTTCTTGATATAAATCCCAGTAATCTATTTGCCTTATTATGTACGCTTAGGCATTGCTGTCTTGGTTTAAGGTTGCTGCTCACCATAACCCCCAAGTCCTTTTCGCAATCTGTATGGCTAAGTTCTACATCATTTATCTTATAAGTACTAGGGTTATGGGCACTCCCAAGCTTCAGAACCTTGCATTTATCTACATTGAACTGCATCTGCCACTTTTCTGACCAAGAATAGAGCTTGTTTAAATCCTCCTGAAGTTCCATAACATCTACGTTTGAATCAATTACCCTACCTATCTTTGTGTCATCGGCGAATTTGCTCATATCACTAGTAATTCCCTCATCAAGATCATTGATATATATTATAAACAACAACGGGCCCAAGACTGATCCCTGTGGAACGCCACTTGTTACAGATTCCCACTCGGATTTAACCCCATTTATGGACACACTCTGCTTCCTGTCAGTGAGCCATGACTCGATCCACGAAAGCACTTTTCCCCCAATGCCATGAGCTGCCACTTTCTTTAACAGTCTATGGTGCGGAACTCTATCAAAAGCCTTACTAAAATCTAAGTAAATAATATCAGAATTCTTTATCGTGGTCAACAGCCTCAAAAGCTTTATTGAAGAAAGTTAATAAATTAGTTAGACAAGACCGGCCTCTTGTGAATCCATGCTGAGTATCATTAATCAAGCTATGCTTATCGAGATGGCTTCTTATAATCTCAGCTATAATTGACTCTAGTAATTTGCCTACAATTGATGTCAGGCTTATTGGGCCCGAGACTGTTCAACTGCCTCCCAGCATACATAAGGGGGATTACCAATAGACCTTTATGATACATCTCTCCCTCCTGCGTTCCAACGAGTACAAGTCAAGTGCTTCCAAGCGTTCCCAGTAGTTAAGGTGCTTGACAGAACTTATACGTGCAGTAAAGGATCTCTGTACACTCTCTAGATCTGCGATTTCACCTGCTTTGAATGGAGATGTTAATGTACAGCAGTATTCTAGCCTAGAGAGAACAAGTGATTTGAAAAGGATCATCATGGGCTTGGCATCTCTCGTTTTGAAAGTTCTCATTATCCATCCTATCATTTTCTTTGCACGTGCGATCGTGACACTGTTGTGATCCTTGAAAGTGAGATCCTCAGACATTACTACTCCCAGGTCCCTTACATTATTTTTCCGCTCTATTGTATGGCCGGAGTCAGTAGTATACTCTGTTCTAGTTATTATCTCCTCCAGTTTTCCATAACGGAGTAGTTGGAATTTGTCCTCATTGAACATCATATTGTTTACCGTTGCCCACTGGAAAACTTTGTTTATATCTTCTTGGAGGTTAACCGCGTCCTCAGCAGATGACAGCCTCAAGCAGATCCTAGTATCATCCGCAAAGGATGATACGGTGCTGTGGTGTATATCTCTGTTTATGTCTGATATGAGGATAAGTAATAAGATGGGGGCGAGTACTGTGCCTTGTGGAACAGCTCTTCACTATGGCAGCCTCCGATTTAACTCTGTTGACCACTACTCTTTGTGTTCGATTTGTTAGGAAGTTGAAGATCCATCTCCCCACTTTCCCAGTTATTCCTTTAGCACGTATTTTATGGGCTATTGCGCCATGATCGCATTTGTCAAATGCTTTTGCAAAGTCTGTGTATATTACATCTGCATTCTGATTTTCTTCCAGTGCATCCAAGGCCATGTCATAGTGATCCAGTAGTTGTGAGAGACAGGAGCGACCTGCCCTGAACCCATGTTGCCCTGGATTGTGCAGATTTTGGGAATCCAGGTGATTTGCAATCCTGCTTCTTAGCACTCTTTCAAAGATTTTTATGATGTGGGACGTCAGAGCTATTGGTCTATAGTTCTTAGCTAATGCTTTGCTGCCACCTTTATGGAGTGGGGCTATATCCGTTGTTTTAAGTGACTGTGGAATTTCACCATGTCCAAGCTCCTCCTCCATAGTGTACTTAGGGCACGCGAGAGGGGTTTCTTGCAGTTCTTAATGAAAACAGAGTTCCACGAGTCTGGGCCCGGGGCTAAGTGCATAGGCATGTTGTCAATGGCTTTTTCGAAATCTATCGGAGTTAGGGTAATGTCGGAAATCTGGCATACATTTATGGAGTTTTGAGGCTCATTCATGAAGAAATCATTTGGGTCGTCGATCCTAAGACCGATTAGTGGTTCACTAAACACAGAGTCGTACTGGGATTTCAATATTTCACTCATTTCCTTGTTGTCATCTGTGTAAGTCCCATCCTGTCTGAGTAAGGGCCCGATACTAGATGTGGTATTTGCCTTGTTTTTGGCATATGAAAAGAAATATTTTGAATTTCTTTCAATTTCACTAATAGCTTTAAGCTCCTCCTGCCTCTCCTGGTTCCTGTAAGAGTCATTTAGCATAAGTTCGATAGTTTCCACTTCCCTGGTCAGCGCCTCCTTTCGTGTATCAGATATTCTAGCACTCCTGAGGAGCTCAGTGACTCTTCGTCGTCTTCTGTAGAGGGAGCATCTTTTTCTCTCCAGTTTACTCCTGCTCTTCTTCTTTCTTAGGGGAATATGCCTAGAACATGCTTCGGCTACCAGGAAGTTGATCCTTTCAAGGCACTGGTTTGGATCCATGTCATTTAAGACATCTTCCCAACATGTTTCGTTTAGGCATGAAATGCTTGCACTGCACCATCAGCACTGCCTCCACTGAACCTTGGCATATGTTTTCTATTTCTTCTCACTGTTCCACATATATCAGTATTGTTCACACGTAGGAAATCAGCGAGCATAGGGCTTGTATACCAGTTGTCTGTGAACAATGTATGACCCTTGCCAAGGTATGGCCCCATCATCTTGTGAACAGCATCACCGGAAATCCCCAACATCCGCCTGTCATCACTGATTGTGTTTCTCCCTGTGTAGACAGTGACATCCAACACAACACCACTCTCACAGTCACACATAAAAAGTTTTATACAAAAGCGATTACGTTTGCTCGGTATATATTGTTTGAATGACAGTCGTGACTCCTTGAACAGAATCAAGGACTCGTCGACAACAATGTTCTTGAAGGGATAAAAGTAGGCACTGAATTTCTGCTTCATATACATAAACACTTCCCGGATTTTGCATAGAACGTCATTTTTGTTGGGCCCATTCCTGTCTGAGAAGTGCAACATTAGTAACAACAGTGAATCTGTTGCAGGGAAGGAGGTCACGGAAGACAGGAGTACACTGATGAAGTAGTCTGTGGACCAGTAATGTGCTATATTGTGCTTATACGTATGAGGCATAAGCATGACAGTACCAAAGAATAAATACATTTCGGCCATAGTAGTATCTTTCCACCTGCGCAGCCGTGACGATTCTGCAACCTCTGTGTTTTCCATTATATAGTGCTAGTAATTGTTCGTCTGGGTGACAATCAAGTTCATTATAGGCTCTTCAGAGTATAACTGGAAAAAGTCTAACCCTGTAGAATCATTCGTGATGGGACATTCTGGCAGGATGTCACTTCCACTGGCATCAAAATCTAAAGGCTGTGGCATGAATGTACTTTCTGTCCAGTTCCACTCACGGTCAGATGGGGAAGAGTGGACCTGTGGCATGGCTCGTGGGGAAGCAGGAGGAGGGACGGGAGTGGAGCAGGGCGATCCTTTGTCTGCCCACCCACTGCGCCATGCGGCCCATGCACCATTCCACCCACCACTACCTCCTCCTCTTCTTCCATCCCAGCATATTCTCCTTTATGATCAATATCATTGTCAATGGCTGGGGTTTTTGATCTTGACCTCCCACGACCCTTGAGGACTGCATATGGCACACTGCCTGAACGTAGACGATGCTGCCTAAAAGTTACACCAATACACAAAGGTGGTGGCCCCACAGATATAAACAACTATAGGCCAATATCAAACTTACCATTGCTATCCAAAATCTTCGAGAAACTCGTGCACAGATTATATTCGTTTATAATAGCACGAAGCATACTCAACCCCTGCCAATTTGGCTTCAGGAAAAATAAAAGCACAAACGATGCAATTATAAAAATGCAAGATTTGCTTTACACAACACTGGAAAATAAGGAATATCCCTTAGGACTTTTTATTGACCTATGAAAAGCTTTTGACACAGTAGACCACGGCATCCTACTCCACAAGCCTGACCATTATGGTAAAAGAGGCCATGCACTTGCACATTTCATATCCTACCTACTAATAGGTATCAGTACGCAGGGCCGGATTACCGCATAGGCAAACTAGGCATTTGCCTAGGGCCCTGCGGTCCAAGGGGTTCAGGGGCTCATCCAAGACTGCGCACATGGTGCAAGTGCAAAGGGGTCCCTACCTAAAAAGTTCAAGTGTTTGGAGAGTAAATTTGATTTTTAAAAATTAATCAAAACAAAAATAAATAATGAAATAAAATAAAATAAAAAATAAACCTAACCATAGATGGCAACACTCAACACGCCTTTGTTTACATCAGAACAGCTGTGTTTTCCCGCTACTAACTGTGAAGTAGAACGTTCATTTTCTGTTTTGAAAAGAGTGAAAAACCAGCTCCGTTCAACAGTGAGCCAAGACAAATTGTGTAACCTAGCCTTGTTGACCATTGAGTCTGATCTAACAAGAAATATTGATTTTCAGAATATAACTGATGATTTTGCCAATATGAAATCCAGAAAAAAGTTTATTTAAGAAGTGCCTGTGAAATAAAACAATTCTTTACTTTCTTGAGTTTATATGATTTGATAGTCTTATGCATGATGCAATGATAACAATAATGGTCAGTGATTTATAAAGGGAATAATAGTGCTGTAGTGGTTATGCTGAATATAATAGGTACATGATGTCACTACTTTAATAGCCTAATCTAGTAATACTATGCTGTCTTGAGTTTATTCTCTTTAAAATGCATGATTTAACAAGATAGTTATAATGGCTGTTGGTAAATGGTTTTTGGTTGTCTTGATGTACTTTCCCTATGAAATTTAATCTAAATAGCCAGAATGTATTTAATTCGACCTTAAAGAGGCTCACACCGACCCCCCCCCACCCCCACCCCAAGCTGGAAGGGGTCGCTTCATTTACCCGTAACTCAAAGGGGCCCCGCCAATCTGAATAGCCTAGGGCCCGGAGACTTCTTAATCCGGCCCTGTCAGTACGTCACCATTAAAGACACAACCTCATTAACACATGGCCACTTGATACTGGAGTACCACAGGGAAGTGTCCTTGGTCCCCTGCTCTTCCTCTTATACATAAATGGTATTCCCAACGTATCACAACACCTGAAACCCATTCTCTTTGCTGACGACACGACTTATGTCATCTCCAACCCAAATCTTGCCACACTCAACACCATTGTTAACGAGGTGCTACTAAAAATATCTACTTGGATGACAGCCAATAAACTTACGCTTAACGCTGACAAAACCTTCTATATTATGTTTGGTAACAGAGCTGAGGCCAGTGGTCATACCTGCCTAAGCTCTCTGGGAGTTATCGTGGGGTGTTACCAAGCACCATGGCTTGCTGTAGTGTTTTAGAATCTCAGGTTCAAGTGTTGAAGGAGGTTCTACTTCTTCAGGAGGAAAATAGGAGGCTGAAGCTTTGCCTAGATGGGTTTGGGAATGAGTGTGAGATGGATTTACCTGGTAAGGAGGAAATGGTCACCAACAGTGAGAGTGGCAGCTGCTTTAACTGGCAAGTGGTTCACAGTTCAAGAAGAAGGAGGATAAGGAGGGTTAATAGAGAAGATGTGATGGTAGGAAATCGATTCTCTGTTCTACAGGACGAGTATACTTCAGTGGTTAGTGAGGTTAAAGGTACCACTGACTCCCCTGCTAATCAAGGTAAGAATATTCTAATTGTAGCCCCGGGTGTCTAAGTGGCTATAAGTCGCTTTAACAGTAGGGTGGAAATCGACACGACACCTTCCCATGAGCTAGGACTGGTGTTAGTCATTTGGTGTTGGGGACAGATTAAGACCCATAAGTGCAGTGATACATGACTTTCTTGGTTATCCTGGGTGGTAATGTAAATTGAAATCTATTATTAACAGACCGTGCTTTTGTACAGCAGCATAGAAAGGTCAGAAGGAGGGGTGTGCACTCCAGGAGTGGGTTGTGGCATAGCAGGTTGGATAATATTATGGTCAGGTACTGAGGAACAAGCCATTATTTGCCTTAATTGTGGAGTAATGACATTGGGATGGCAGGAACAGGACTCTGGATTAGACGGTCAGCATAGAAGTTCAGTTAGGGAGGGATCCAAGTCATAATGTAGATCTTGCTAGAATGGGAGTGTGGGCAATGAAATGGATGGTTAGGGCAATTGGATATAAATTTCTGGCTACGACAGGTTACTGCAAGGAACTTGCAGTACCATTCATTGATAACTGGGACAAATTCTATGGCAAACGTGATATGTATACAAGGGATGGGGTTCATCTCTCTGGGGTTGGAGTGCTAGCATTAGCCAATTCAATTGAGGGGGTAATTGATGACTTGTCTAGGATTTTAAACTGATAGATTGTAGAGGTATGGGTGTTCGTGGGAAACAATCAGGCTGCAGTATTAGGGTTGAAAACAGCAGATATTACCGGGATACCTCAGGGATATATTTAAAAGACAATATTCAAAATAAGTTGCTAGTAAAGGCAAATCAGTAGATCAACAAACGAAGAGAGATAGTAGAGGGCAACGAGTGACTAGCTCTCTTAAGGTTTACTATACAATAGTAGGAGTCTAAGAAATAAGACAGATGAGCTAAGATTACTTGCAAGTGCAGGTAATATAGATGTTATTGGTATAACAGAGATCTGGTTCAACCTGAAAGATAGAGAAATGCCTTCTGAATGCTACAGGGTTATAAACTATTCCACACTGATAGGGTCAACAGGGTAGTGGAGTGGCGATGTATGTCAGAGATAATTTAAGTTGTTGTCTTAGACATGATATAAGATTAGAAACATCGGACACAGAATCTGTTTGGCTACAGTTTCTCAAGGGGCGTGACAAATTAATTTTGGGTGTGATTTATAGGCCCCCAAACCTTGATAGGGAGTGAAGTAAGCTGTTATGGACGAAATTCATAAGGCATCTAGATATGAAAATGTTGTGTTAATGGGAGATTTTAACATTAGACAAATTGATTTGAACAATACGACAGGAAATATTGAGTCTAGTGACTTTCTTGATACGGTTCAGGATTGCTTTTTAGAACAGTTTGTGACAGAACCAACTAGAGGAAACAGTCTGAGTTGGTTCTTGCCAACAAAGAATCACTAACTAATAATCTTGATGTTAATGATGAGCTTGGGGAAAGTGATCACAAATCACTTAGTTTCAATATATCATGTAATTACCCAGATAACTACAATTAAATCTCTGTCCCAGACTTTCACTTGGCCGATTTCATGGGACTGAGAAATTACCTGGGTGGGCTATATTGGGATGAAATGATTATGGGTCGGGGAGGTGATCTTGGTTGCCAATATGACTTTTTTCAGACAACTTTTGTTCCGAGTAGGGAAATTAGATTAACAAAAATGATCCCAAATGGATGAACAATAGATTAAAACATCTCATTGGTCAAAAGAGAGGCATATATAGGCATATCAAAAGAGGGAATGGGCAGTTAAGAAATCAATATATTCAATTAGAGAAATAAGAAAAGGAATAAGAAAAGCAAAAAGGGATTATGAGGCTAAGGTCACAAGGGATTCGAAGACTAACCCAAAAGGGTTCTTTCAGGTATACAGAAGTAAGATTAGGGACAAGATAGGCACGCTTAGAGTAACTCAGGTCAGATCACTGACAGTGATAAGGATATGCGTGAAATTTTCAATACTTACTTCCTCGCAGTTTTTACCCAGGAAAATACTAGCGAAATTCCTAAAATAATAGATAATGTAGAACAGGACAATAATAAACTGCACAATTGCAGTAACTAGTGACATGGTCCTGGAGAGAGAGTTTACCTGGAGAGAGTTTCGGGGGTCAACGCCCCCGCGGCCCGGTCTGTGACCAGGCCTCCCAGGTCCTCAGACAAATAGAGAAATTAAAACCTAACAAATCCCCAGGCCCTGATGAACTATTTGCAAGGGTGTTAAAGGAATGTAAAGAGGAACTTGGCATACCTTTGGCTAATCTTTTCAACATATCACTACAAACTGGCATAGTGCCTGATAAGTGGAAAATGGCAAATGTAATGCCTATTTACAAGGCAGGTAACAGGTCCTTAGCTTCAAATTATAGACCAATAAGCTTTACCTCCATAGTGGGAAAATTTATGGAATCAATAGTTGCTGAAGCAATTCATAGCCATCTTGATAGGCATAAATTGATTAATGAATCTCAATACGGTTTTACTAAGGGGCATTCCTGTCTTATGAATTTACTAACTTTTTTCACTAAGGTGTTTGAGGAGATAGATCATGGTAATGAATATGATGTTGTATATATGGACTTCAGTAAGGCTTTCGATAGAATTCCACATCAGAGGCTATTGAGGAAATTTAAGGCACACGGAATAGGAGGAGAAATTTTTTCCTGGGTAGGGGCATGGCTGACAAATAGGCAGCAGAGAGTTTGCATAAATGGGGAGAAATCAGAATGGGGGCACGTCACAAGCAGTGTTCCGAAAAGGTCAGTGTTGGGCCCCTTGTTGTTCACAATTTACATAAACGACATAGATAAGGGAATAAATAGTGACATAAGCAAATTTGCTGATGACGCCAAAATAGGCCGGTCAGTTCATTCTAATGAGGACACTAGAGCACTCCAGGATGATTTGAATAGACTGATGCAATGGTCGGAGAAGTGGCAGATGCAGTTTAATATAGACAAATGCAAAGTTCTAAATGTTGGACAGGAAAATAACCATGCCACATGTAAACTAAATAATGTAGATCTTAATACTACTGATTGTAAAAAGGATTTAGGAGTTCTGGTTAACAGTAATCTAAAACCAAGACAACAGTGCATTAGTGTTCGCAATAAAGCTAACAGAATCCTTGGCTTCATATCTAGAAGTATAAATAATAGAAGTCCTCAGGTTGTTCAACTCTATATATCCTTGGTTAGGCCTCATTTAGATTATGCTGCACAGTTCTGGTCACCGTATTACAGAATGGATATAAATGCACTGGAAAACATACGGAGGAGGATGACAAAATTTATCCCATGTATCAGAAATCTTTCCTACGAGGATAGACTGAGGGGCCCTGAATCTGCACTCTCTCAAAAGGCATAGAATTAAGGGGGATATGATCGAGGTGTATAAATGGGAAACAGGAATAAATAAAGGGGATGTAAATAGCGTGCTGAAAATTTCCAGCCAAGACACGAGTCACAGCAATGGTTTCAAGTTGGAAAATTTCAGATTCAGGAAGGATATAGGAAAGCACTGGTTTAGTAATAGAGTTGTGGATGATTGAAACAGAAGTGATTGTAAGTCAAAGGCAGGGCCATCTGCAAGAAGGAAAGATAAGGTAAGAGTGGTAGGGCATTGGCGGCATTAGAGGTAAATCCTACGAGCTCGCTGGTTAACCGGGCAATCTACAAGAAAGTGAAGAACCGAAATAGGGACCCAACAAACCTCACAAAGAGGAATACGGTGTCGGTCATTGAGATACCCATGGGTAAGGTGAGTATGGCTAATGCAGAGACAGGAGAGCACAGTCTCCCAAGTATGGCAATGGTGGTAAGTAGATGGTCACAGATCTAAAAGCAGTTTAACAGAGTGCAATTTGTCATGGTGCATGCCCGACCATCATTGTTGACAATGGTTGCGAAGATGGGTAGAGATGACTGGAAAATAATCTCTGAACAGAATGCCTCTATAGGAAACCGGAAGCTCGTGTACTGCTGACCGCACAGCAGCATCTGCTTATTCATTGCCCTGTACATCAATGTGTCCAGGGACCCAACAGAAAATGACGTCTCTATTTTTGCTAGCCACACAGCGCAACCATAGTTGAATGCAGAGGACTAATGGATGAAGGGAATCAAATTGTTTAATGGCTTGTAAGGCACTGAGGGAATCCGAAATGATCACAAATGTCGAAGGAGACATGTATGTAATATGGAGAAGCGCTGTGAGGATGGCATACAACTCGATAGTAAAAATACTAGCCAAGTCCATTATTATTATTATAATCAAAAGAAGCGCTAAGCCACAAGGGCTATACAGCGCTGCAGGGTAGGGAAGGAAGCGAGGGTATTGGGCGGCAGAAGGGAGGAGGGATGATCAGTAGGTTACAGAAAACAGCGGGGCAGGGGATAGTACGGGGGTAGAGGGTAGCAAGAGATTGAGGTAGAAAGGGCTGAAGGTATCAGAATTTGTGAAGTAAGTCAGTTGTTGTCAAAAAGTCAATGAGAGAGTCCGGATGAAAAGTGGGTCCATCAGCGAGAAGGGAAGGTAAAGAGAGAGCAGCGGAGCGAAGACGACGACAGAGGTAAATTCTGCATGCTCATTGATAAAGTGAGCAGTCCAACAGATGTGGCTGACTGATAATGGAGCCTGGCAATTCTCACAGAGAGGAGCAGGGCGCCTCTCCATGAGATATCCATGAGTAAGACTAGTATGGCCAATGCGAAGACGGGAGTAGTCTCCCAACCTCGACACTGGTGATAAGAAGACGGCCAGTAACCTATACTCGGTTTAATGGATTGAAGTTTGTTACCGAGCATAGTAGACCAACGTTGTTGCCAACGGGTGTGAAGGTGGGAAGATATTGCAGCAAAATAGTCCGTAAATGGAATACCTCTATATGAAACTGGTAGGTCATGTACTGCTGACCGCACAGCAGTGTCTGCCTGTTCATTGCCCTGTACGTCAACATGACCGGGGACCCAACAAAAAACAATATCTTCATGCTTGGTAAAGATGCGGCGTAGCCAAAGTTGGATACTGAGGACTAAGGGGTGAGGTGTATCAAATTTCTGTATAGCCTGTAAAGCACTAAGGGAGTCTGAGACAACCACAAATGATGACACAGGCATAGATGCAATATGGATAAGTGCTGCAAGGATGGCATACAATTCAGCAGTAAAAATACTAGCCGAAGATAGTAAATGCCCTCGTACGATGCTGTCCGGAAACACTGCTGCAAATCCTACACCGTCAGAAGACTTAGAGCCATCTGTGTACACAGCAATGGCATGAGAATGAGAGTGGAAGTGGTCAAGAAAAAGAGAGCAGGAAGTGACTGTAGACAGTTGGGCTTTCGAGCAAGGGAGAGAGAAAGAACAGACTCGAACAGCTGGAACTTCCCAGGGGGGTAGGGAAAAGTGAGATGCTACATGAACATAGAAAGGTGGTAATTGAAGAGAAGACAAGAGCGAATGAAGGCGAAGAGAGAAGGGACGGAGTAAACAGGGGCGGCGAACAAATAAAGAATGTCTGCTAATATCAGTGACCATTCTATAAATGGAAGGATTGCGGAGATCATGGGAGCGTACATAGTAGTGAAGGCAATGGACATCACGGCGATCGGATAAGGATGGAACGTTCGCTTCTGCATAGAGGCTCTCAACAGGGGAAGAGCGAAAAGCACCGAGGCATAAACGTAATCCTTGGTGATGAATGGGGTTAAGGCTAGAGAGAGTAGCAGGAGATGCCACTGAATAGATCTGGTCACCATAATCAAGTTTCTATAAAATGAGGGTGGAATGTAGGCGAAGGAGGGTTCGCGATCACCCCCCATAAAAATGAGCAAGGGTTTTAAAAAGGTTCACCCCTGGACAAGTTCCCTTAGGAGGTAATGTGAGGTTTCCGGATAACCCTTCAGTAAAGAGGGGGCCCCGAAATTAAAAATGTATCCGTTCAGGGATGGGGAGCCATAGAGGTAAAAAGGATGATCGGAGGACAGAGCGTCAGTGAAAGTAATTTGGTGGGTTTTAGTGCTGGAAATTAAATGGTGTGGTGGCCAATTGGAAACAGGTCGACCGTGCGGAGGAAACTTAATAAGGTGTAGTAGCACCTGACAGGCAATAGCGAAGTCATCAACATGAGTGATGACCAAATTTTTGATGGAAGCAGAGGCCAAATTTAATAGAAGGAGAAAAAAGTGTTGGCTCAGAAACACCCCTGGGGGACACCTTCGTTGGATAAATTTCCGGGGGGAGAGGGCACATTATTAACCCAAACAGGGAAATGTTATCAGTTAAAATTTTTTTAAGGGAAGGAGGTTTTAGATTGCTCGGGGGCCAAAGGGTGGGCTTTGGGCAAAAATATTTCCCTCCAAGTTGTTCATATGCCTTCTAAGGTCAAAAAATATGGCAAAAATGAGTGGTTATTTGCAAAGGCATTTGAAAAATACGTATCCAAGCGTTTTGTAAGGGGGCTATGTAGAAATCCCTTACGAAAGCCTATTTACGGGGAGGATGTTGTGTGTGTTAAAATACCACATAAAGTCTTTTACCCGGCTTCCTCACTTTGCAAACTGCACGGTAAAAGCAATGGGACGATAGTGGGGCTTTATGTCCCTAGTCCTGGTTTGGGAGGGGAACAATAGAGATTCCACAGCTGTGGAGAATCCTTGTGACCAAATAAGATTGAAAAGGATATTGGACTGCAAGGGCTGATGAAGTAAAAGTTGTAGTTCAAATAGAAAGTGTCGGGCCCATGCCGATGATCGGCAAGTGAGAGTGTTGCCTCCCGTTCTTGAAGTGTAAAAGGCACTTATATGTTCTTCTTGAAGAAAAAAAAGTTCAGGGTGGGGTAACTTCTGGCAGACTTTGAGGAAAGAAAAGAGGGGCATAGATGGAGCCCCTGAGAAATACGGACCAGATGATTGCCAATTTCATTGGCAACATCTAGTGAGTTTGCTATATCAACACTGGCAACCCGCAGAACAGGAGCCGGGTCAGGAGAATATTTACCACTCAGTTTTCGTACTTTTTTCCAGACTGCACTCATAGAGGAAGCAGAGGTGATGGTGGAGACATAATCTTGCCAGCAAGTGCGTTTAGCATCGCGGATGACACGGCGAGTGATCGCACGCTTCTGCTTAAAATCAAGAAGTCTCTCTGTGGTTCTATTGTACCGGTACCTGCCCCATGCAGCGTGTTTCAAACGTACTGCACGAGCACAAGCAGGAGACCACCAAGGCACGCATTTCTGAGAATGCCTGCCAGAAGTTTGGGGTATAGAATGAGAAGCTGTGGTTAAAACGGAGGATGAGAAGAGGTGTAAAAGCTCATCACTAAAAACGGTTAGTTGTGAGTAAAGGTTCCAATTTGCCCGATCAAATTGCCAGCGTGGGATACGAAGAGGTGGTGAATATGAAGGGGAAGTAAGAATGATTGGGAAATGATCGCTGTCATGTAAATCTGGGAGAACAGACCAGGTGAAGTCTAATGCGGCGGAGGAAGAGCAGACTGAGAGATCGATGCAAGAGTGAGTGTGAGTCCGAGGATCAAAATGGGTGCGAGTACCTGTATTTAAAACATGGAGGGGGTGGGTGGCAAGAAAAGCCTCTAACTGAATGCCACAGGAATCACAGTGAGACCCCCCAGAGGAAATGATGGGCATTAAAATCGCCAAGTAACAGAATCGGTGGTAATGACGAAACAAGAAAGGCAATATCCGGAATAGATAATGCCCGAGAAGGAGAGAGATATAAAGAACATAGCGTATACCACCTATGCAAGTGGATACGGGCTGCTGTGTAATGCAGCGAAGTACGAACAAATAGCTGATAGTACGGAATATCAGTGCGTAGAAGAAGGGCACTTTCATTAAAGGTCCCATCAGGAAAAGGATCTGAAGAATACAACAAATTATAGCCTGAGATGGGAGAGATAACAGCAGAGTGTAATTTTGGTTCCTGTAAGCAAACACCAACAGGGGAAAACTGGGAGAGTAACATCTGAAGCTCACCCCGATTACCCCTGAGGCCGCGTATATTCCACTGTAAATAGGCCATGATTGGCAATGATAAAGATACTTGAAATCCGCAGGTAAGGGTTCCTATGGACTAGAGGGGTTAGAAAAGTCCACATGCGGAGGCAGCGGAAAACGTTCAAGCAGCGAAGGAACGGTGCTCTGTGAAGAAAGGAGTTGCACAGATGGAGGAGAGGAGAGAGAAGGAACAGAGGGTGGATCAGTGTCCATTGATGGTTTGGTCTCTGCAATATATTCATAGATTGCTTCAAGTGTTTCGGAATTCAGAGACGTCGTATGGGAGACAATATTGGAGATGGTAGGGGGAGGATGAGTAAAGATTGGAACTGTAATAGACTGTACCAAGGTAGGGGGGGCAAAAGGGTGGAGGGAACTGGAGAAGAAGCATGGAAGAGGACAGAAGAGGCAGAAACCTGGGAGGTGGCAGAAAGAGGAAAAGAAACTTGGGAGGGAACAGGGGAGGTAGTATAGTATGAGGAGGAGGGTGAACCTCTACACTTGTTGCAGAGCCAGTGAGAGGGGAAGAACCCGGTACAGAGACAGGGAAGGTAAAATAAGGAGGTGGAAGAAGGGAAAGAGGGGTTAAAGGACCTTTTTTTGACTTCTGAGAAGTAGAGGGACGATTGGGAGGTGTCGTACGAGGTCTCGTCGATACTGAGGCTTGTGAGGGAGAACACGAAGAAGCGAGAACAGACTGAGGCGTTGAAGTAGGGATGTCTGAGCCTAGGACAGCAAAAGAATTAGATACAGGAGTGACTATGAAAGAGGTAACCACAAAGGAGGCTGCAGAAGATGGGACCCCAGAAGTGGGGGGACGTTTTGAAACACAGGAATAAGAAACATGAGGTAGTCTCCCTTGGAGGCGGAGATGAGAAACTGCCATGGCATAAGGGAGACCTTCTGCTTCTTTGAGGTAACGGATTTCCTGCTCATTTAAGTAGACTTGGCAACGGCGAGAGTACGAAGGGTGAGCCTCATGACAATTAAGGCAAGAGGGAGGTCGATTGCAAGACGTATTAGAATGGTCATCGGCACCACAGACTGGGCATTCGGCTATGGATCTGCAATATTTCGCTGAATGGCCAAATCGCCAGCAATTTCTACACGGTTGCGGTGTAGGGATCACCTTTCGAACTTGTAACCAATGTCCTGCTACATAAACTGAGGATGGGAGTTCATGGCTGTCAAAAGTTAAACGAGCCACATTGCTAGGGTATCGTCTCCGCCGGGGCAGGAAGGAACATAAGTGTCTACCTTGAGGATTGGGAGATCTTGGAGTTCCAGCTGTTCAAGAATGTATTGCCACATGTCTGGAAATTTTGTTGAACTATGGTATGGGGCAGAATGACGGTACCACTACAAGAATTGAGGGAATGATGTTTTTCAATAGTGACAGGAACAGTATCTATATGTGAAAGAAGAGAAAGATCATGAGCTTGGGTAGCATTCTGTACAGTGATGATGTGCATACTGCTCTTAAGAGCATGAAAAGAAATATCTTTACCAACATGGCGTAGGAGTGCCTTGCCAATACTGTGGTCGGAAAGATAGGCGGTAGAGGAAGTCGGTCATAAAGAGAAGAATTTAGTCCATTGTGCAGTCTGAAACTGAGCGTGGAAAGGGAGTGCAGGACGTGTCGATCTTTTCTGAGAAGAACGAGAAGGTGGAGAAGTATCATCAGCAGGTAATTGTCGTTGGCGTTTAGGCGTGGGACCAGAGTTGGTCTGACGTAGAACGGGCCGGCAATTCGAAAATTGCTGCACCGTAGAGGGAGAGGCCGGAAGCATAGTCAAAGGAGAGCGGAGGTCAGATAAATCAAAGGAGTCAGTCGAGACCTCAGTACCTGAAGCGGGTGAGGAAACAGCACTGGCAAGAGGTACAGAGGCATGAGGAGTGTCCGAAGAGTGGTCCAAAATACGAGGCGGGGTCAAAACGGGGTGCGGTATCAAGAAGGGGCCCGGGGGTAGCAGGTTCATGGATTGGGTTCTCCATGGTTAGGTTACTTCTTTCTTTTTGTTTTTAAGAAAAAAAAAAAAGAAAAGAAAAGAAAAAGAAAAAAAGGGGGGGACCAGGGAGGGATACTTCCTAGGAGGAATGAAAGGGCCAGAAATCTCCCTCCTTGCCCAAGAGGACCTCAGCACCGCAAGTAGCGTAGATGCAGCATGGAACCCGTGCCATACCCTACCCATCATGCCAGTAAACCAGCAATCCGGGATAGCAACCTCACATCTGCCGAGCTACCTCGGTGGACAAAAGAGAGGGTGGCCAGATATCCGCCACAAAGCATACCTCCTTCGGCCACCACCCCCGGAATCCGAAAGGTGGCTTCCAGAGATACACCCGTTGCCCGAAAGACACCCAAAGCCACTCTCCGGGATACCGGATAGGGATTGGGACATCCCCAGGCGATCCAGATTCCATGGCAAACTACGCCACCGCCAAGAACCTCAATGGAATGGGATGGACCCCGGTACCCTTTCCCCTACCTAGGAACTAGCGCGCCTGTGGGAAAAATCCCAAAGGCCAAAAAGAGGAAGGGCAAAAGGGAGGGGTGGGGAGGGGGAGGAGGAAAGGGAAAAAGGGAGGATGGGATAGGGAAGGGGGGATTGGGGGGTAATTAGGTTCGGTCTAATTCCTCAGACCAAGAGCCTCTTCACCACGCCAAGGAGCCCCCCTTGAAGAGGTAGCCGAGTCTAACAATTGTCCTCTGACATCGTCAGGGAACAACGCTGCGAACCCAGCACCATCAGAAGATTTAGAACCATCTGTATAAACAGCAATGGCATGAGCATGCGATCAGAAGTGATCAAGAAAAAGAGAGCGAGAAGCGGTCATAGGCAGGAGAGCTTTGGCACAGGGCAGTAGGGGAGAACAGACACAAACTGTCGGAACCTCCCAAGGGAAAAGGGAAAAGGCAGACTCTAAATGAACATACAAGGGAGGCAAGTGGAGAGAAGACTGGAGCGAGTGAAGACAAAGAGAAAATGGTCAGAGTAAGCAGGGGTGTCAAACAAATAATGGGCTTTTACTAATGTCTGAGACCAACTTATACGTAGATGGAACACGAAGGTTGTGAGAGTGGACAAAGTAACAAAGGCAATGAGCATCACCATGATCAACTAAGGAAGGGACATTCGCCTCACCTTAGAGGCTTTCAACAGCGGATGAACGAAAGTCACCAAGGCATGAACGTAGACCTTGATGATGAAGGGTATCTAATTTAGAGAGAGTGGTAGGAGAAGCTGCAGAATAGACTTGGTCTCCATAATCCAACTTGGACAAGACTAGGGTGGAATGTAAATGGAGGAGAGTCTGGTGATCTGAACCCCATGAACGATGTGCAGGAATTTTCAGGAGATTCAGCCGACCATGGCAAGTAACCTTCAAAGAGGAAATGTGCGGTTTCCATGTCAACCGGAGATCAAAGAGAAGGCCAGGAAACTTGACCGTATCACATTCTGGAATACGTGAGCCGTGTAAATACAGTGGAATATTTGAGACAAGAGGATGTCTAATGAAGGTAACGAAATGGGTTTTTGTACTAGAAAATTTAAATCCATGAGAAGTGGCCCAATGGGAAACCCGGTCAATTGCATCCTGAAGGAAGCCGCTACCAGGCAACAATCAGCGCCTGCGTAAGCTATAGCAAAGTTATCCACAGAAAGTGATGACCAAATATGCGATGGAAAAATGGAAGGTAGGGCATTTATAGCCAAGAGAAAAAGGGTAGTGTTAAGGACACAACCTTGTGGGACACCATCAGCCTGAACAAAATCTGAGGAAAGCGAGGCGCCAACCCAGACACGAAAATGCTTGTCGGGTAAGAAAGCAGTAAGGAAAGTTGGCAGATTACTGCGGAGGCCTAAAGAGTGGGCTTGGGCTAAAATATTATACCTCCAAGTGGTGTCATATGCCTTCTCAAGATCAAAAAAGACTGCTAGGATGGAGTGTTTGTTAGCAAAGGTATTTCGCACACATACATATCTAAGTGGAGCAAGGGGTCCAAAGTAAAGCAGCCCTTGCGAAAGCCATATTGGTGAGTAGAAAGACTATGGCGAGTCTCCAAATACCATATCAGACGTCTATTCACCAATCGTTCCATCACCTTGCAGACTTCACTGGTCAGAGCAATGGGACAATAGTGAGAGGTATCAAGCCTCGGGGTGCCTGGTTTGTGAAATGGTAGGACAGTGGCAGATTTCCATTGTTGAGGTAGAACCCCTCACGTCCAAATAAGATTGAAAAGATGCAAAAGGACTGTAAAGGTCATAGAATGCAGATGTTTTAGCATACTGATATGAATATCATCTGGCCCAGCTGCTGATGACTGGCAGGCAGAAAGCATGGACTCTAGCTCTAGGAGAGTGAAAGGTATGTTATACGTCTCCAATCCATTAGAGGAGAAATCCAAGGGCAATTGCTCCTTGGTAGACTTTCTTGCAAGAAATGAGGGACAAAGGTGAAGCCCTTGGGAGACACGGACAAGATGGTTCCCTAGTTCTGTGGCAACTTCAAGAGGTTCTGCAGCACTAACACCAGCAACCGCATGTAGGGCATGAGGGCATGGAAGGATACGTTTTGGCTGACATTTCACATGAGTACTTTGCCAATGCCATAATTCATAAGGTAATATGTAGGTGTTGTTGATTAGAAGGAAAAACAATTTCTTCCAAGATTGTCTTTGAAATAATTATAATAGGGAAAGAGTGATGCCAAATATGGTTGCAGTGGTGTGCAGAGGTCTGGTGATGCCCGAGGCCAACTCCTTGATTGTATCCCCAAAGACTCAAGTATATGGCCTAGTACTGAGAAATATTATAAGAAAGGGAGATATTTTGAATATGTAAACACAGATGAAACATGAAAAAAAACACTTTGATTTAAATATAAAAAAAAAAAAAATATTAAGTTCTTTTCCCCAAATGATACTTCCTGTCAGAAAACACTTGAACTAGTTCACTTCTTACATCAGCTGTGAGAAATTCTTTTTCAGTGCTTATTGAAGCCAGGTTGGTTAGCCACTCTTGTGACGTTGAAGACCTCAGATATGTTTTTATTAATTTCAGCTTTGACAATGACCTTTCACAACATATGTCACGTGCATGTGTGTGAGAGGGCACCATTTTCTCTGGACAGAAAGGATACACCATGTTAAAGGAATAAAGGGTTAACCACTGCCTCTGTACTGCAGTGAGCTTCCAAAAATTTATTTATCACTGCTGAAATTTCAAAATCACTATCTTATTTCCCCCTCTAATTGGATGCCCCCCCTCCCCCATTTGGATGCCCGGGGCCACCGCCCCTTCAGTCTCCCCTTCTGCATGCCACTTTATGGTTGACCTGTGTAAATTAGCCAATGTCAGTCTTATGACTTCAAACTCATTAAAACCATCTAGGTTAAATTTTTTTAATTATTGTAATAAAAAAGAAGCACTAAACCTACAAGGGTCATACAGTGCAGCAGGGCAGGGGTACTGGGTAGCAAGAGGGAGAGGTAGAAAGGGCTGTGAAGAGTGCTAGAGGCATCATGATCAAAATTTGTGCAGTAAATCAGTTGCTGTCAAAAAGTCAGCTAGAGTGTCTGGGTTAAAGGAGGGTCCATCAGCAAGAATAGAAGATAAAGTAAGGGCATTAGAGCGGTGACGACGTTGGAGGTAAATTTACCATGCTCAGTGATAGGGTGTGCAGTCCAACAGAATATGGCTAACAGAAACTGACAATTCTCACAGAGTGGAACAGGGCACCTCTCCATGAGATACCCATGAGCGAGGCGAGCGTAGCAGATGCGAAGACGGGGGAGTGTAGTCTCCCAACTCCGACATTGATGACAAGAAGAGGGCCAGAAACCTATACAGGTACCATCCAACTTACGACCGAGTTTGGTTCCGACCAGCTGGTTGTAATTATTATTATTATAATCAAAAAGAAGCGCTAAGCCACAAGGGCTATACAGCGCTGCAGGGTAGGGAAGGAAGCGAGGGTATTGGATGGCAGAAGGGAGGAGGGATGATCAGCAGGTTACAGAAAACAGCGGGGCAGGGGATAGTACGGGGGTAGAGGGTAGCAGGAGATTGAAGTAGAAAGGGCTGAAGGTATCAGAATTTGTGAAGTAAGTCAGTTGTTGTCAAAAAGTCAATGAGAGAGTCCGGATGAAAGGTGGGTCCATAAGCGAGAAGGGAAGGTAAAGAGAGAGCAGCGGAGCGAAGACGACGACAGAGGTAAATTCTGCGTGCTCGTTGATAAAGTGGGCAGTCCAAAAGAATGTGGCTGACTGATAATGGAGCTTGGCAATTCTCACAGAGAGGAGCAAGACGCCTCTCCATGAGATATCCATGAGTAAGACGAGTATGGCCAATGCGAAGACGGGGGGAAAGGTTGTCTCCCAACCTCGACACTGGTGAAAAGAAGACGGCCAGTAACCTATACTCGGTTTAATAGATTGAAGTTTGTTGCCGAGCATAGTAGAACGTTGTTGCCAACGGGTGTGAAGGTGGGAAGATATTGCAGCAAAATAGTCCGTAAATGGAATACCTCTATAAGAAACTTGGTAGGTCATTTTACTGCGACCGCGCAGCAGTGTCTGCCTGTTCATGCCTGTACGTCAACATGACCAGGGGACCCAACAAAAAACAATATCTTTATGCTTGGTAAAGATGCGGCGTAGCCAAAGTTGGATACGGAGACTAAGGGGTGAGGTTGTATAAAATTTTTGTGTACCCTGTAAAGCACTAAGGAGTCTGAGACAACCACAAATAAGACACAGGCCATAGATGCAATACGGATAAGTGCTGTAAGGTTTGCATATAATTCAGCAGTAAAAATACTAGCCGAAGATAGAAAATTTGCCCTTGTACGACGCTGTCGGGAAACATGCTGCGAATCCTACGCCGTCAGAAGACTTAGAGCCATCTGTGTACACAGCAAGGCATGAGAATGAGAGTGAAAGTGGTCAAGAAAAAGAGAGCGGGAAGCGACCGTGACAGTTGGGCTTTTGAGCAA
The DNA here is from genome assembly GCF_026875155.1 of Cherax quadricarinatus. Taxonomy (NCBI): domain Eukaryota; kingdom Metazoa; phylum Arthropoda; class Malacostraca; order Decapoda; family Parastacidae; genus Cherax; species Cherax quadricarinatus. The sequence goes on from NC_069406.1 coordinate 27,621,944, forward strand.
GGGAGGGAGAAAGAACAGACTCGAACAGCTGGAACTTCCCCAGGGGGGTAGGGAAAAGTGAGATGCTACATGTACTAGAAAGGTGGTAGTTGAAGAGAGGACAAGAGCGAATGAAGGCAAAGAGAAAAGGGACGGAGTAAAAGGGGCGGCGAACAAATAAAGAATGTCTACTAATATCGGTAACCATTCTATAAATGGAAGGTTTGGGCGGAGTCATGAGAGCGTACATAGTAGCGCAGGCAATGGGCATCACGGCGATCGGATAAGGATGGAAAAGTTCGCTTCTGCATAGAGGCTCTCGACAGGGGAAGAGCGAAAAGCACCAAGGCATAAAACGTAATCCTTGGTGATGAATGGGGTTAAGGCTAGAGAGAGTAGCAGGAGATGCCGCTGAATAGATCTGGTCACCATAATCATGTTTCGATAAAATAAGGGTGGAATGTAGGCGAAGGAGGGTTCGACGTCGCTCCCCATGAAAAATGAGCAAGGGTTTTAAGAAGGTTCAGCCGGCTGTGACAAGTTGCCTTCAGAGAGGTAATGTGAGGTTTCCAGGATAACCTACAGTCAAAGAGGAGGCCCAGAAACTTGACTGTATCACGTTCAGGGATACGGGAACCATAGAGGTACAAAGGATGATCGGAGATGACAGAGCGTCTAGTGAAAGTAATTTGGTGGGTTTTAGTGCTGGAAAATTTAAAACCCACGTGTGGTGGCCCAATTGGAAACACGGTCGACTGCATGTTGGAGAGAAACTGTAATGAGGTGACAGTCAGCGCCTGCACAGGCAATAGCGAAGACATCAACATAGAGTGATGACCAATATTTATGGAAAACTAGAGGCCAAATCATTAATAGGGAAGGGAAAAAGTGTTGTGCTCAGAACACATCCCGGGGGACACCTTCAGCTTGGATAAAGTCCGGGGAGAGCACAAATTTTTAACCCGAACACGGGAAATGCCTGTCAGTTAAAAAGTTCTTAAGGAAGGATGGTAGATTGCCTCGAAGGCCTAAGGAGTGGGCTTGGGCTAAAATTTTTATACCTCCAAGTTGTGTCATATGCCTTCTCAAGGTCAACAAATATGGCAATAACTGAGTGGTTTTTTCGCAAACGCATTACGAACATACGTATCCAAGCGTAGTAAGGGTCTATGGTAGACGTCCCTTACGAAAGCCATATTGACGAGTGGAGAGGACTGTTGTGTATCTCTAAATACCACACTAAAGTCTATTTACTAGGCGTTCCATTACTTTGCAAACTGCACTTGTAAGAGCAATGGGACGATAGTGGAGGTTTCATGTCCCGTAGTGCCTGTTTGTCGAAAGGTAGAACAATGGCGGATATTCCACAGCTGTGGAAGACTCCTGGACCACATAAGATTGTAAAGGCGTAATTAGGACTGCATGGGCTGAATGAAGTTAAATGTTTGTATCATACGAATATGAATGTCGTCGGCCCATCTGCCGATGATCGACATCAGAGAGTGATGCCTTACTCCAGTTCTTGAAGTGTAAAACCCACATTATACTTTCTTCTCTGAGAGAAAGAAAAGTCCACGGGTGCTAACTCCTCAGGCAGAACTTTGAGGAAAGAAATGAGAGACATCGATGGAGTTCCCTGAGAAAAACGGACCAGACTATTGCCAATTTCATTGGCCAAACATCAAGTGGGTTTGCTATATCAACACTGGCAACCTGCAAACAGAGGCCGGTCAGGAGAATATTTACCACCCAGTTTCGTACTTTTTTCCAGACTGCACTCATAGAGGAAGCAGAGGTGATGGTGGAGACATAATCTCACCAGCAAGTGCGTTTAGCGTCACGGATGACACGGCGAGCGATCGCACGCTTCTGTTTAAAATCAAGGAGTCTCTCTGTGGTTCTATTGTACCGGTACCTGCCCCATGCAGCGCGTTTCAAACGTACTGCACGAGCACAAGCAGGAGACCACCAAGGCACGCATTTCTGAGAATGCCTGCCCAGCTGGTCGTAAGTCGAAATGGACGTAAGTTGAACCTTACTACTGAATATCAACATCACATTTTTGTAATGACTATTTTATAATTTTATTTTGTTATTTCATTTTTTACTTTACTTTTTATGCTGTTAGTACTGTATTTTATACTGTAAGGTTTAGGATAAACACTGTGTACAACACAAACAGTTGTTTATTTCCCAGAAATTTGGCATAAAAAACACAGTCGTAAGTCGAGTGGTCGTATGTCAAGCAGGTTGTAAGTCGGATGGTAGGTGTAATTGGTTTAATAGAATGCAATTTATGTTGCAGATCAGACCAATGTTGTTGGCAAAGGTGGGTAGAAATCACAGCAAAATAATCTGTGAATGAAACACCTCTATATGAAACTGGAAGGTCATGTACTGCTGACCATGCAGCAGTGTCTGCCTGTTCATTGCCTTGTACATCAGCATGACTGGGGACCTAGCAAAAAAACAATATCTTTGTGCTTACTAGAGATACAGCATAACCAGAGTTGGATGCGAAGAACCAGGGGATAAGGTGAAACAAATTTTCATATAGCCTGCAAAGCACTAAGGGAGTCTGAAACTACCACAAATGGCGACACAGGCATAGATGCAATACGGATAAGTGCTACGAGAATTGCATACAATTTGGCTATAAAAATGCTAGCCAAGACTAATAAATGTCCTCCTATGATGCTGTCTGGAAACACTGCTGCAAATCTGACACTGTCAGAAGACCTGGAACCATTGGTGTACACTGCGATGGCATGAGAATGAGACTGGAAGTAATTAAGAAAAAGATAGCGAGAAGCAACCGTAGGTATTTGGGCTTTCGTGCGTGGCAGTGGGGAAGAACAGACACGAACCAACCATCGGGACGTCCCAAGGGGGAAGGGAAAAGGAAGTTTGATGTCTAAGGAATGGAGAGAATTGTTGAGATTAGAAAGACTGGAAATATAGGGAAGGCAGAGGACAGGCAAGTTCCCAGGAGTAGGGAGTTTGGGAGAGAAGAAAGTCCATTTAACACATGAGAAGGCAGAGTCTATGAAATGGGAAGGGTAGATGCTACATGAACATAGAAAGGTGACAACCGAAGAGAAGACAAGAGCAAATGTAGGTGAAGAGAAAAGGGACAGAGTAAACAGGGGCAGTGAACAAATAAGGAACTACTAACATCCGTTACCATCCTATATATGGAAGGATTAAGGAGGTCATGAGAGTGAACAGAATAGCGGAGGCAGTGAGCATCACGGCAATCGGTCAAGAATGGAATATTTGCCTCTGCATAGAGGCTCTCAACAAGTGAAGAGTGAAAAGCACCGAGGCATAAACGTAATCCCTGGTGATGGATGGGATCAAGGCTAGAAAGAGTTGTAGGAGAGGCCACAGAATATATCTTGTCACCATAATCTTGTTTCGATAAAATTAGGGCAGAATGCAGTCGAAGGAGAGTTCTACAATCATCCCCCCCCCCCATGAAAGATAAGTGAGAATTTTAAGGAGGTTCGACTGGCTATGACAAATTGCCTTCAAGAAGGTAATGAGAAGTTTCTAGGATAACCGACGGTCAAACAGAAGGCTGAAAAACCTGACAGTATCATGTTCTGGGATACATGAACCATTCAGGTACAATGGATTATCAGGGATGATAGAATGTCTAGTGAAAGTAATTTGGTGTGTTTTAGTACTAGAAAATTTAAACCCATGAGCAGTGGCCCAATTGGAAACACAATTGACCGCATGCTGGAGAGAAACTGCAATGAGGCAACGATCAGCACCTGCACAAGCTGTAGCAGTCATCAACATAGTGATGACCAAATATTAGATGGAAGAATAGATGCCCGATCATTTATAGCAAGAAGAAAAAGTGTGCTGCTCAGACATATCCCTGGGGGGCACGTTTAGCTTGGAAAAAGCATATTAATATTTTTTTTTTAAGCAAATCTTGATTTTCAATATCGTAAAGGGTAGTAAAACATTGATTAATTTTATTATTAAACATATATTTGGTGTTAGTAGGACTAGAAGTCTTCATCAGCTAAGCTTGTCATTTACCTAGCCTATTGTGGAGGCAGTGTCCACTCTCCATAATAAGAAATGAAAGCCTTTAATTTAAACAGTATAGAAAAAATGCATTTGCTGTACATTTTCAATCATATTGTGGTTATCTGTAAATAACTTGAAAGGTACAGAAGAGAGCATCAAAACCCCAGTGACACAAAATGGGGAGTTATCTTCCACATTTTTCATTATAACAAATGTTGTATCAGTAAAACTGCATTTGTCATATATTGAAGATAGTTATTCCTTGTAGACTCCTGCATTTATGAAGCCACTAGTTTACATACAAATCAATGATGCAAGACACATGAGATCTAGACACAGTCAGTCTCAAGTTACACAAATTTTCTCTTCAGTAACATTATTTCTTTGATGTACTTTGACTTATAAATACTTGACGAGTTACAGCTATGGTCAGTTGAAAGGGTGTGTGGAAAATGGCTTGTAAAAGGCACTGACAAAAATGCTAAAACACACAGGCAAGAATGTGTGTTTCTATACCACATCAATATTTTTATTACCCAGGTGGGTCTTGGCCAGTTGCCTGAATGACTGAGTACATGACTAGGCTGTCAGTGCTGTAGACGGTACCGGCAGACACAAAACTTCTATCACTTTATAAGAGAACTGTGTTAGCTCATAATTTATAAAGAAAATCATGTACAAAATCAAGGAAAATGCAAATGCAAGAAAAATATTTTATGTCAATGTATACAGTAACCTTAACTGGCTACCTTTGAATCTTTCCTTTTACAATGGTTTATCACTTTTTGTGCACTTCACATTGGAAAAAAATGTTTTATGTATTGGGTGACCATTGTTATCATAATCACAACTTGAGTGACCAGCTTAGGCAATAACAAGAAAAAGAACAAAACTTACGCTACCAATTCCCTGGCTGCAGCACTGACACTAATGCACATAAGCAGTCACAATATTTATAGTTAAATTCAAATCTATTCTTTGGATCAATATCTTCAACTTATTCTTGTGAAAATAATCTAATATGAAAATGAAGGATTTGTCAAATCTTCAAAGAATGTATATTAGAAACTAATATTTTCAAGAGATTTTAAACTGCTTTACATATATATTACTCATTTTAAAGGTTCTAAGTTTCTTACTCAATACTCAGAGACTTACTCTTTCATACCTCACACCAATCACAAACCAGTTGGCTGAAATTACTTGAGGTTCTTCAATAATTATGATCAAGCATGACCACAATGTATGGTCAGGATCTAGGATTACAAAATTTTAAACAGCTCATTATCAAAGCTGATGACTTACTATAGGTTATATTATACTACATATGATGTGGGATAAATTTATGCATATTAAACTATTAATTATCTCTATGTCATGTGAGATCAGTAATGAAAAAATGGATGCTCATGGGAAATAAAGAAACAAAGGGTTTCTGTATACCAGTAATTACCATATTTACAGGTTAAAATTACTATAATAAGAATGTTCCCATCAATTGTACTATTAACAATAATCAAATGACTAATGAAATAGCTTATTTGGATTACAGACAGCTACAAAATATCTATGAGCTTCCATTTTGTGTTTTTTTGTGAAAAATAATGACACTATTTTTGTCACATCACAAGTCATATATCACAAGGCTAAGTTAGCTTAGCTCTGTGAAAACTATTTAGGAATTGCAGTAGTATTACTTAGCTTGTCAGTCTCTTTGTCTGTGGTTAGTAAGTTAAAGTTACCAAAAGCTATTACCTAAGTTAGTTAATCCACTGAGAATTAATGCTAAACAAATACTGTAAAAAAAGGAACAAAATGTTAAGACCATGAATTCAATACTGGGCAGAAATGTTTTCAAATAAAATCAAAATACCATTATATCATTTTCCTAAGCAAAGATCTCAGGTTTGAGAACATCGTATAGTAATCGTCTATTTACTCACCTATTTACTCACTGACTGTTAAAAATTTGAGACATATTCTTGGGAAAATGTCAGTATATTTTCCTATTAAATTGTGGTTATGGATAAGACACCAACTACCTCTAAACATGATGGAGGTTTTCTTATGTTGATGTAAGGGTAGGTGCAGAGTATTACTGCAGAGTGTATGGGCACAGGGAGTCAGACTAGACAGTTTTTTCTGTATTACCTGCATATACGTATTTAGAATGGGATCTCATTGCACACATATGGTTGGGGTCATTTTTTTTATTTATTTTTAAATGAGGATTGAATTGTCAATTTAAAAATTTTCAGAAAAGTCATTATTTGGATATATGATTATTTGGTGCATATGTGGTACACTTATATTTTTAATGTCAAGAAATTTTAGTTCATTATTTTCATTTTTGGAAGTTAATATTGAGGAGGCACTAAAGAGGTCCTCAAATAGGAACTGGGTTTTCACTAAGCATGACCCAGATTCTCACCAAACAAAATAATCCCCTATTCTGTTCTTAGTGGCTAAGCAGAATTTTACTAAGAGAGCTGACACCACTCAGAAGGTACCTATAATGCTACCAAAGTGAAGGAATGGCTCATCTATTGCCATAACCTTATTAAACAATTGCAGCTTCACATTTTCATGTGTCATAAATTAACCACAATAGCTTTTAGTGAGTATCCAGACTAGTACAGTAAAAACAAGTTAACTGAAACTTATTTAAGTTTAAAAAGTAAAAAAACATAAATGTAGGGTTAAATGTTATTTTCCATATTTTCAAGCATATGGCATGACGACACAAAAGCTAAAATGTAAATGATAAAATATGGTATTACTATCTGTAAATATTTTCAAATATACTGTAGATATTGCCCTAACATTACTAAAAGAACCAGTTTACAGTATTTAAAAAAAAAAAATTTATTTCAGTAGTAATAATCTTTTTTTTTTATAGTGTACTGTATATATTTTTTTCACTTCCTACAAGTAATTTATATAAATGGTCTTTTTTTTATGACCACTGATGTATTTTTAATTAATTTACCTCTTCACACAAAAAATTTTTGAGTATACAAGTTAAACATAATTGATTTTACAATATACATGTCTTGCCCATTATCTTATTCTGTCTTGTTGTTCTCCAAAAGCCTCATTTCAAATTTAACGTCATAACACTAGACGCACACATACGAAAGTGCAGAGAGAGAAAGCATAAAAGAGTATTACAGATATTGTGAGTAACATATACGATTCAAAAATTAAGAAATAGAATGAAAAAAATCAGAGCTGAGAGTAAATAAAATACATTAAAAAGTAAAACCATTATAAAATAAAATAAACTTAATTGAAAAAATACTAAATAAGGAACTCAGGTTAGTTGTCACTTAATAACTAGGGTGATATGTTGTAAATTATCAACAGCATCCAACCCACAGCTTATACCTTTAGCTTGTCTTTTAATACATCATTAGGGCCCAGAGTGCCTCAACCTATTGTTACTGCTTAATACTTTAGGTAAGTCTTCACTTCAAGCGTAAGTAATATATATAATCTAAGCTGTTAACTTTAAGATTTCCTTATAGCAACCACATATTTCTTAGAAACAAAGTGACCATTATCAGATCACATTCAGATGATAGCACTGTACCATCTGTTTAGAGGGTTATCAGTCTTAACAACACAGCTGCTAGTCAAATATATACACTTTCAAAATATGATACAGCTAAGTGCACTGTGTTCTCAAGTGCAAAATCATTTTAGTAAAGCATATTAATATACAGTATTATTAAAAGTATCCTGATACACATACTGAATTCCAACTGGTTATTAGACTGAAATACTAGATTTCTAACCAAAAATACTATGAAGTCAATATGTAGCAAAAGATCTATAGTTTAATTAGCATTAGTCTATAACTAAAAATTCTAAAATTAATGGAATAAATAATTACAGGCTGTAATAAATACCACTCCCACACAGGAACACAAAATCAGGACAATGAATCTTTGTACATCCAACAACACAGATGAAACAATTATCACCTATGCTCACCTGGATTTATATTGCAACATAGATTAAAACATGTTCCAAATTATTACATACATTTTCTATGGAATGAGAAGTTGAGCAAGCATTGCACTTCATACACTTAATCACTTTTTTAATGTAAAGGCATAGATCTTGCATCTTCATCAAAATTCTACACAAGCATAAACTGTTTGTAATAAAATATACATGAAATGGTACTTCATATTTATGTGTAAAATATGCTGAACGTAGAGTTGATGAAAGAGGTCTTCAGTCTGTATTATTGGAAATAATAGGACCCCTACATTCTAATTAGGTTAGGCTATTTCTGGATCATGAAAAATTTTCCACAACAGAAAATCTAGATTCTCAGTAGAATTGCCTCCTAAACAAGATCAACCTCTGGATTCTAAGTGTAACATTATTAATGTATAACAGTTTGTCAATATCCTTGACACAGTTAGTTTATAAGTAAAATATGCCATTTAATTTTTGTACAATACATAGCGCCAAAACACTGTTAAATAATTAGTAGTTGAAAAAAATACATGTATTTATCCATATTCTTATAACTACACTTTCTGCAGCTCTTAATACAAACAACAAAATAACTTAAAGTGCTATCATTATAAATCATGAAACATACAGGGGAAACAATGTAGCTAATCAATAAATTCTTTACCTGCACTAATAAAACATGAAATACTCATAGAAATGAGGAGCCAGTACCAAACACGCAAATATACAACACATGAAGGAAGCACAGAATGAGCCATCAGTTTAAGAATATAGAACACTATCCTTTCGACTAGACATATTAATATGTATATAATGAAATATATAAACTAATATAATAATAATATATATATATATATTATATATATATATATATATATATATATATATATATATATATATATATATATATATTATTTTTCATTCAGAAGTGCAAAAACATAATCAGATGTTCAAATAGCTATGCCCTGATTAGTGGTTAGATAAAGAGGTAATAGAGCTTTTAGTAGAAAATTAATTGTTCTTTTTCAAAGAAACATGTTAGTATGTACTGTGTAATTTCCTACTTGTAGTTACTGGGAAAAGAAACTATCCTTGTGTTAATCCCATCTTCAGTTTTTAATTTCTTTATATAATTTCTTAAAATTATCAGTGGTGGTAATTTACTACTATGCCTCCTCCTGTATTCCATTTCAGTAGCATTTTTTTACTTGTTGATAGTCCCTCTCCCTCCCCTTCCTAATAGTTAATGCTTCAATTTTTTATAATTTTCTGTATAATCATGTCTTCATTTTTTTTCATATCAACCAACGTGTGTATTGCCATTCCTCTTTCATATATCACATTTCTTAGTTGTATGTGTAATAGAAATTTTTTAAGACTTAAATTCCAAGTTGAAAGAAATCTCTAGAGAGTAGTTCCCAAACTTTTCCTGAAGTCATGTACTTTCTTCCAAACTTGGCCTGCATCCATGCACCCCCTTTCCCACCCTCACATGTGTTACTCAAAACTTAATGTGTTTACAACCACACACATCATCTACTACCTATCATGTACAAACGTCATGTGTTTAACCCTTTCACTCTCAAGACCCCTGCTCACAAACTTGCTCTCAGTGTCAAATATTAACCAAAAAAATTTTTTCTTATGAAATGATAATCTTTTTCCAATGGTAATGACACCAAAAGTACAAAATTTGATGGAAAAATTACAGAATTACACTCTTGTGAAGTTAGCAGATTCAGCCATATATACGCATGGGCAATTTCACCCTCTTTGAGCCTATTTTCAGCCAATTCCATTGTTCCAGTCAACCAAACTCATAGCTATTTCACTAGAACTCCATTTGTTTCATCAATTGAGTACAAGAAACAGCTTATTTACTGATTTCAACTACCCAATAAAGTGGTCAGAAATTGGCAGTTTGGCCAATTTCACACAAATTTCAAAAGATGGCAATTTCAAAATAGGGTCCAGAATAAACATTGTAGACATTCCTGGCACTAAAATAACATTTTCTTTGTTCATTAGACACATCTCCAGGCCCCTCTATTACTCTTGCTTTCCATTTTGAATTTTTATTCACACAAATAGAAGATTTACTGTTATACAGACTACTGAATTATTGTAATAATTGTATAAATAATGTCAACCCATTCGTGATTGCGTATTAGACTGGCCAGTTGGACACGTATGGGACACGTTATGTCATTTGTTTACTCTTAAACCTCGGCAAAAATCGAACATTTCCGCTACTTTGAGCTCAATTTCAAGGTACTTTTTATCATGAAACCAATCAAAATCATCTCTACTTCAGTAATATAGCTTCCATTCTATCAAATGAGACCAAGAAAACGAGGATACAACCATAAATACCACATGAAAATACACCTCAGTGTTGGCATTTTAAACCCAAAACATGGTCGGATTTTTTTTCTCATTTTGCACTGCATGCACTGACCACACAAATCCATTCTCTCACATGTAGGTCTACCAGCTTTCTCCCGCTACATTTGAAGCCGCTAGAATTTTGGCATATTAATACGGCACCAACACTGGCTTGTAAGCTGTACAAATATGACACCGAAAGTGAAAGGGTTAAAGCTGCACTAAAAGATAATCATGCACATTTCATCCATTATGAAACCTAATGAACATGAATAATAATGCAAAAGTATAAGAAGAATTAGATCGATAAAAGATAATACTCTATTACTAATATGTTGTTGCTTACCCATCAGTATGATGGATGGGCCTGCATTTCAGCACAAATATTGGCGACTTTGGCAGCAGTCAAAGACAGGTTTCACTCTTAGAGCTTTCTCAGCATCCATGCTCAGGTGATACTTTTTCTTCATTTCTGTGAATGCAGAGAAACCAGACCATAGGTATGTCATGGCAAAGGACATCAGTACTCTTGAGGCTCGCTTGTGGTTGTCATTTGAACTGTATTTACAGTCCCTCTACCTTTGATGTACCTTTGAGTTTTGAGAACTTTTCTACTCCCAGAGCCCATCCATGGCTAGGCTTAGTCTGCAGCATGTCTGGTCAACCAGGCTGTTTCTGCTGGTGCACATATCCATCAAAGCCTGTTTATGGTAGTATGCAGATTTGGGAAAAGGTCCTCAAGTATATATTATCATGTATCTTTCTCCTCCACTCCAGTGAGTACATATTAGGACTTTCAAGTATTACAAGTAATTTAAATGCTTTATTGGCTCTATGCAGGCTGTAAATGATATATATATATATATATATATATATATATATATATAGGTAGTAGGTTGGTAGACAGCAACCGCCCAGGGAGGTACTACCGTCCTGCCAAGTGAGTGTAAAACGAAAGCCTGTAATTGTTTTACATGATGGTAGGATTGCTGGTGTCCTTTTTTCTGTCTCATGAACATGCAAGATTTCAGGTACGTCTTGCTACTTCTACTTACACTTAGGTCACACTACACATACATGTACAAGCACATATATACACACCCCTCTGGGTTTTCTTCTATTTTCTTTCTAGTTCTTATTCTTGTTTATTTCCTCTTATCTCCATGGGGAAGTGGAACAGAATTCTTCCTCCGTAAGCCATGCGTGTTGTAAGAGGCGACTAAAATGCCGGGAGCAAGGGGCTAGTAACCTCTTCTCCTGTACATATTACTAAATGTAAAAGGAGAAACTTTCGTTTTTCCTTTTGGGCCACCCCGCCTTGGTGGGATACAGCCGGTGTGTTGAAAGAAAAGAAAGATATATATATATATGTTCCACCTCTGATATCTCTCTCTTTCCCTGAATGGGACCATTAACAAAACAATATTTCAAATGAAGGCACAAGCGATTTGAAAAATGTCACCATTGGCACTATTGTGGAGAGTTTTTCTCCAGGAGGGGGGTATCAGCCCCCTTCAGCCCTGAGGGGTCCAGCCCTCTCAGAAGGGGTAAGCATCTTGTTTACTGCTACAGCAAGTAATTGATCCCAGATGCAGTACCAGTATGCAACGTGGTCAAGCGACCGAGGCTCCGTGCAAGACTCAGTGTTGCAAAGTGTATTTTAATAAAAGACACTCCATATCTTACCTTAGCAGGACAATTAACTCTTAAATGGTCCAAACGTATATATACGTTTTTTCAACATCTGAAAGTATGTAAAAAAATGTAGATCTTCTTTTTTGTTTTACATTTGAAAACGTGTAAAAAAAACTTTTATCTACATTTTTTTTTGTTACATTTGAAAATATGTTAAAAAAAGTAGATCTACTTTTGTAGCACTACGAATTTGAATGTTGATTTGTTTGGACCGTTTAAGGGTTAAGGAAAATCCTGCTTCCACTTTATTACCATGGTAAAGATTGTGTACATTGTTGTCTATGCTTAAGACAGCAAGATTCAAGCATTCTGCTTTGCTTCATGGAGGAAGTGGCAAGAAAGCAAAAGTACTAGGTCAGCTTTTCCTTTATGTGCTAGGGGTAGTGACGGTGTAGGACGCCGTGACGTCGGGAGATTACTTTTGACTCTACTGAGAGTCACACTGATGCCAGGATAACCAACAAAGAACACTGATCCGTGCATTAGTATGAACAAAGTGTCTCACAAAACACAATAAACACTTAAGAGAAGTGTGATCAGCTTCTTCAGTGATAAGATTATGAACAAGAAAGACAAATCTTGTGGAACATAGTGTACCAGTGTGCGTATTCCTAGACTATGGAAGACGTGGACATCCAAGGACACTTCAGCTTCTATCGAGTCACCAATACCTGTCGAAGGTGTGAAGAACACCATAGCTCACGCTACAAGAGCAAGGTAGGTTACGAATTTCTTGTAGTACGGGGGACTGCGCAGTTCTTGAGTCCCAAGGAGTTTGTAATCAACCTATAGTTGGCAGTGAGGTGCGGACTTTTGAGTCCACACAAGTAAGTTTTTCAGAATCCGTGAATGAAATATGCTGACATAACACCCCCTAGGGGTAATTTATTGTTTACATAATATGATCTATTACAGCCTGTTGAGAGATGATAGTGACAACAATTCAAGACCTCGTCTGCAGGGGCGGCTGTGTAGACGATTTGCTGTCTTTTATCAGCTAAGTATTCCCTATATTTAAACTATATCTTAGCTGGTAAGACATTCCTCAACATTTTGTTTTTTATCCGGTTCGAAGGACCAAAATGTTGAGGAATGTCTTACCAGCTAAGTTATAGTTTAAATATAGGGAATACTTAGCTGATAAAAGACAGCAAATCGTCTACACAGCCGCCCCTGCAGACGAGGTCTTGAATTGTTGTCAATATCATCTCTCAACAGGCTGTAATAGATCATATTATGTAAACAATAAATTACCCCTAGGGGGTGTTATGTCAGCATATTTCATTCACGGATTGCTGACAAACTTACTTGTGTGGACTCAAAAGTCCGCACCTCACTGCCGACTATAGGTTGATTACAAACTCCTTGCGACTCAAGAACTGTGCAGTCCCCCGTACTACAAGAAATTCGTAACCTACCTTGCTCTTGTAGTGTGAGCTATGGTGTTCTTCACACCTTTGACAGGTATCGGTGACTTGATAGAAGCTGAAGTGCCCTTGGATGTCCACGTCTTCCATAGTCTAGGAATACGCACACTGGTACACTATGCTCCACAAGATTTGTCTTTATTGTTCACAATCTTATCACTGAAGAAGCTGATCACACTTCTCTAAGTGTTTATTGTGTTTTGTGAGACACTTTGTTCACACTAATGCACGGATCAGTGTTCTTTGTTGGTTATCCTGGCATCAGTGTGACTCTCAGTAGAGTCAAAAGTAATCTCCTGACGTCACAGCGTCCTACACCGTCACTACCCCTAGCACATAAAGGAAAAGCTGACCTAGTACTTTTGCTTCCTTGCCACTTCCTCCATGAAGCAAAGCAGAATGCTTTGACAGCAGTGAGGGGACTTGAGCTAGAGTTTGTCACAGCCACGCTAGCTGGAGATTCGTCCGTAAAAACTTGCATTTGTGGTCACAGTGGTGCCTATGCTAACCTTCCTATGGTGTAGAAATATACCTAGTTGGACGAATCTTATTGTGGCTGGCTGGTCCAGTGGCTAACGCGACGGTCAGAATGCTTGAATCTTGCTGTCTTAAGCATAGACAACAATGTACACTATCTTTACCATGGTAATAAAGTGGGAGCAGGATTTTCCTTAATTGTCCTGCTAAGGTAAGATGATGGACTGTCTCTTATTAAAATACACTTTGCAACACTGGAGTCTTGCACGGAGCCTCGGTCGCTTGACCACGTTGCATACTGGTACTGCATCTGGGATCAATTACTTGCTGAAGCAGTAAACAAGATGCTTGCCCCTTCTGAAAGGGCTGAAGGGGACTGATACCCCCCTCCTGGAGAAAATCTCTCCACAACTATTGCCCTTGTTTTGAAAGTTCTCATTATCCACCACATCATCTTGCTGGCTGTTTTGACACTAGCATTATTGTGTTCTTTGAAATAAAGATCAGCCAACATAACTCCATTAATTGCTTCTGTTGTCAAATGACAAGTATATGATACACAAATAATCCACGACATTTTGGTCTGACTTGGACCATTAACCAGTTACATATAAGTGCGAAGGAGAGAGAGCCAGTATATACACAAGGGGGGGGGCTGGGAGAATGGGAGGAGGTAGAAGTAATGGCAAAGGTAGTGGTGGTGTTAGCAATAGTAGAAAATAGTGCAGTAGTGACAGAGGTAATGAGAAGGGAGTAGTGGTAGTGACAGAAGTCAGAGAGTAGAGTATTAGTGAGGCAATAGTAGTAGTATTATGAGTGTATGAGTGGGAGAAACTTCAAAGCACACAGATCTGAGATTGATCCATGATGAAAATATATATCTGTAGCTATGACAGGTGCTTGAGGTGTTTGCTCACTATAAGGCCTTTCACGTGTCGTCCAAGACATTTTCATTTATTTTGACGAATTCTTGAAGTGTTGGAACTCACTGAGGGAAATAGTATTATACAGATTCATTAAAATGCCAGTTATTTATCACTGCTTTGACCTTGTCTTGTGTGTTGAATACTGTGGCTCTGACATCCTGGAGACATAAATTCAGTTCTTTCCAAGCCAAAAAATGTCTACCATGCATGCTAGTTTTTATAGCCAGTTTTCTTTATCAGGCAAGAAGAAAAGTAAAATGGGTTGTCTAAAAACTGTTGCTGAACTTAATATTTCAGTTCAAGAAGTCTTTTTAAAATTTTCCCATGGCACAACTAGCACATTTTAGTGTGAAGTTAAAGTGTCTCATGTCCACTGCCCATTTTTGAGCAGCATTATAAAAATCCTTGACGTAGCAAATTAGATTTGATGGAGAATATCATATTCACTGATTCAATGAACAGTGGCAAACTCATCTGGCATTTTTTAGTAGCAAGGACCTCTGTGAATGCCACAGCTGGCATTTTTTTTTTAACAGCAAAGACCTCTGTGAATGCCACAGCTCACATTTTTTAGCAGCAAGGACCTCTGTGAATGCTACTGTTGGCATTTTTTTTTATCAGCAAGGACCTCTGAGTTCTACAGTGTATCCAGGAAACTGATGGAATGACTTCTTCTGATATGAGCAACAAATTCTTTATGCTTCCACTGTTGACATTGCCATTACAGAATTTTTCTCATGCACCCCCATAGATATCACGTCACAAACTCCCACAGGTTACCTTATGCATTCCCAGGGATGCATGCACTAAAATTTGGGAACCATTACTCTAAGAGATCTAAAGGATGGGAACATAGGTGTACTGCCAGCAGTGATAAATTAAAGACACGTGTAGAGTAAGTTTTTTTTATGATATTTTCCTCAATGGACAGCTCTATTAAATCAAGTTCTATATATACCTTCGATGGATTTTGAATTTTCCCACCCCTGCACCTTTGCCTTTTTGGGTCTAAAAGCTGCTAGCTTCCTGTCCCACCACTTTAGTCCACCAACTCTGAATTTATTATTATAATCATAGGGAAGTGCTAAACTAACAAGGGTCATATGGAGCCTAGGGAATAGAAGTCGGGAGGTAATCAGGTCTGATCCGAGGAAGGTAGAGTGCTAGTTCTGTGAATCAAGAGCCCATCACTAATGTGGTGCCCCTGTCCCCCATCCCCATTCCTAAACCAGCAACTCTGAAAAGGACTGAGTGAGGTGTTTTAGTGTGTCATGGTGCTACAATCTTATGTGTGTTGATGAATAGATGTTTCAAAATTTAAACGAGGTAGTAAAATACCTCACTTACAGAGCAGCACGTATTTAAGCCTTATTTCTTTCTTCTTTTTCTAAGGGAACGAGTCTTTATACAAAACCAGTGGTAATACTCCTTTACATATGTGTAATAACCTGTTTGTAGCTTCTGGAATAGATTTACACTCATGGCATATAGTCCTCTATAAACAATCATACAAAGTTTGGCTATCAGTAGTTGCAATATATTTCCTTCATCTAGTGTCAACTCCAGCTATCTACCACTGCTTGTGAAATATTAGTCTAAAGCCCTTTCTATGCCATTTATATAATTACCTATTTAAAAACAGTTACAAGAATAGAGCTATGCTTGTGGTACTTCATCAGATTTATTTTAGCACTGTATGACCCATACGAGCTTAACTTTTTTGCTGAATTTAATAATACCCTAATATGTAATCTGATTAATTTATCCAGTGTTGAATAACCCATATAGATTTAGCACTTCTTATAAATATGAAATTTATCATTTTTCTTTTGTGTATGTAAATGCAGTCTCTCCTCACTTAACGACGGAATTCCGTTCCTAAGACCACATTGGTAAACGAATTCGTTGCTAAGCGAGAAGCATACTACTGTATACTGGTAGTGGGTTTGTGTCTACTATCTTTAGATATTTTTTTAATGTCACCTTTGCATCATTTATAGCATTTTTGGTATATTTTTAAATGTTTAGACAGTAGTGTACTGCATACTGTAATAAACAGAATAGAGAAAAATCAGCTCTAATATACATTATTTAGCATTGCATACTGGTTAGAGAGCTCGTCATAACTCCAAGTTGCTGTATGACCCTTGTAGGTTTACCGCTTCTTTTTTTATAATAATAATAATAACAACTCCGAGTTGTCAGTAAGTGAGGAGAGACTATATAATATATATATTTATGTATGTGTGTGTATAAGTGTACAAGTACTTATATTCAGTTACCTGCATTAGATTGTCAGACATCCTTTCCAACTAAAGTCCTGCTCATGCATGTGTTACGAACAACTACTGGCAGGGGATCTTGACAAGCTATGCACAAACTCTTCTCATCTCTGACTGGGTACTATATATCCATACCCAAATAAAAGAAATACTGAACAGGGTATTAAATTATTTAATTCCATGATTATGTTTTATGGTTTTGCTTTTTTTTACCAATATTTGATTATTATAACTGCAAAGAAGTTAAGAAATATCTGCACTATTCATAAATAGGTCTATGAATACATGCATGCAAATGGGTGATTTTTTTCTTCCAATTCAAAACTGGGGCTGTAAATCTTCAAGATTAAATGGTTAGTGTTTATCAAACATTATACACTTGTGAAAAAAATACCACAATGAAAACAGGAAATAAAACTTGGGCGCTTTTATGTGCTTTCACACATTGTCAGAGGAACAGGAAGAAGAGGCAAGAGAATCACATTTTATATGTTAAACCCTGAGTATCTTCTTCCTATTCCTCTGAAGATGTGTGTGTAAGCACATGAAAGCGCTCAAGTTTTATTTACTGATTTCACTGGGGTATTTTTTCCTGTTTTCACTGTGGTTTTTTTCTTGTTTGCGGTCATGCATTTTACTGTGATTTCTTCCATTATACACTTGTATGGTGTTCGCACAGTATCACTCTACTGTACTTCATTATTCACACACATGCACACACACACACACACACAATCAGACTTGGAACTTACCAAACATTTCATTTATTGGCTGTTAACTGTTTCACATATTAACTGTAATAAAATTACTGGCAGACTCCCAGTCTCAGCATACTGGAGGATGTTATATACATGCTGTTAATGTGATCATATTTTCAAGTCTTTGTCCTGCATACAAATACTATGTAATTTTATCTTTAAAAATTAATAGCATAAAAGGTAATAAACATTAAAAGCATAAGTATGATCAAATCTTCTTCAATAATTTAAAAAATATATTACTGGTAATAGGGTTTAACAGTATTAAGTATGCCTTTTAAACTAAAGTGCTTTAAGAAACTATTAAATTTATCACATGCTAATGAAGTACAGACTATTAAAATAAAAGGGGGGAATGTATGCCCTTGTAAATTCGTATACTGTACAATTTGTCAGATTTACCCAGTTGAGACAAAATAATATTTACTTTCTAACCTTTAAAAAATAGAATCTACGGCATTTTTGAAGGACTTATATTTATCTACCAGGAAAACAATTTCTTTTGAATGTTAAGTGAAATTAAATAAATCCTCCAATATATAGGAGTATGGGTGTCTACCAAGGATGTGTGACTAGTTTGGGCAGATGTTAGCGTTCCGGAGGTCTCTCAGTCAGACACGGTCGTCTTTTTTCTCGACACAGTTTCTTGTGCACAGGCCAATCTTTCTGCTGACAATATGTACCACAGTATCTTGCTTCCTGTAAAAAAAAAATGTGTATTGTAATTTAAAAAATTCTAATCTGAATTCATATTGATGTTTGCCTTACATTCATTCAACATTTAAGCATTTTCTGTAGCCAATAATCATCTGACATCCACTCCACATGATTAGAAAAGACATGGTATTTCTCCAAGCCTACTCTGACTTAACACCTTACATTCCATTATACTATACGAATTCATATTATTTTATTAGTGGCACACCAGCATTACATTTATGGGGAAGTGCTTAACCTGTAGGGGTCACACAGGTCCCAGTGGATGGGAGGTACAGCTTCTCCCCACTTAATGATGGGGTTCCGTTCCTAAGACCACGTCAGCAAATGAATTCGTCTCTAAACAAGGTTTGTGTCAACCATCTTTGATATTGTTTTAATGTCACCTTTGCACCATTTATAACATTTTTAGTATATTTTTAAATGTTTATACAGTAGTGTACTGTATATTGCAATAAACAAAATAGAGGAAATCAGCTTTAACCCTTTGACTGTCGCAGGCCCCTTTCTGAAACTGTCATTCTATGTCGCAAAATTTTTGAGAAAAAAAAAATTATTTTTTCTTATGAAATGATAGAGAATCTTTTCCTGATGGTAATGACACCAAAATTTCAAAATTTGGTTGAAAACCCACGGAATTACACTCCCGCGAAGTTAGCGTCTCAGCGACATATACGTATCGGCGATTTCGCCGACTTTGAGCCCTGCTTTTAGCCAATTACGTTGTTCCAGTTGACCAAACTCATAGCTATTTCTTTAGAACTCCACTTTTATCTATCAGTTGAGTACAAGAAACCGCCCATTTACCAATTTAAACTACCCAATAAAGTGGTCAGAAATTGACAATTTGGCCAATTTCACGCAAAATGAAAAAGATGCCAATTTCAAAATAGGGTCCAGAATAAACAAGGTAGACATTCTTGGCACTACAATAACATATCCTCTGTTCATTAGTCACATCTCTAGGCCCCTCTTATATTACTATTGTTTTCTATTTTGATTTTTTATTCATACAAAAAAATACAAAATTTACTGTTATGCAGACTACTGCATTATTGCAAAAATGGTATAAATAATATCAGTGCACTAGTGAAAGAATATTAGACTCCCCAGTTGACGTGTATTGGACATGTGGTGTAATTTGCTTACTCCTGAACATTGGTGAAAATCGAACATTTCTGCTACTTTGAGCTCAGTTTCAAGGTCGTTTTCATCGTGAAAGTAATGAAAATCGTGTCTATTTCTGTAATATGTTTTCCATTTTATCACCTAAGACCATGAAAACGAGAATACAACGATAAATACTATACGAAAATACACCTCAAAGTCGGTGTTTTAATCCAAAAAAACGGTCTGAGTTTTTTTTTCTCATTACGCACTGTGTGCTGCAGGATTTTTTTTATGTGGTGCACACTGACCACACAGACCCATTCTCTCACATGTGGGCCTACCAGCTTTCTCCCGCTTGATTTGAAGCCGCTAGAATTATTGAGTATATATACGTCAGAAACATTGGCGCGTAAGACATATTTATACGGCGTAAACAGTCAAAGGGTTAATATACGTGTACATTATTTAGGTATACATACTGGTCAGAGCGCCCACCATAAGTCCAAGTCGTTGGTAAATGAGTACGTCGCTAAGTGAGGAGAGGCTGTATTCAGGTTTCATCCAAGGAAGAGAAGGAGAGGTTCAATTCCTAGGATTAAGAGTACCTCACTGGCATTAACCCTTTGACTGTCGCGGTACCGTGTTTAACCCTTTGACTGTTTCAGGCCCCTCTCTGAAACTGTCATTCTATGTTGCCAAATATTTGAAAAAAAAAATTATTTTTTCTTATGAAAATGTTAGGAATATTTTTACTAGTGTTTTAAGCCTAAAAAAAATTTTTGCCATCAGTACTTACCGAGATATAGAGCCGCAAAGTTTGCAGAAATTGACGTGCGTACGGCAACAGCGGCGACTGCCGCCCACCCGGTATTCTTTTATTTACTCTAATTCAAAGGTTTCTTGCATTTTTCAATATTTTTCTTTTCCAGGTAACTTACGTGGCCTGTGAGATCAATGTAAGGTGCATTGTTCAAATATACACTCATTATTTACAACACAATAACAGAACAAACTTTATCACTATTAGTTTGTGTATACACTTTGTTTACACAAACAAACAATACAAAACAATGTTTATTACTATTGTTCCATAATAATATATACATATGTACAGTCCTAAACCCACGTTTCCTAGAACTGCTGCAGCTTGTGGAACTCTTTGAAACATGGGTATATGCAGAGGGGCAACTTCACACTCCTCACACATAAAACGAGTGTCTCTGCGTTTTTGTGGTGCGTTTTGTGGTATGCATACATACATAACACCTCTTCTGAGCATTTTTCTTGGCAGTAGTAGGAGGCAGTTGTATGGGGTAGTGATCACCAGGCCTCATACGAGATGACGTCTGTGGGCGCTGGTCTATTGCAGGAGTTGCTCCTTGGTACTTTGCAATTATTTGTCTGATTACTGACAGGCAAAATTCACCATATTTTGGTGTTTTGTTGGTCTTCAACTTGTATATGTTATAAGCATTTAGCATAGAGATATCAACAAGATGGAAAAAAAAGTTTGATATACCACTTATAACTCTTCCTACACAGTCTGCAAACCCAATCTGCATGTCACATTTGTCCACTAAGCGCATATTGAGGTTGTAGTCCATGACAGCTGCAGGCTTTAGAATGGGTTCATTGGTCTCTCTGTTGTCCCTGCCACTGGGTACCATTTCGTTTGTTTGAACTGATGTCAACAATGTGACATCATGTTTGTCATGCCACCGAAATGCCATGATGTCATTGGCAGCAAAGGCTTGCACCTCACCTCTGCGAGTGCCAGCATCGAAACCTTGGCATATGTTTGCGATTACCACGCACTGTGCCACACACGTCTGTCAAGTTCACTCGCAAGAAATCACTGAGTAAGGGGCTTGTGTACCAGTTATCAGTAAATAACATATGCCCCTTACCAAGATATGGTTCCATCATTGTTCGAACCACATCACCAGAGATACCCAATAACTTCATGGTATCTCTCAAAGTATTACTGCCAGTGTACAAAATAATATCTAAAACAAGACCACTCTGCAATCACACAGTACAAATAGCTTTATACCAAAGCGTTTCCTCTTGCTTGGTATATATTGCTTGAATGAGAGTCTTCCTTTGAATAAAATCAAGGACTCATCAATAACAAGCTTCCTGAAGGGATAAAAATACATGCAGCACTTTTGTTTCAGGTACATAAACACATTTCTTATCTTATATAACCTGTCACTTCTGTCAGGCCTGGTTTTGTCTGAAAAGTGTAACATACTAACAGAAATCAGGAAACGATTGACACCTATAATGTCACTAAAACCTGGAGTTGAAATCAGGGGATCTGTTGTCCAGTATGGTGGTGACAGTGTGCTTATACACATGTGGCATAAGCATTATTGTGGCAAAAAACAGGTACATCTCTGCCACAGTTGTCTCCTTCCACTTGTGTAGCCGTGATTTTGGTGAGAGAATTGTATTTGCCATGGTGTAATCACAGTATGTATTTGTTTCCTTGACAATGATGTCCATCAGGGGTTCATCGAAAAATAACTCAAAGCAGTCCCGTTCACTGGCATTGTTCCCAAGTGGACAAGATGGCTTTATTCCACTTTGTGTTTCCCTCAAAGTCATGGGACTGGGAACAAACACGTCACCGTCCTGCCAATCCCAGATGCGGTCTGCTGGTGGGGTCTGGATATTGTACCGTGGTTGTGGCTGTGCAGGTTGTGGCAGTGTGGGGTAGGGTGAGGCTGGTTGTTCTGCTGAGTCAGCCGCGTGGGTAGTAGCGTGGCCGGTGATGGTGCCACATGGGCTGTGCCACCCTCACTATCACCACCACTGCCTCCTCCCTCACTGTCACCATTCATACCCATCGTTACAATATCGTCATCTTCACTATCAGGTCGTGGTGTAGGGCCACGGGATGTGCTCCCAGAGTTTCTCCTTCCCCTTGGAACAACATATGAAACACTACCAGACCGCATACTACGTCGTACATACTGGCACTTCACTGGGGAATATTCACTCTCACTGTCACTAGAACTGCTTTCAATGACCTTGAAATCACTATCACTATCACTATCACTGCTATCATCAGGGTGTTGTACACGACCAAATAGTTTCCTCTTTCGTCCTGGTACAGGCGAACGTGAACTGAACAAGCCGGCACAGCACCAGAGGTCGAAGGTTGTGGGTCATCTGGGTTTTCGTCACTATTTACGTTATCCTGGGCACTTTTTTCGGTAACACTCACTTGAAAACCCTTGAATTCACTGTCACTGACATTTTCATCGCTGTTAGAGCTATCACTTGGGAACAAAAGACCTCCAATCCGCCGAGGAGTGAGGAACTTCTTACCGAGAGGCATGGTGAAAATGGACTGACAACATGGCGTTCCCACAATGCACCGCTGGGTCCCAGATTTTTTTCACAGGGTGCACACCGACCACTGAGACCCATTCTCTCCCATGTAGGCCTACCAGGCCTTTGGCGCTCGATTTGAAGCCGCTATAATTTGTGCGTATAAATACGTCAGAAACATTGGCTCGTAAGACGTATTTATACGTCGGAAACAGTCAAAGGGTTAACGTATATATACTCATAAATTCTAGTGGCTTCAAATCAAGCAGGAGAAAGCTGGTAGGCCCAAATGTGAGAGAATGGGTCTGTGTGGTCAGTGTGCACCATATAAAAAAAATCCTGGAGCACACAGTGCATAATGAAAAAAAAAACTGGACCTTTTTTTTTTAATTAAAATGCCGACTTTGTGGTCTTTTTTCGTATAGTATTTATGGTTGTATTCTCGTTTTCTTGGTCTCATTTGATAGAATGGAAAATATATTATAGAAATAGAGGTGATTTTGATTGATTTTACTATAAAAAGAACCAAGAAATGGAGCTCAAAGTAGGGGAAATGTTTGATTTTTGCCAATGTTCAAAAGTAAACAAATGATGCCATTGTCCAATAAATGTCCAACTAGCCATTCTAATATGCAGTCATGAATGGGTTGATGTTATTTATACAATTATTACAGTAGTCTGCATAATAGTAAGTCTTCTATTTTTTTTTTTTTGAATAAAAATTCAAAATAGAAAGCAAGAGTAATATCAGAGGGGCCTGGAGACATGACTGATGAGCAAAGAAAATGTTATTTTAGAGCCAGGAATGTCTGCATTGTTCATTCTGGACCTTATTTTGAAATTGTCAAATTTCTGACCACATTATTAGGTAGTTGAAATCGGTAAATGGGCAGTTTCTTGTACTCAATCAATAGAAAAAATGGAGTTCTAAAGAAATAGCTATGAGTTTGGGCGACTGGAACAATGGAATTAGCTGAAAATAGGGCTCAAAGTGGGCGACATTGCCGATTTGTAAACAGCGCCGAGGTCGCTAACTTCGCGAGAGCATAATTCCGTCAGTTTTCCATCAAATTTCGTTTTTTTTTTTTTGGTGTCATTACAATCGGGAAAAGATTCTCTATCATTTCATAAGAAAAAATAATTATTTTTTTTTTAAATTTTGCGACACCAGGAGACACCTCAGGATTGGGGGTTGCGACAGTCAAAGGGTTAAGATACTTCTCTTGAGAGGAGCAGATTCATAACCAATGTTCTGTTATAGTATTGTAGTAGTAGTAACAACATATCCAGTGACATGACAGTGGTACTAAATCATAAATATGTTTTGAAGGTTCTTGTTTTCCAGCCTATCATTATCACTGCAGTTGTGACAGTAACACTACTGTGCTCTTTTCCCCTCAAGAAAGATGCCAATGAGGGATTCTTGATCCAAGGAACTGGGCTTTTCCTCCCTTCCTCAGATCGGACCTGATTGACTCCCATTCCCCAGGTACTATGTGACCTTTACAAGTTCAGCAATTACCCCTTCTCAGTTCATTTCATTTTTTTTAGGGATTGTTGTCCCCACAGCCCAGGGCTCTTGGTTGCTAGAGCATAGGCAAGTAGTCTAATGAAAACACCACACTGCAGCTAGTCAGGAATGGGTAATACTAATGGTAGAATTACCTACATACAGTATGTTAGGTAAAAGGACACAAGTGCAGCTAATGTGACATTTTATTGCAGCAATATTTTGCTCTCCACCTAGGTAGTAGGTTAGTAGACAGCAACCGCCCAGGGAGGTACTACTGTCCTGCCAAGTGAGTGTAAAACGAAAGCCTGTAATTGTTTTACATGATGGTAGGATTGCTGGTGTCCATTTTTTGTCTCATAAGCATGCAAGATTTCAGGTACGTCTTGTCTACTTCTACTTACACTTAGGTCACACTACACATACATTACAAGCATATATATACACACACCCCTCTGGGTTTTCTTCTATTTTCTTACTAGTTCTTGTTCTTGTTTATTTCCTCTTATCTCCATGGGGAAGTG
Source organism: Cherax quadricarinatus (assembly GCF_026875155.1). NCBI lineage: Eukaryota > Metazoa > Arthropoda > Malacostraca > Decapoda > Parastacidae > Cherax > Cherax quadricarinatus. Next base: position 27,647,110 of record NC_069406.1, read on the forward strand.
GAACAGAATTCTTCCTCCGTAAGCTATGCGTGTTGTAAGAGGCGACTAAAATGAAAGGAGCAAGGGGCTAGTAACCCCTTCTCCTGTATAAATTACTAAATTTAAAAAGAGAAACTTTTGTTTTTCTTTTTGGGCCACCCTGCCTTGGTGGGATACGGCCGGTTTGTTGGAAAAAAAAAAAAATTGCTCTCCAGCAGCTCTGTCAAGTGGTAATAACTTAAGAGCATTAACTGCACCTGTGTCCATTTAACTATTAGGTCAGGAATGGTTTCAAACAATTTCCAAGTTCATTCTTGAAAGACAAAGGTTTGTTAGTAATTTCCCTTATACAGTGGACCCCCGGTTCACGATATTAATCCGTTCCTGAGAGCTCATCGTAAACCATAATTATCGGAAAGTGAATCAATTTTCCTCATAAGAAATAATGGAAATCAAATTAATCCGTGCAAGACACCCAAAAGTATGAAAAAAAAAATTTTTTACCACATGAAATATTAATTTTAATACACACAAACTGAAGAAGACATGCATAGTTACATGACACTTACCTTTATTGAAGATCTGGTGATGATTGATGGGATGGGAGGAGGGGAGAGTGTGGATGGTCTTAGTGTTTAGAAGGGGAATCCCCTTCCATTAGGACTTGAGGTAGCAAGTCCTTTTCTGGGGTTACTTCCCTTCTTTTAATGCCACTAGGACCAGCTTGAGAGTCACTGGACTTCTGTCGCACAACATATCTGTCCATAGAGGCCTGTACCTCTCGTTCCTTTATGACTTTCCTAAAGTGTTTCACAACATTGTCAGTGTAATAGTCACCAGCATGGCTTGCAATAGCTGTGTGAGGGTGATTTTCATCACCCTTTTCACAAATGATCGCTTGAGAGATGCTATCTCCTGCTATCTGTTTTTCATTTATCCACACCAATAACAGCCTCTCAACATTTTCTAACACTTGCGGTCGCTGTTTCGTAATCACAGTTGCACCTTTTGCAAGAACGGCTTCCTTGATTGCCGTTTTCCTGCTCACTATAGTAGAGATGGTTGATTGGGGTTTACTATACAACTTGACCAGTTCCGACACACACACTCCACTTTTGTACTTTACATTTCTCTTTCTTCATTTCAACAGTCATTAGCACCCTTGGTCTCGAAGGGTTGGCACTAGGAGCTTTCTTGGGGCCCATGGTGACTTATTTTGCAGAAACAAGCACCAAAAACAGTGATAATATGGATAATATGGAATGTATGCTTAGATGTGCGCACACTGGCTGGCTTGTAAACACTGGCACACATGGGGCAGTTCAGGCCACACGTGGACACGTCTCGTATGCATCGTATCGCATACCGGGTTTTGTATTGGGAAGCGAGGCAAATTTTTTTCGTCAAATGCATCGGCTACCGGATTTATCGGATACCGATAGCATCGGGAACCGGGGGTCCACTGTACATGTATTTGGAGGGTGTGGAAAAATCTAGGAGCTTTTTTGCCTCTTCCACTCTATCAAGTGGTTTTTCTTTAGTACTCTGTTCCATTTTTTTTTTGTAAATCAAATATTTCACAACAGTAAAAATACAGTACAAAAATATGTCTTCATTGAACATCTTGTTTTCTCTGAACCACTGACAGACTGCCTCAGTTTGATGATTTAATGCCGATGTTGGTGGAGAAATTTGGAAGAATATGTACAGGAAAGAATTTGAAAGTGACAGCAGAAGAAAGAGAGAATATGAAAGTAGTAGAAAAATACTGGGAATGAGAGAGGTGAAATTTTATGGAGGCAATAGATGTACATGTACTTATTTAGATACTTAGGAGTGGATGTTTCAGCTGGCAGATATATAAAGGCTTAGGTAAATCATAGAACAGAAGAGCAAAAGTAAGTTACCAAACTTACTTTTGGGGAATATGTGTAAACAGCAGTCTCACATTAAAATAAAAAAAAATGGAAATATATTACAAAATGGTGCACACTGTATATGGGTGTGAAAAATGGACTGTGATGCAATGAATCTAGAGGCAGTGAAAAAGTTGTTCAAGCCCAACGTGTGCTGTTGAACATTAACCAGGTGAAAGTGAAATTAAAAAAATTGTGTAGTACAGGTTGACCATCACTAATCTGGCATCATTGGGCTCTGTAGGGTGCTGGATTATAGAATGGTTAGGTTAGAATACATTTAACCCAATATTTATGCATCGGCAGATTTCACCTACTTTACGCCCTATTTTGGGGCCAATTCCATTGTTCCAGTCAACCAAACTCACAGCTATTTCGCTAGTATTCCTTCTGTTCTGCCAACTGAATACAAGAAACCACCCATTTGCCTATTTCAACTATGCAATAAAATGGTCAGAAGTTGGTAATTTGGCCAATCTAACACAAATTTCAAGAGGTACCAATTTCAAAATACTGTCCCGAATAAACAATGCAAACATTCCTGGCACTTAAATAACATTTTCTCTGTTCATTAGTCATGTCTCCAGGCTACTCTTATATTACACTTGCTTTCCATTTTGAATTTTTATTCACACAAAAAAATAGAAGGCTTACCATTATGCAGACTACTGCATTATTGTAATAATTACATAAATAATGTTAACCCATTCATGACTGCATATTAGACTGGACAGTTGGACACATACTGGATGGTGACATCATTTGTTTACTCTTGAACATTAGCAAAAATTTAACATTTCCACTACTTTGAGCTCAGTTTCAAGGTACTTTCCATCGTGAAACCAATCAAAATTATATCTATTTCTGTAATATATCTTCCATTCTATCAAATGAGACCAAAAAAAAAACATAACCATAAAAACCATACAAAAATACACCACAAAGTCACAGTTTTTTCCTCATTATGCATTGCATTTACCTGGAGTTCACCTGGAGAGGTTTTCGGGGATCAACGTTCCCCACGGCCTGGTCTAAAACCAGGCCTCATGGTGGATCAGGGTCTGATCAACCAGGCTGTTACTGCTGGCCGCACGCAAGCTGACGTACGAACCACAGCTCGGTTGGTCAGGTACTGACTTTAGGTGCCTGCTCAGTGCCTTCTTGAAGACAGCCAGGGGTCTATTGGCAATCCCCCCTTATGTATGCTGGGAGGCAACTGAACAGTCTTGGGCCCCTGGACACTTATTGTGTTGTCTCTCAGTGTACTCGTGGCACCCCTGCTTTTCATCGGGGGAATGTTGCATCTCCTGCCGAGTCTTTTGCTTTCATATGGAGTGATTTTCGTGTACAGGTTTGGTACCAATCCCTCCAGGACCTTCCAAGTGTATATTATCATGTATCTCTCTTGCCTGTGTTCGAGGGAATACAGATCAAGGACCTTCAACCATTCCCAGTAGTTTAGGTGCCTTATTGTATTTGTGTGCCATGAAAGTTCTTTGTACACTCTCCAGGTATGCAATGTCGCCAGTCTTGAAGGGGGCCGTTAGTGTACAGCAGTATTCCAGCCTAGAGAGCACAAGCGATTGAAGAGAATCATCATGGGCTTGGCGTCCCTAGTTTTGAATGTTCTCATTATCCATCCTATCATTTTCCTAGCAGATGAGGTAGATACATTGTTGTTGTCTTTGAAGGCAAGATCCTCTTACATTATCACTCTCAGGTCCTTCACATTGCTTTTCCACTCTATTGTATGGTGAGAATTTGTTGTATACCCTGACACATTTTTAACCCCTTGACTATCGCAACCCCCAATCCTGAGGTGTCTCCTGGTGTCGCAAAATTTAAAAAAAAAAATAAAAAAAAAAATTATTTTTTTCTTGTGAAATGATAGAGAATCTTTTCCCGATTGTAATGACACCAAAAAAACGAAATTTGATGGAAAACTGACAGAATTACGCTCTCGCGAATTTAGCGAACTTGGCGATATTTACAAATCGGCGATTTCGCCCACTTTGAGCCCTATTTTCGCCTAATTCCATTGTTCCAGTCGACTAAACTCATAGCCTATTTCTTTAGAACTCCGTTTTATCTATCGATTGAGTACAAGAAACTGCCCATTTACCAATTTCAACTACCCAATAACGTGGTCAGAAATTTGCAATTTGGCCAATTTCATGAAAATTAAAAAATATGACAATTTCAAAATAAGGTCCAGAATGAACAATGCAGACATTCCTGGCTGTAAAATAACATTTTATTTGTTCATCAGTCACATCTCCAGGCCCCTCTGATATTACTCTTGCTTTTTATTTTGATTTATTCAAACAAAAAATAGAAGATTTACTATTATGCAGACTACTCCAATACTGTAATAATTGTATAAATAACATCAACCCATTCATGATTGCATATTAGAATGGCTAGTTGGACATTTAATGGACAATGATGTCATTTGTTTATTTTTGAACATCGGCAAAAATCAAACATTTCCCCTACTTTGAGTTCCATTTCCAGGTTCTTTTTATAGTAAAATCAATCAAAATCATCTCTTTTTCCATAATATGTTTTCCATTCTATCAAGTGAGACCAAGAAAACGAGAATACAACCATAAATACTATACGAAAATAGACCACAAAGTCGGCATTTTAATTTAAAAAAAAAAAACGGTCGGAGTTTTTTTTTTCTCTTTATGCACTGCGTGCTCCACGATTTTTTTTATGTGGTGCACACTGACCACACAGACCCATTCTCTCACATGTGGGCCTACCAGCTTTCTCCTTCTTGATTTGAAGCCGCTAGAATTTATGAGTATATATACGTCAAACACGGTACCTCGTAAGACATATATATACGGCCGCGACAGTCAAAGGGTTAATTTCTTCAAGTTTCCCATATCTGAGTAGTTGAAATTTCTCCTCATTGAACTTCATATTGTTTTGAGTGGCCCATTCGAAGATTTGGTTGATGTCCGCTCAGAGTCTCGCTGTGTCTTTGATGGTAATCCGGGTGTCATCCGCAAAGGAAGACACGGAGCTATGGCTTACATCTCTGTCTATGTCAGAAATGAGGATGAGGAATAGAATGGGAGCGAGTACTGTGCCTTGCAGAACAGAGTTTTTTACTGTGGCTGCCTGAGACTTTATTTATTATTACTCTTTGTGTTCTATTTGTCAGGAAGTTGTAGATCCATCTACCAACTTTTCCCATGATTCCTTTATCATGCATTTTGTGTGCTATTACACCATGGTCACACTTGTCAAAAGCTTTTGCAAAGTCTGTGCACACTACATCTGTATTTTGTTTATCCTCTACAGCATCCAGGACCTTGTCATAGTGATCCAGTAGCTGGGACAGGCAGGAGTGACCTGCTCTAAACCCGTGTTGCCCTGGGTTGTGTAACTGATGGGTATCTAGGTGGTTGGCTCTCTTGCTTCTTAGAACCCTCTCAAAGATTTTTATGCGTGCTGCAAAATGTTTTTTATATACATGTAGTGCACACTTACCACACAGACCTATTCTCTCATATGAAGGCCCAAATTTACCAGTCACAGCTTAACTGAGTGAGCTGAGCTCATGGCAACCGACAATGGTTTCAGAGCCACCTTATCTTTTATGGACAATGTACGGTGTATGTGCTTTACACAATGAAAAGCATTTCTTTTATTTGTTGGAACCATGGCTAGGGCTAAAAGCAAGCAGGTTATATCAGTAAATGGAGAAAATGAAATTGGAATGACTTATGCAGCAAGGTTGGTGTGGCAACCCTGGAAATTTGAAATTATGCTATACCTTACCTTTGATATGTACCTTCAAAGAGTTTCATTACTCTCGGAGCCCAGCCATGGGCTAGGCTCAATTGGTATTTGCCTGGTCAACCAGGCTGTTGCTGTTGGAGGCCTGCTGCCCCACATATCCATCACAGCCTGGTTGATCTGGTACCTGGTGAAGATACTTGTTCAGTTTCCTCTTGAAGGCTTCTACACTTGTTCTAATCATGTTTCTGATATAATCTGGTAAGATGTTGAATAGTCTGGGACCCCGGATGTTTATAGTGTGCCCTTGTTTTCCTCACTGCACCCCTGCTCCTCACTGGGTTTATTTTACACTTTCTCCCATATCTCTCACTCCAGTATGTTGTTACAGCAGTGTGCAGATTGGGGATCAGGCCCTCCCAGGCATTCCCAGTAATTTAGGTGCTTTACTGGCTCAGTGTGAGCCATAAACAGTCTCTGTGTTTGTTCCAGCTCTGATATTTCTCCTGTTTTGAACGGGGCTGTCAGCACTGAGCAATATTCTAAATGAGGGAGCACTAGCGATTTGAAGAGTGTCACCATCGGCATTATTTCCCTTGTTTTGAAAGTTCTCAATACCCACCTCATCATTTTTCTAGCTGTCGTGATCTTTGTCTTGTTATGATCTTTAAAAGAAAGGTCAGCTGACATAATTATTCCCAGGTCTTTTGCTTGTTTCTTTTGTACTATTTGGTGACCTTCTTGGGTTTTATGTATAGTGTTCCTTTTGAGTTCTTCATTCTTTCCATGCCTAAGCAGCTCGAACTTATCATCATTGAACGTTATGTTGTTCTTCACTGCCCACTGGAAAACCCTGTTTATGTTTTCCTGTACTTTTTCAGTGTCCTCTACCATAGTGACTTTCATGCTTATTTTAGTGTCATCTGCAAATGATGATACAAAAGTGTGACAGGTGTTTTTATCTATGCCTGCTATGAGGATGAGAAACAGCAGGGGTGCCAGGACAGTGCCTTGGGGCACCGAGTGTTTCACCTCGCTGATGCTGGATCTTGCTCTGTTTACTACTACTTTTTGTGTTCTGTGTGTTAGGAACCCGAAAATCCATCTGCTTGCCTTCCTTGTAATGCCCATGGCCCTCATTTTGTGCGCTGCCACTCCATGATCGCATTTGCTAAACACCTTTGCAAAACCTGTGTAAATCACATCTGCATTTTGGTCATCTTCCAAATGCCTCCGTAATTCTGCCATAATGGTTCAGCAGCTGTGAAAGGCATGATCGTCCTGCTCTAAAACCATGCTGGTTGTGCTGGTCCATGAAATTTGTAATCTGCTGTCTCATCACTCTTTCAAAGATTTTTATGATGTGAGAAGTTAGGGTTACTGGTCTGTAATTTTTAGCTAGTAATCTACTACCTCCCTTATGCAAAGGAGTTATGTCTGCACTCTTTAAGGCCTCCAGTGTTTCACCTAAATATAAGCTCTTTCTATAAAGAATACTGAATGGTCCAATTCTACACGTAGTTCTTAGTTTGGATTTTGCATAGGAATAGAAATATTTTGGATTTCTTGCAATATCCTGTATGGCCCTTTGTTCCCTTTGTACTTTTTCTGTTAGGTATGACATCCTAAGTTTTTGCTCTAATTCACTGATGTCTCGGCTAAGACTATCTTTCCGCTGTTGCAACATTTATGTTTTTAAGCAATTCAGTAACCCGTTTTCTTCTACTATACCATCTCCTACGGTCTCTCTTATATCAGATCTTCTTCTGGGTTTCCTCAATGGTATGTGCTTCATACATACCTTGTATGCTTCTGTATTCAGCTTCTCTAGGCACTGGTGGGGATTTAGGATGATCATGTCTGATTCCCAGGATATGTCTGATAGCTCTTGATTTGTTTTTCCCAGTCAATTCTATGGTTGTTAAAATTAAACTTACTGAATATCCTGTCTCTAACATTAGTGACACAGTTCCCTAACCCTGAGTTAATACTCGTTTGAACTTCTATGATGTTGTGATCAGAGTATATTGTTTTTATAACTGTTATGTCTCTGATTAGCTCCTTGTTGTTGATGAATATCAAATCCAGGGCATTTTCATTTCTAGTGAGATCAATTATCTGTTGGTCCAATGAGTACTTTTCACAAAGCCTCATTAGTTCCCTGGTATGTGCCTGTTGAGCCAGAGTGCTTCCTGGAGATATTTCTGGTATAACACTGCATTGTGCCATCTTCCATTTTACATGAGGGAGATTAAAATCTCCAAGGAGTAAGCCAAAATTAGTGCCGGGTTATTGATGGAACCGGATTACTGATTGCCGGATTTATGATGGCCAACCTGTAGTAGCAGCAGTGAGAAAAAAAAAAAAAGAGTGGAGGGGTTAAATAGTTTGGCTATGTAAAAATGGTAGAAACAAACAGAACAGTTAATAGGGTGGATATGAGATGTAGATGAGGCCTAAGGAAAGGTTGGGAAAAAAGGTTGTAAAAGTTGTTTTAATAAGTGGGGTTTTATTACAGTATTTATTCTAATATATAATTAAAAAATGTTAAACCCACATGATGGTAGGGGCTCAAGCTTCTGACATGCATATATGAGTGTTAGATTGGACTAAGTAGAGGCAAGTGCTTTTTAGAATTTGACGTGCTGTTAGAAAGTAAACCTGGCAATATCTATGATGAAGATGGTCTGGAAAACTAGTTAACTAGACTAGTGTGTTTTGCAGGTGGGGATTGCTGTAACAGCAATCAAAGAGGAAGCCAAGAAATTTCATGATCTTGATAGCCAGGATAAGAGACCCATACAAGGATAGCAGGGACTAAAGAATGATAGATTGCTATGTGAACATAATGAAGTTGATTTTGGACAACTAGTTGAAAATGCAGTTTATCACATGTTGTAATGAGGTCACTTCTTAAATATTTGCACAGCAGAAGGTATGATGAAATCATACACATACAAAAAAGACCAAATCAATTGGAGAAGTACATAGGTAAGATGGCAAGCAAATAGGAACAAGAAACAAACTTTTCAAATTGAAGGAAGTTTTGATAACAACTGCTGTAAATTTTGGACCAAACAGCAATCACAAGTGTTTTCAACAAAGCAATTAAGGTACAGTAATCTGTATATACACATTTACTTATCCCAGTTTAGGGGGTACAGTACAGCAGTTTCAGGCTCCCTTTAAACTAATTTTATATAAAGAATCCTATACACAATATGAGTATTAGCCTTTTCTGCTTTTTTAATAAAAGAAACTTGAATTGCACTTTATAACCAAATAAACTTTTCAGTGAGAGTGCAGGATAAAATTGCAACTTTTTTTTTAACAAATCAAGAAAGTGAACAAAGCTTTTTAAGTCTCAAAGTTAAAGTTTTTTTGACTGTTTTAAAAATTCCAACCCTTCTAGTTTTCTCTAATATACTAGACCAACTAGAATTGCTGAATAATTTCGGGACAAGTTTTTAAAACAAACTTAGGTCCATGCAGTACAGAAACCCCCCCCATATAAGAATGGGGGGGGGGGAATATTTTTCAAATGTCTATTTAAAACAGAACGTGCTTTAAAAAAAACCAAAAAAAAAAAACAAAAAACAATAAAAAAAGAAGTTAAAAATACACTTTTCCAATGAATTTTTGTCCATTATTTTTTAAAAAGGGCCCTTACAAAAAGGGTTTTCGTAGTCCTACCGGGGTTTTTTTTTTAAACTTCATGCAACTAGCACCACAGCTGGGGATTAGTCCCCTCCATAGAGGCGTGGTCTGGGACGGGGGCCCCGGGGGCACGACCCCCAGAAACTTTTCCCGATAGACTCCAGGTTTTTTTCTTTCTTTTTAACACACCGGGTGTATCCCACCAGGCGGGGGGGCCCAAAAGGAAAAACAAATTTCTCCTTTTGCATTTTGTTATAACAGGGGAAGAGGTTACAGCCCCTTCTCCCGTTTTTTAGTCCCTCTTACAACACGCATGGTTACGGGGGAAGAATTCTGTTCACTTTCCCCCTGGGACTCCCGGTATACATACAACAAATTACTTCACTCACCTGGCATCTACCACATATTGAAAATTCTCTAAGCTCTTTCTCTATGTTGGTACAGGGAGGGTATCGACATTCATAATAACAATCTTCCTCCTCCTCCACCACTTCACCATTTGCGTTGAAGTATCGTGTTACTACAAAATCACCATATTGCTGAAAAATGAGAATACAAATTACTGCACATATTAGATGCCTACTGGTTACACCCTTCAGGCAAGTGTGTGAACACAGTGCATTATTATGGGTTTGACTGCTTGTTTGCAACTGTTAATATTAATTATTTTATGGGATGATACATAAGTATAGCAAATTATGCTGTATTGAGTTAAATGTGTTTTAGGATTTAAAGCCTTTCAACTTGGTGTAAAAAGACCAGTTCAGTCATGTCACTCTTATTAACTTTTTGGGTGGTCAGTATCAGTGAATCAGTGCATTCTTGGTAGCTAACAGTCAAGTGTAAATGAGTTCCATCGAATATACTTTTGAAAACCTTCTGCCTGGAGCTGAACTGATTTGCCTGCAAGATAAGTTCTGACTATTAATTCAGCTAGCCAAGTTTGGAATATATTCACAAATTTGTCTAAGATCCCTCAAAACTGAAATAGATAGCATATTTATATAAACTTTGTTGCTGTTCTTCTTCTTCTTCTTCTTCTTTCAACAAACCAGCCATATCCCACCAAGGCAGGGTGGCCCAAAAAGAAAAACGAAAGTTTCACTTTTTAAATTTAGTAATTTATACAGGAGAAGGGGTTACTAGCCCCTTGCTCTGGCATTTTAGTCGCCTCTTACAACACGCATGGCTTACGGAGGAAGAATTCTGTTCCACTTCCCCATGGAGATAAGAGGAAATAAACAAGACCAAGAACTAGTAAGAAATAGAAGAAAACCCAGGGGGGTGTGTATATATATGCTTGTACATGTATGTGTAGTGTGACCTAAGTGTAAGCAGAAGTAGCAAGATGTACCTGAAACCTTGCATGTTCATGAGACAGAAAAATGGACACCAGCAATCCTACCATCATGTAAAACAATTACAGGCTTTCGTTTTGCACTCACTTGGCAGGACGGTAGTACCTCCCTGGATGGTTGCTGTCTACCAACCTACTACATAAACTTTGTTATTTTCATTATTTAATGTATGGCTATCTGATTATACTCATATATTTAAAGATAGTATACACAATTTTTGGAGGGAGGGAGGAAAGGGCCTGTCCTGAACTGGAATGCAGGATCTCCTGCAGGTAACTAATCCAGTTGGTCATTATGGAAGTTGTCTCCTGACTCTTTCCTAACAACTGAATTTGCAGCAAAGTTGCCCAGTATTGTTTGGGCCAACTCAGTATAGTAGTCTGTTTTTCAAACAAATCAAAATATCTGTACAGGCTGACTTTACTGAACTGAATTCCCATTGTGACCCTTTTCATATCCTCATCATGACCATCCACATTTCTTTAATTATCTTCTTCTTCTTCTTCTTCTTCTTATTATTATTATTATTATTATTATTATTATTATTCTTTCAACGTACCAGCCGTATCCCACCAAGGTGGGGTAGCCCAAAAGGAAAAACCAAAGTTTCTCCTTTCAAATTTAGTAATATTTATAGAAGGGGCTATTATTATTATTATTATTATTATTATTATTATTATTAGTGCTGTGTTTTTCTTTCAAAATGGTTTTCTCATTGCCAATGTTCACCAGCAAATGCCTGTTGATCAACCAAAAGCAGTCTCTGCTCCATTACTATCAAGAGAGCTACAGCACAGTCAACAGGGAACTGATATGGACTGGTTCTCTATTGTTGCTGCTGCTTTTCAGGGATTCCTGTTTAACATTGCCATGGATAGCACCACTATGCTACTCAGCAGAGCAATCCCTATTATTACTGGGGGGATTTACCACCAGAATTTTTTGCTTTGGCCTACACTGGTCCTAAATAAATTGAAAATGGTATTTGCTGTACTGAAACACCATCAGTTGACCTAACTTCCTCTCTAGGGAGACACATTCCACCTGCACTGCTCACTTCCTTGTCATGCATTTCCATTTTGCTTATCTACTCTGTATTGCCTTTCAACAGTTAGTTGGCATCAGAAATTTTAATGTCCTTCATCAGTAAAAAAATCCCTAGCCAACTTACAATTTTACACCATTCTTGTAATAAGATTTCTAAAGGGTCCCAAAAAAATTCCTCAAGTCTACATCCCTGCACAGTACCATCTAATTATTCTTACTTTAGACTCTCCTCCATATTTTGAATCCTATCATAATTTGGATACGGGTTATGATCAGAAAAGCAAACACAGTATTAAAAATGAAAATGAAGAGTTTATTTTATAGCAAATGCAAAAATTCAATAGTTTTTTTTTTTTTTTTCAACAAGTCGGTCGTCTCCCACCGAGGCAGGGTGACATTCAATAGTATGGTAGTAAAATAAAATGTGCTATTCTAATTTAATTTCCAAGGATTCTATATAAGTAATTATTGTAGTGATTTGTTAATGTATTCTTAAATTGACAAACTAAATTGAAATTCAAAACTTAGTCTTAAGTTGCAGATGCACCAGATTAGTTCCAGGCAGAAGATTTTCAAAAGCACATTTCTTAGAACTCATTCTCACTTCTCTAACAGCATCCAAGAACACACTGACTCACTGATACTGACTACCCACTAGTCAACCATGGTGATGCAAGTGATCACATCACATTAGTTGATAGGTTTTAACCTCAAAAACTCTTAAACTATACACTATAGCATAAACCACCATCTTCTTTCTTTCAATGCACCAGCCGTATCCCACTTAGGCAGGGTGGCTCAAAAGGAGAAACGAGTTTCCTCTTTTAAATTTAGTAATGTATACAGAAGTGGCTACTAGCCTCTTGCTCCCAGCATTTTAGTCACCTCTTATGACATGCATGGTTTACGGAGGAAGAATTCTGTTCCACTTCCCCACGGAGATAAGTGGAAATAAAGAAGAACAAGAACTACTAAGAAGATAGAAGAAAACCCAGAGGGGCATGTGTGTATATGTATATGCTTGTACATGCATGTGTAGTGTGACCTAAATGTAAGTAGAAGTAGCAAGATATACCTGTTATCCCATGTGTTTATGAAACAGAAAAAAAAGACACCAGCAATCCTACCATCATGTCAATTACAGTGGACCCCCGCTTAACGATCACCTCCAAATGCGACCAATTATGTAAGTGTATTTATGTAAGTGCGTTTGTACGTGTATGTTTGGGGGTCTGAAATGGACTAATCTACTTCACAATATTCCTTATGGGAAAAAATTCGGTCAGTACTGGCACCTGAACATACTACTGGAATGAAAAAAGTTCGTTAACCGGGGGTCCACTGTACAGAATTCCATTTTACACTCACTTGGCAGGATGTAGTACCTCCCTGGGTGGTTGTTGTCTACCAGCCTACTACCTAGAATATTAACATAATTTCCAAATACCTTAGTTATTTACATTAGTTTTTAAAGGATTTTAATTAAAACACTATTACCAATTGCAAACTAAGCAGTTAGACAGGTCATTTGTCCATAAAAAAAAAAAATATTCACTCACTTGTCAAAAGAGTATAGCCTACATTTGTTTAAATGTAATAAAGGGCCAGACAGCCTGTATCTTGATTACCAGAGGGTTTAGCAACAAAATTCAGAAAGGCATGATAGCAAATGAGCCCTTTCAGCCATACTCACAAAGGGAAAACCTTATGATGTATGCCAAGTTAGTCCAGTAAAGATTGATTTCCCTGAGCTTGTGTTCCTTAGAAAAAAGGCAATAAATACAGTGGCAGGAATAATGATTCACCTCTTCTACTGGGTCTGCAGGTAATTGTTGGATAGCAACCCAGTATAGGGACTGGTCTCTAGGTGTTGCAATCTGTGTGACTGTAGGTTGCCTGGCTCCTACAGGTACTAATGCAAGGTTCTCTAGTCTGTTGTCTACAGTCACACGGTTTAAATGGATCACTTTCCATCCAGACGCAATTCCTCCTCTATGTGTTTCCCTGCAAATGAAAATATGAATTAAATATAATATTTCAGAAAAAATATGTATGTACAAATAATACTGTACATTAGTAACAGTAGTGTTAAACAATATGTTATTATAAAAGTATACTATAGTAGAACATATGGACTGATAGTGAATAAGGGATTCATCCCTGGTACTGTATACCACAACACACTATATGTTATGATCTACACAGTTTAATAAAAATTTAAATAACTATCACACAGCTAAAAAAAAAAAACAGTCTACCAATGAGGATGAAATAATTTCAATCGTTTCACTATCGAAGAATTGAAGACATTTACAGCTTTTATGAGTATAAAATACAATACAGCAAAAAAGGAATGTTAAGGATTTAACCCTTTGACTGTCGCAACCCCCAATCCTGAGGTGTCTCCTGGTGTCGCAAAATTTAAAAAAAAAAAAATTTTTTTCTTATGAAATGATAGAGAATCTTTTCCCGATTGTAATGACACCAAAAAAACGAAATTTGATGGAAAACTGACGGAATTATGCTCTCGTGAAGTTAGCGACCTCAGCGATGTTTACAAATCGGCGATTTCGCCAACTTTGAGCCCTATTTTCAGCTAATTCCATTGTTCCAGTCGCCCAAACTCATAGCTATTTCTTTAGAACTCCATTTTTTCTATCGATTGAGCACAAGAAACTGCCCATTTACCGATTTCAACTACCTAATAATGTGGTCAGAAATTTGGAATTTGGCCAATTTCACAAAAACTAAAAAATATGACAATTTCAAAATAAGGTCCAGAATGAACAATGCAGACATTCCTGGCTCTAAAATAACATTTTCTTTGTTCATCAGTCACATCTCCAGTCCCCTCTGATATTATTCTTGCTTTCTATTTTGAATTTTTATTCAAACAAAAAATAGAAGACTTACTATTATGCGGACTACTGCAATACTGTAATAATTGTATAAATAACATCAACCCATTCGTGACTGCATATTAGAATGGCTAATTGGACATTTATTGGAAAATGGCATCATTTGTTTACTTTTGAACATTTTCAAACATTTCCCCTACTTTGAGCTCCATTTCTAGGTTCTTTTTATAGTAAAATCAATCAAAATCACCTCTATTTCTATAAAATGTTTTCCATTCTATCAAATGAGACCAAGAAAGTGAGAATACAACCATAAATACTATATGAAAATAGACCACAAAGCTGGCATTTTAATAAAAAAAAACGGTCGGAGTTTTTTTTTTCTCATTATGCTTGCGTGCTCCAGGATTTTTTTTTATGGTGCACACGGGCCCACACAGCCCATACTCTCAATTGGGCCTATCAGCTTTTCCTGTTGATTTGAAGCGCTAGAATTTAGGGTTTATAAGTAAAACGGGGGTACCTCAAAATGTTTATACGGCTGCGACAGTCAAAGGGAAAAAAAATGGAAGCGGGAAGACCCTTTTAAGGTTACAAAGGGTGCTAGTGTCAAAACTATGAGGAAAATGAAAAATTTTCTAATTCTTTGGCAAAAGGGAAAATGGTGGATCATCAAGCTTTGGCACCTTTTGTTTTTGAAGGCTCTTATTTTTTAAAAAAAGACCCAAAACCAAGGTGAATTTTTCAAGGTTTTTATAATATAATTTTTACATTCTGAAGACTGGAATATTGATGAAAGGCCATTGAACAAAAAACTAGCCATCCTCCCTTCCCTGATTAACCCCCCTTTTCCTAGGGTTGTATGATCCCTATGGATTTAGCTCTTCCTCATGAATTATACATGGAACTTGGTACTCGAATTAAATTTCTTTCCCAGAAGGTGCTCGGTCCCAATCGTTTGAGATCAAAAAATTTTTTTTCCCAACCCATTTTTTTTTGGTTGGCTGTTATCACTAATCTTAAAGGGCCCATGGTGACTTTTTTTTTAACAATAATGTAAAAAACACCAAAAAATGCAAAAAAACACAAAATATTTTACGTGAAATTTTTGGCAGGTCGTGTTGGTTTGGTCAAGGCCGCGCAAAGTCAACTCCCAAGCATTTTATGGAAGAAGAAGCCCGGGCAGAGGGTGCAAAATACTGAAAACCCCCTATGAAAAGTAGGGTCAATGAGTAACAAAAAGAAACAAAAAAAAATTCATTGGACCCCAAAGACTTTTAACACCCTTCCCTTCATTTATAATTTATTACCAAAAAGGCCCCTACGTCTTCAAGAGGGAACTTGTCAGGTTCCTCTTATTAGTTCCGATAACCATGTCATGCTTTTCAGGAGTACAAATCCTCAGAAAATAACCCCTTAAAATCTTTTAATGATAAGCACCTTACATACAATGCTCAACCCCTGTAAATTTTTAAGACTAAAATTGTTAAAATTGATCCAAATTTTACATGTTTTTTTCAAAAGTTGAAACAAATTTCGGGGTATTCCACAAGAAATGGTGTAGTTAAATTTATGCAGACAATAATAAAAAAAGCTGTTGTTGTAGTTTTTTTTTCATGTTAAAAAAAACCAAAAAAAAAAAAAGGTTTCATTTCATATTATAGCTTCAGGGCCTTTTGGATTGAGTGTAGGGCGGAATTCAGGCCTCAGTTTGATCCCTTAAACCCTTTAAAGAAAATTTTGCATTGCCTTTTTTTTTTTTTCTGGCACTAAATAGGCTTCAAGAAAGGTGATTCTGTTGGATGGGAAAAAAACAAAAAACTTGTTGTTGCCTCACAGTTGGGGCCTGCAAACATGTTGGAGGGGAATATGCTTTGAGTTTAAAGTGAAAAATTTAAAATTAATTAAAAAGGTAACAATACAGTACTTTTTAAAATTGTAAATAAGAAACAGGTGAAACATTAGGGGAATCTCTTTTTTACGGATGTTTCACCTTTCCCTCCCCCACCTGATGGGCAAGAAGGGGCCTTAAGGATCGGGAACCAATCTCCAATTTACCATGTAAACTAAAATCACTGGGGGTCTAAAATGGGGGTTACAAAAAGGGATTCACTTTATTTGGGCCCTTTTCCAAAACTTCTCTTGTGAAAAATGCTAAATATTTGTACTGAAAATTACTTAATGCACAAACATGTTTTTTACTTTTTTGTTAAAATACAATTATACGTTTCATAATTAGCTGCAACTATTTCCCCCAAGGGCAAGTGACCAAATTTTTAAAATTCCCCTACCTTTGTAGCCTTTGGTGATGCCAAACTTTCCCTTTATTTTACCTCTGAGAGTTCAGGTTTTTCCCTTTGGAGACCCGGCCCTAGGCCAGGGTTTATCTGGTGCTTTTTTAGTCAACCAGGCTTTACACTGTTGGTCTGCTGATCCACTATTCATTACAGCCGGTTGTGTGGTACCCGGGGAAGATACTTGTCAATTTCCCCCCGAAGACTTCTATACTTGTCCTAGCAATGTTTCTGATATCTTTTGTTTGTGTTGAATAGTCTGGGGTCCTTTTTGGGTTCTCTTTTGTGCTCATGCACCTCGCTTGATGTTTTTCAACCCGCAGTTCTGCTAAAGCCCCCGGCCCAAAAGTGCCATCAAACCTGGCGATAGGTATCCGGGCAGATCCCCAGATGACTGACTTGGGGGTAAAATCTGAGGCCCCACATTTAAAAACAAATTACCCGGGAGGTAGGTAAGAGTTTTACCCCCCAGCCCGGTTTTGTCATTTTCGGAGTACTTTTCCAGGTAGGGCACCAGCCTCACATCTTAAAAATTTTTATTTATAATATATTATATATATATATATATATTTATAATTTATATATAATACAAAAACACAACACAACCACTTACCAAGGGGGGGTCGTGGCATACTGCCCCGAGGGGCCCGCCTGGGTAATATCATAAGCCCCGGCAATATGGCGGGCCCTTCCCCTCTCGATCAACTCACTTGCTTCAAATGCGAACTGTTGACCAAGCAAATGTCCTTCATCCGTAGTGCATATTTTTTTTCGAAATGAAGAAAAGAATTGGTTGATTTAACATCCAAAATTAACAAAAGGGAATTAGTAAAACTTATAAAACAATGAAATTTCAAAAAATATGTAATGCAACATCTAAGGCATTGTGTATAATTCATCTTGTGCCTGGGGATGTACTACTTTATTTAGAATTTTCCAGGGGTAAATTCATGTACTTCTCAACTGTAAGTACAATTCCGGGGTTTAAAGCATTCCCAATACTATGTTTTAAAAAACAATATTGTGCAGTGAAGGTTTTAGCATTTTCCCCTCTGCAATTTTTCCGTTTTTTTTAAAAGGGGGGGGGGGTGTTAGTTTACGCACCTTTTTGTTTCAGGCAGTTTTGAAAGGGGCTGTTATCATTTTCCTTGCAGCTGAAAAATACACTGCTGTGTCCCCGAATGTGACGTGTTATTCTGACGGTCACTTCCAAAATCCCCTCAGAAATTTTTGTCTCATACCCAGATTTTATTTTTTTGATTTTTTTTAAAGTGAAGTAATGACTTGGGCCATATTACACATAATATTGTTTTCCCTCCTCACAAGACCCGGTTTATATAGCTTTTTTGATTCGGTGTGACCTCAAGGATGGCACCCGGGAAATTCTTGAATCATCTGTAAGAATGATACAGCGCTATGACAAATTAGGTGATCATAATTATCTTGTTGTAGATTTCTGTATTGGGTGTCATGCCCCCCGGGCCCCGGGCCAGATGCGACTTCAGTTGTGGCCCTGATCAAAAAAAAGTGATTATGTGTGAGGAGGTGAAAGTGTTAAAAGTGTGAAAGTTTTTCTTTTTGGGGGGTTTTTTTTCTCTCGGGTCCCCCTGCCCGGTGGGAACGGCCTTTTTGAAAAAAAAAAAAAAATAATTATATATATATATTTATATATATATTTTTTATATATAAAAATTATATTTTATATATATATATTTTTTTTTATATAATCATAAAATTTGATGAGGGAAAAAAGGTGGGGGTGCGTTGAGGTATATGTGGAGTCAAAAAATTTATCTATGGAGGCAAAGAAGGAATGTATAAAATATAGAGTACAACACTCTATAGGGAGGGAAAGTTTGGGGTGGAATGCAGCGCGAGGGACGGTTGGAGGCAGTGGAGAGCCCTGTCAAGGGGCAATGTGTGGGGGTAAAATTATGCGAAAATTGGAGTGGGGAAATTAGGGAAGGTGGGAGTTAATAAAAGCATTAGTAAAGGGGCAGAAGAGGGGTTTTTGAGGTGGTTTGGTTTTTAGAGAGAGGATCAAGTAGAATGACATGGAAAGCATAAAAATCTATGGGGAAAGGAAAGAGGGGTGGGGGTCGTCCTCGAAAGGGTTGGAAAGAGGGGGGTTTAAAGGGGTTTTGTGGTGGGGGCTTGGACTTCCAGCAAGCGTGCATGAGGTTTTAGATAGGAGTGAATGGAACGAAAAGATACTTGGGGCCTGACGATCGTTGGGGTGTGACAGGGGAATATTAGTGAAGGGATTAGGGAAAAGGGGTTTTTTTCATAAGTCGGACTTGGTCCTGGAAATGGGAAGTACAATGCCTGCACTTTAAAAGGGGGGGTTTGGGATTGGCAGTTTGGAGGGATATGTTGTGTTTCCCTTACGAATGTTCTAAACGTTATATTCTGAGCCCTCTGAAAAGCAGTGTAAAGTGTGAGTGTGGTGAAAAAGTTGAATGATGATGAAAGTATTTTCTTTTTGGGGGTTTTCTTTCTTTTTTTTTGGGTCACCCCGCCTCGGGGGGGGCGACCCACTTTTTGAAAAAAAAAAAAAAAAAAAATATATATATATATATATATATTTATATATATATTTTAAAATTTTATAATATAAATTATAAATATATAATATTTATATATAATTTGTGCCTAATATGTAAAACTGGAGTTTTAAGAAAATCATTTAAAAAATTTAAATCCTTTCTAAAAATTTTTTCTTATACGTTTAAAGAATATTTTTTCATTAATGTTTTGTAAAAATTTATATTTTTCACCAAAGTACGTATCTTAAAAAAACTTCCTAACCCTTATTATAACAAGCGAAATTTTATTTTAGCCTTTACAACTAAATATTTTTTAGATACGTTTACAAAATAAAAACCAATGAAAATATTTTTTTCGTTACTTTCAGAATGATTATTGCGAAATTATTTGCATAAAAAAAATTTTTCATTGTCTTATAGGGCAAGTGAGCGTTGTATTTAAGCAATATATTATTATATAATATATATATTATTTATAATCTCACAAAAAAACCTTGCTACCGCCACCCCTCACAGCTAAAACAATTTTTAAAATTAAATTGTTGTGAACGTAAACCCAGTGAGAATAGAGTGGAATAATAGAAAAACCAAAACACAAGTATATGAATATAAGTTAAAATCCCGCTTTAAAAGCCGACTAAGAATGAAAATGAAAATAAAAAATAAAAATAATGTACAACTTAACGCCAGAGTCAACTAATTAATTAACTGCTTTTGACTCCAATGTCATTATCCAGTCTTTTTTGTTTAATTTCAGAACGCCTATTCCCCCCAAGCTTTAAAATTTTTCACATAATCTTTACCCGGAAAGGGGCTGGTGCAAATAACCCTTTAATTCGAAATCTAAATGAGGATACGTTTTTCCCCCTCGGGCTTTCGTCCCCTTGCGGAGTCGAAATAAATCACCTACAGTAAAGTAAATGCATATGGGTCTCTGAGACTTGTCTGTTGGAAAATACTGAGGCTGCAACAACTCTCAGTTAAGCCAGATATTGAAGATAAAACTTTATAAAATGTTTCGGTCAGTCCTGGAGCATTTTACCTGGAGTTTACCTGGAGAGAGTTCCGGGGGTCAACGCCCCCACGGCCCGGTCTGTGACCAAGCCTCCTGGTGGATCAGAGCCTGATCAACCAGGCTGTTGCTGCTGGCTGCACGCAAACCAACGTACGAGCCACAGCCCGGCTGGTCAGGAACTGACTTTAGGTGCTTGTCCAGTGCCAGCTTGAAGACTGCCAGGGGTCTGTTGGTAATCCCCCTTATTTACAGTCAGTCCAGGTAAATGGTAGACCAGGACAGGACAGGAGGAAGATTAGAACATGTTGAATCATGAGTGTTAGTAAGATTAGAGTATTTGTTAATGTTCTTGGGATTATTACCCTTAATGCCTCGTCACAAAGCAGGCCTCCTGGTCAACGACTTGGTCTACCAGACTATTGGTGCCTCGGGCACGCAGCTTGACGGGTGCTACTGCCAGGCTGATCAGCAATTGTTTCAAGGAATACAGCCCTAATCACCTAACCAATTAAGAACTTCGATACATCTACATAGAAAAGCTGACAATTTTTCACAGGGAGAAGCTATGGTCCAACAATATACTGTATATACTGAACGACCCAAAGTAGATGACAGAACCCTGGGAATGATATCATCAACATTCTGTTGAAGTCTCGCAGCTTGTTAAGAGATTTCATTACATCAAACGATAGGACACGAAAACCTTCCTGAATGATGTATGTTAGGCAAACGTGACACAATGATGTACTTAAATTTACTACTAATAAAAAACACCACTGTTCAACACTACATAACATGAGGAGAACCGTAGGGATGACCGACCTCTTAACCTGGCCAGCATCTCTGGATAACTAGCGGACGCAGTTAACATATGCCAAATCCAATTTTGTTCAGACACAATATGCGGATTATGTCATTTTACTGAGAATACTCTTCGTCCGCCAGGTACTTTTACCAGTTCTTGGTAAGAATTGATAAAGTCCCTGGTGGACGAAATATCTTCTCGATAAAATGTCATACAACGTATATGGTGTCATATTAACGTATGTCGCTACACAGACTACCACTGATATATAAATCCGGTTTTATAGTTAGCATATGCCAATACCAAGCATACAACTGTAACTTTAAAAAAAATACAGAGATATAACATGAACGTATGAGCAAGTTGCCTGACATTTGTTGCCCCCCGTTCACCTTGCAGTACGTAGGTACCTAGAAATCAGTAGACTATTGAGTAGCATCCTGAGCTGGATGGTATACAATAATTAGGATCAGGCTTTCAAATAAACTAAAGTAAAATAGCAACTCAGTCTTTAAAAATGAACTGTGAAAAAAAAAGATCCCACACTTATCTGAACATCTTCCCACAACCTTCTCTCCTCATCCTTACTAGTCCAGTGATTGGACCCAGGACGAAGGGATAGACAGAGGAGTTACAGAAACATTTGTAATGTGTAATGGTAAAAACATTACGTTGAATTTGATAGGAAACTAATGGTAGAGATTGACATCATGCACAATATCATAAGTGACAGAACTAAATCATCTCAGCTGATACAAAGAAGCAGATCCTGGAGCTGCGACTCAGCCCTAACAAACTCAGATAGGTAAATACGTATGTGTATGTGTGTATTACACACACTATATATTATATATATATATATATATATATATAATATATATATATCTATATATATATATATATATATATATATATATATATATATATATATATAATCAGACTCAGTGTTGCGATCCAGAGGGAAATGTCTGCAGCATTCTGGGCATACGGCCCACCGCCGGGGAAGTGGACGAAGTATTCGAGATGTAGGCCCTGAGATGTTATCTATGTTGTTCTACTCCCTATTGTATTTTTGTCATTGTATTTTGTCTTTAAATAAAGTCTACATAGAATACGGAATATGGGGGGTTGTCAGTAGTGTTATTGTGTACTTATGTAATATACTTAGATAATCCAGCTACTTTATAGATAGGCTCCTTTGCTAGCTATGACGTCAGAAGATTCTCACATGAGTGGTAGGCCAGGGGCCCCGCTCTCAGTCACGGAGTTCCACGCTAGGCAGGAATTAGACTCGACAGGCAGGCCTGGGCTATCCTCAAGACTCTCTTAATTATACGCCTCCAAGACATCCAGTGTGTGTATTTCTTACCCAACATCTGACGAACCCTCACGACAGGGTGGTAGAAGACAATATTCAAACAGCTCCGGGGAGAACTTTGAGTTTTCCCTGAAGTAAGTTTTATTTCTTTTCTCACACACACACACACACACACGTATATAAACAAGGTGTCCACAAAAATATTCCGTGATTTCAAACAGGTATAACATGTAACTTGATTGTAATAATCTTTCACAGCAGTAGCTTCAGATGCAGGATTTCATTCAGTTTCATGTTTTATAGGGTAGCATGAAAAGCACACAATGTGTGTCCCTCTGGTTGCTCGGCAAACATTGATGTGATAGTCCAGTTCGGTCCAGACGCTCTGCAGCATATCTGGTGTTATCATGCGAACTGCTTCAGTGATCGAAATTTTCAGCTCCTCCAGTGTTGCAGGTAGTGATGGTACGTAAACTGTGCTCTTCATGTACCCCCAAAGAAAGAAGTCACAAACAGTTAGGTATATCAAATTTACATTTGGTCCCCACAGAGTACGTAGCGTAAGCGGGCACATACATTGCTGGTAGGTAAGACACATAGGCAACAATTAGGCAACTTTATTCCGAAACGTTTCGCCTACACAGTAGGCTTCTTCAGTCGAATACAGAAAGTAGGCAGGAACAGTAGATATGTGAAGACGATGTAATCAGTCCATCACCCTTGAAGTCGTAGAATTTGAGGTTGTCAGTCCCTCAGCCTGGAGAAGTTCAGTTCCATAGTCAGGTAGTTCCTGACTATGGAACTGAACTTCTCCAGACTGAGGGACTGACAACCTCAAATTCTACGACTTCAAGGGTGATGGACTGATTACATCGTCTTCACATATCTACTGTTCCTGCCTACTTTCTGTATTCGACTGAAGAAGCCTACTGTGTAGGCGAAACGTTTCGGAATAAAGTTGCCTAATTGTTGCCTATGTGTCTTACCTACCAGCCTGTCGGTATTGTATACCATTTTGATGCACATACATTGCTACATTAATTTAAAGAGAGGAACGCATCAGGCAAACCTAATTTTGTCTCGCAAATATTCAAAGACTCGATCACTGTAACCACACACGCAGAGGTTTGCAACGATACTAACCCCAAAGCTAAGAGGCGTGAGCTATGAGGGGATACTAGATGAGCTAAACTTCATGACACTAGAGGACAAAAAGTCCAGGGGTGACTTTATTACTATGTACACAATACTGAGAGGACCTGGCAGGGTGGACAGGACGAGTCTGTTCAACAAGCGGGAATCAGGTGCACAAGGGCACAGCTGGAAATTAAAAACACAGGCAAGTGACAAGTCACATGGATGCTAGAAAATATTCATTTAGCCTTATAGTGGTCAGGCAGTGGAAAGACCTAGACAACTAACTACTGGAGACAGGATCCATAAACAAGTTTTAAGAAAAGGTATGACAGGGCTCACGCAGCTAGGAGAGGGGAGAACCGAAAAGCGGCCAGCAGAGAGGTGAGATCAGGACCTGAGACTTGACCTCTGCAATCACAAATAGGCTAGTACGCCAAGACATGCACACAATGACAAGCTGGACAGGAGCACACACACGCTCACACGGACTCACTAAGCCCTTTGCTCCACGTACAAATAATATTAAAATTATAAAGAACTAATAAATTACCGAATCATGTCAAAGTCAGTAGTGGCTTTGATATTGTTTACCTAGTAGGTAAAGCTGCAGAAAGGATTATTATTATTACATCAAAAAGTGAAAAATTCAACCTGTGGGACTGGAACAGCACTGGGCGGACAGGGAGACTCATTTGCATACAACTTGGATAGTTCCGCACAATGAATAGCCATTGTGCGATGATTAACTTTTTGAAAGTGAAACTAGTATCCCAGATTTTATCTGTAATGAATTTAGAGCTTATTCTGTGACTAGGATTTTTTCCATTTTTTTTAATCAATAAAATAATATTTACAGAATTATTAAAATCGACATTTAAATTATTCATCACGCGAAGCTTATTAATGTAAACATAAGAACATAAGAAAGGAGGAACACTGCAGGAGGCCTGTTGGCCCATACTAGGCAGGTCCTTTACAATTCATCCCACTAACAAAACATTTGCCCAACCCAATTTTCAATGCTACCCAAGAAATAAGCTCTGATGTGAAAGTCCCACTCAAATCCAACCCCTCCCACTCATGTACTTATCCAACCTAAATTTGAAACTACCCAAAGTCCTAGCCTCAATAACCCAACTAGGTAGACTTCCACGCATCAACTACCCTATTTCCAAACCAATACTTTCCTATGTCCTTTCTAAATCTAAACTTATCTAATTTAAATCCATTACTGTGGGTTCTCTCTTGGAGAGATATCCTCAAGACCTTATTAATATTCCCTTTATTAATATCTATCTTCCACTTATACATTTCGATCAGGTCTCCCCTCATTCTTCGTCTAACAAGTGAATGTAACTTAAGAGTCTTCAATCTCTCTTCATAAGGAAGATTTCTAATGCAATGTATTAATTTAGTCATCCTACGCTGAATGTTTTCTAACGAATTTATGTCCATTCTGTAATATGGAGACCAGAATTGAGCTGCATAATCTAGGTGAGGCCTTACTAATGATGTATAAAGCTGCAGTATGACCTCTGGACTTCTGTTGCTTACACTTCTTGATATAAATCCCCGTAATCTATTTGCCTTATTACGTACGCTTAGGCATTGCTGTCTTGGTTTAAGGTTGCTGCTCACCATAACCCCCAAGTCCTTTTCGCAATCTGTATGGCTAAGTTCTACATCATTTAACTTATAAGTACTAGGGTTATGGGCACTCCCGAGCTTCAGTACCTTGCATTTATCTACACTGAACTGCATCTGCCACTTTTCTGACCAAGAATAGAGTTTGTTTAAATCCTCCTGAAGTTCCATAACATCTACGTTTGAATCAATTATCCTACCTATCTTTGTGTCATCGGCGAATTTGCTCATATCACTAGTAATTCCCTCATCAAGATCATTGATATATATTATAAACAACGGGCCCAAGACTGATCCCTGTGGAACGCCACTTGTTACAGATCCCCACTCGGATTTAACCCCATTTATGGACACTCTCTGCTTCCTGTCTGTGAGCCATGACTCGATCCACGAGATCACTTTTCCCCAATGCCATGAGCTGCCACTTTCTTTACCAGTCTATGGTGCGGAACTCTATCAAAAGCCTTACTAAAATCTAAGTAAATAATATCAAATTCTTTATCGTGGTCAACAGCCTCAAAAGCGTAAACTAGACTTTACTATTGATTTTTCAAATGAACGAGAGTACACTAGACACTTCCCGTCATAAAATAAATGATTATGTTTTGGCTTCTGTTTTATGTATAGTATTATTAGTACATTGCAAATTTGAGAACACACACTCAGGCAGACATTAGTTTGCCTTTTTATAAGTTACTAAAAATCTATATTTGAATAGCAGCGCTTAGTTATAATTATAATAATAATATTTTAAATATTACAATGGTCAATAATTTTTGAAATGTTGTATGCTTCTTAAATGAGATTAGTTAATTCTTATGTATTTTCATGTCTTGAATCCAAATATCACCTTGAAAAATGCTTATTGGCTATAGGTTTAAAGATACGAGACATGTAATATTTATTTTATTATAATATACAGTATGTGTTAGTATGTTTTAAACTCTAATCTGTACCTACTCTGTCTTTTTGCTTGACGCTTATAGTGGGCTGAAGAATCATCTCTTGCCAAAGTTCAGCAATAGTCTGGAAGTATTCTTGTGCCCCATTTGTCCTGGTACCATTTTTCCATGGTTGAAATTATCTTGGTGAAACCTTTCACCATGTTCGTCACTAACCGCCCCACAGTTCGCTGGGAAAAAAAAACTAAATGCGAGTCCAAAAAGTGGATTTTAAGTGACATGTTACATCCCATGTTCTTGTAAGCCTTGATGAGGTTTTCAACAAATTCTTCAGTTTCCTTCTTTTCTGTTTTCGAGAAATCCCTTCGCCACTAACTTGAATGCTTCCCAAACAGCTTTCTCCTCCCCATGAAGGTCTAATTCAAAGTCACCATCTTTAAGCTCTAGAATCTGAGGACCATTGAAGACTCAGTGAGGGGAATTTTGATGTTAAATGCTTGAATCCCAGACCGGTTTGTCCATAGCTTTTACAAAGTTTTTCATGAGTCCCAGTTTTATGTGTAGTGGTGGTAACAAAATTCTGTTTGGTTCAGTGAGAGGTGGATGTTGAACATTTTTCATCCCAGGCTCCAATGATTGACGAGGTGGCCAGTCTCTCCTGATGTAGTGGGAACCTCTTGCATAGTTGTCCCATTCACACAGAAAGCAGCAGTACTTGGTGTATCAACAAACAGTTAGAAGATAAACAGAAAATTTATTCATTAATTTATCATTATACTGCAGACCATGACAGCTAAGCAGAAGTAATTTTATCATTCAGTAGGAAAATAAAATTAATATAATATGCCTCACATGCATATCAATAGCTTGCTCAGTGAATATTTATTATAAGTTTAAAAAGTGTTTGGCTAAGAAAATCACCTACCTTTCACTTCAAAATATAAACCTGCACATCACAACCACCTTCTATGACTGCTGGAACAATAATGAAGGGCAGTGACTGAGTGTGGTATGAAACAATGCCGCAAGCCTGTTGGAACCTGATGTGACACGTAGGTGTAGTATACTGAAAAATAAGAGCTAACAAACAATTTTAACCATGATACTCATTATCCAGGACCTAAAATTAGTTGGAAATTGCTACTCTGGTCTCGGAAGCATTTTGGTTGTTTACCAGTGGATGTTCCCTATAGTATACATTATTAGTGAAATATATAAATCCTTTCTGAAGAATTACTGGGGTATTCTAAGTTATGAGAACATTCTGTATTATAGCGACTGGATGCAATAACTGGTATGACATGCATGAATATATTCATATGTATTTTTTATATAAAAATGTACTATCAATCGTAATACACAAACTCCACGAATAACAAATAAAACTAATTATATTTTCCCAAAATAAGAATGTTCAACATTTTACAATTTGCATTGACTATTACATGCGAATCCCCTATTTTAGCCAATAATAATAATAATAATAATTTTTAATAAGATACACATTTGGCAGAGGTTTATCATATAGGAAAGCCAACATTTATGCAAAAAAATTCGGGCATAAAGTATACTTGCCAATCAGTGACTATTAGGCTGACTTTCTTAATTATGCTCACTAACAGGAGAATTAGGCCCAAGAGCTGGAGATCTGCCCCTGAGGTGAGCCAGTGGTTGGTCCCAGGAGCTGCAGTTCTTGCCGAGATGAGCCAGTGGCTGACCAAGAGCTGAAACTCAGGTTGTCGTTAGGGTAAGCCAATGGCTAGTCCCGGGAGCTGGAGCTCTGTTGCCGAGGTGAGCCAGTAGTTGGCCCCAATACCTGGAGCTCAGCCAGTGGTTGGTCCGATGAGCTGGAGCTCAGCCAGTGGTTGGTCCGAAGAGCTGGAGTTCAGCCAGTGGTTGGTCCGAAGAGCTGGAGCTCAGCCAGTGGTTGGTACGAAGAGCTGGAGCTCAGCCAGTGGTTGGTCCGAAGAGCTGGAGCTCAGCCAGTGGTTGGCACCAAACCTGGAGCTCAGCCCGTGGTTGGTCCAAAAGGGGGGCTGGTGTCTGGC
>NC_069406.1:27675886-27678386 GCF_026875155.1 Cherax quadricarinatus
AATCTGCAAACGCAGATATATATCTTCTATGTTCGAATAATGACTGAATATATTAAAATGGATAGTTTAATACTGGGCGGGATATTGCTTGTTTGTGATGTGTGTGGATTATTAATGTATTAACGTGAGGGGTATGGCTTACCTATCTCCGGTTGTAGGATTTATTTGTATGTATTTGTAGAATAATGTATTTTGACAATATATCTATGAAAGATATATTGTGGTGTTCTAACTTTTTAATAACTGAACTGTATACATAATGTCTTCGATATATTAGTGTACTATGTTTTGTGATGTGTATTAGTATAAACCTGAGTATTGCTGATGTTCATTCACACTTTAAAAATGTGTGTGTGTGTACTCACCTAGTTGAGGTTGCAGGGGTCGAGTCCAAGCTCCTGACCCCGCCTCTTCACTGGTCGCTACTAGGTCACCCTGAACCGTGAGCTTTATCATACCTCTGCTTAAAGCTATGTATGGATCCTGCTTCCACTACATCGCT
The DNA here is from genome assembly GCF_026875155.1 of Cherax quadricarinatus. Lineage (NCBI taxonomy): Eukaryota > Metazoa > Arthropoda > Malacostraca > Decapoda > Parastacidae > Cherax > Cherax quadricarinatus. Next base: position 27,676,389 of record NC_069406.1, read on the forward strand.
TCCCAAACTATTCCACTTCCTGACTACTCTGTGGCTGAAGAAATACTTCCTAACATCCCTGTGATTCATCTGTGTCTTCAAATTCCAACTGTGTCCCCTTGTTGCTGTGTCCCATCTCTGGAACATCCTGTCTTTGTCCACCTTGTCAATTCCTCTCAGTATTTTGTATGTCGTTATCATGTCCCTCCTATCTCTCCTGTCCTCCAGTGTCGTCAGGTTGATTTCCCTTAACCTCTCCTCGTAGGACATACCTTATAGTTCCTGTGTGTGTGTGTGTGTGTGTGTGTGTGTGTGTGTGTGTGTGTCGAATAGGTAAAACTTGCTATTTTGGCTTAAATAGCAACGCTCTTCTTGCTGAATAAGGCAAGCGAAAATTTGTGTATACAATAATTTCGCTAAAATCACTAAATCTAACGAAAAAAAAATATTTCATTGTGTTTATTTATTATTAAATTATTGTAAACTTGTGTAAAATATATTTAGTTGGATTAGGCTAAATTAAATTGCGCTTGTTATAATAAGGTTACGTAAGTTTTCTAAGATTCATTTTGTACAAAATTATTAATTTTACATTAACATAAACGAAAAAAATATATCTTTAAACGCATAAGAGAAAATTTTAGAAAGGACTTAATTTTAAACGAGTTCTTGCTAATTGACAAATTTTACCTATTCGGCACGACATATATAATCTACTCCCAGAGCCCTTCCTTAGGCCAGGCTCGTCTGGTGTTTGCCTGGTCAACCAGTCTGTTGCTAACAGCAACAGCTTTGCCCACATATCCATACAGCCTGTTTGATCTAGCAACTGGTGGAGGTACTTGTCCAGGTTTCTCTTGAAGACTTCTACACTTCTCCCAACAGTATTTCTGATATTTTCTGGCAAAACGTTGCATCGTCTGGGACCACGGATGTTGATACAGTTTTCTCTTATTGTGCCCATTCTCCCCAGCCTTTCACTGGGTATATTTTGTACTCTTTTTGCATATCTCTGACTCCTGTATGTTATGGAAGTGAGCAGCTTAAGGACTAGATCCTCTAGTACTTTCCACGTATATACTATCATGCATATCTCTCTCCTCGGCTCTGTTAAGTACATATTTAAGATTAAGGTGTTCTTAGTAATTTAAGTGGTTTATTGGCTTTATAAGAGCCGTGAATGATCTCTGTATTGTTCCAGATCTGATATATCTCCTTCCCTGAAAGGGGCTGTCAACACTGAAGAATATTCCAAACGAGAGAACACAAGTGATTTGAAAAGTGTCACCAGTGGCACTATCTCCCTTGTTTTGAAAGTTTTTATTAACTACCTCATCTTCCTGGTTGTCTTGACAACCTTATTGTGTTCGTTGAAAGAAAGGTCACCCGACATACTGTAACTGCTCCCAGATTTTTCACGTGTTCCTTTCTTTCTATTTGATGATGCCCTTGGGTTTTGTATACAGTTTCCTTTTGAGTTCTTCATTCTTTCCATATCGAAGCAGCTGGAACTTATCACCATTGAGCGTTAAGTTGTTATCCACTGATCACTGGAAAACTCCGCTTATGTCTTCCTGCAATTTTTCAGTGTCTTCTACCGAGGTGACTTTCATGCTTATTTTGGTGTCATCTGCAAATGATACAAAACTGTGACGGGTGTTTTTATCTAAAAAGAGGGTAAGAAACAGTAGAGGTGCCTGGACAGTGTCTTGGGGTACTGAGCTTTTTATCTTGCTAATTCTGGATTTTGTTGCTTACTACTACCTCGTGTTCCGTCAGAAACTTGAAAATCCATCTGCCTACTCTTTTTCCCGTTATGCCTATTGCCCTCATTTTGTGCAATCACCCCATGATCACATTTGTCAAACGCCTTTGCAAAATCTGTGTATATCATATCTGCGTTTTGGTTTTCTTCCACCGCCTCCATAATTCTGCAACAGTGGTTTAGCAGTTGTGACAAGCATGATCTCCCAGTTCTAAAACCGTGCTGGTTTGGGTTGTGCAGTTTGTGTTGTTCCA
>NC_069406.1:27683386-27692365 GCF_026875155.1 Cherax quadricarinatus
TTGTACAAGAAAAGATGGAGATAAAAGTCAACGTATTGAGAAGTAAAGAAAAACTATACCAAAGATGAAAAAAAATAGCCTATGGTTTACTCAAAGTAGGCAGTGAACTACGCGGAGAAGCAAGAGTACCTGCAAGAAACACAGGCAAATCAAACCGCAGAAAACTGGGAAACAAACAGGAGAGCCAGAAACGAATAAGAAACGAGGCTGAAAGAGAGCTTGATAATGAAAGCATCAAAGGCCAAGTCTAAATTAAGGTATACCAGAGTCACATAAGAAAGACTATGAAAGAGCAAATGATGAGTCTGTAGGAGGAGGAGGAACGCAAGAAGTATACCAAGAAATAGCAAGTCATAGATGACTTCACTGTTTCACCAGCACAATGGAAACCTTTATTACCCACAACGTTTCTCCCACACAATGGTCTTGAAGAAGTAGAGAACACATCAGAAAACGCGCGCATGTGTGTGTGTGTGTGTGTGTGTGTGTGTGTGTGTGTGTGTGTGTGTGTGTGTGTGTGTGTGTTAGTTACCATTTCGTCCTAGGCACATGTCGATTAGACACTAGGCCTGTTGTATGTGCATGCATATGTGTGTGTGTAACTTGCAACTTTGGGTTAAATAGCAATGCTCTTCTTGCTGAATAAGGCAAATTTGTGTTTGCAATAATTTTGCAAATATCATTCAGAACCTAATGAAGAAAAATATTTCATTGTGTTTGTTTATTGATAATTAAATTACTGTACACTTTTGTAAAATATATTTAGTTGTGTGTGTGTGTGTACTCAACTAATTGAAGTTGTAGGGGTCGAGTCCCAGCTGCTGTGTGTGTGTGTGTGTGTGTGTGTGTGTCGTGCCGAATAGGTAAAACTTGCGATTTTGGCTTAAATAGCAACGCTCTTCTTGCAGAATAAGGCAAGCGAAAATTTGTGTATGCAATAATTTCGCAAAAATCATTCTGAATCTAACGAAAAAAAAATATTTCATTGTGTTTGTTTATTATTAAATTACTGTAAACTTATCTAAAATATATTTAGTTGCATTAGGCTAAATTAAATTGCACTTGTTATAATAAAGCTAGGTAAGTTTTCTAAGGTTCTTTTGGTACAAAATTATTAATTTTTACATTAACAAAAATGAAAAAAAAATATATCTTTCAACGTATAAGAGAAAATTTTAGAAAGAACTAAATTTTAAATGAGTTCTTGCTAATTGACCAATTTTACCTATTCGGTAAGACACACAAACACACACATTATATATATATATATATATATATATATATATATATATATATATATATATATATATATATATATATATATATATATATATATATATATATATATATATGTCGTGCCGAATATGTAAAATGGTACAATTAACAGAACTCATTTAAAATTAAGTCCTTTCTGAAATTTTCTCTTATACGTTTAAAGATATATTTTTTCATTAATGCTAATGTAAAAATTTTTAATTTTGCACCAAAAGAATCTTAGAAAACTTACCTAACCTTATTATAACAAGAGCAATTTATTTTAGCCTAACCCAACTAAATATATTTTAAATACGTTTACAATAATTTAGTACTAAACAAACACAATCAAATATATTTTTTTCCGTTAGGTTCAGAATGATTTTGGCGAAATTATTGCACACACAAATTTTCACTTGTCCTATATGGCAAGATGAGCGTTGCTATTTAAGCCAAGATCGCAAATTCTGCCTATTCGGCACGACATATATATATATAATATATATATATATATATATATATATATATATATATATATATATATATATATATATATATATATATATATATATTTTATATATATATATAATGTAACAATAAGATAAGATGTGTGTGTGAAGAGAAGAGGATAAAAGATATTCAGAAGTTGCCTACCGTCATCCGCACGTCTAACATCAGAACACAACCAGGGTAGCTTCATGTCAACTGAACCTTTAACTTGCACCACAGTTGCAAGTCATCCAGGCATCCGGGAGTCAACATAATAGCGCGATGTACACCCTTAACTGTACATGTACACCCTGCAGTGCTCCCTCGCCCTCGAGATACTCCCATACACGTCACCTGTATAATACAAGCCTTGGTAATGGATACCGACAGTTGGTTCAAATAAACACGCGAGCAAACGTGAAGACATGTCCTGGGACCCTGATCACTTCAGAAGTGATCAAGGTCCCAGGACCGAAACGTTTTCTGATTAATGTGTTTTAGTGTTTGCTGACCTGTTTTTAAGCCACTTTGTTGGTATATATGCCACTCCGGGTTTATAGGTAGATAGGCAGGAGGTTAGGTTGGTAGGGAGGTAGATAAGCAGGTGGGTAGGTAGGGAAGTATAGATAGGGATACAAGTCGAGAGGTAGGGAGGTGGGTAGTCATGTTGGTATGGAGGTGGGTAGGCAGGCTTATCGGGAGGTGGGTAGGCTGGCTTATAGGGAGGTGGGTAGGCAGGCTGATAGGAAGGTAGGCAGGCAGGCTGATAGGAAGGTAGGCAGGCAGGTAGGTAGTCAGACTGGCTTGGAGGTAGGTAGTCAATTGGGTAGGCAGGCAGGTTGGTAGGGAGGTAGGTAGGTAGGTAGTCAGGATGGCTTGGAAGTAGGTAAGCCGGATGGTAGGGATGTGGGTATGCAGGTTGGTTGAGAGGTGGGTAAGAAGGTGGGTAGGGAGGTGTGTAGGAAGGTAGGTAGGTAAGCAGGTGGGTAGGCATGTTGGTAGGGATACACAAGGTTATGTTGGTAGGTAGGTTGGTAGGGAGGGAGGTAGGTTGGTATTAAGAGAGGTTGACAGGTAATCATTACAGAGAGAGGTTATCAAACTTAAGATAACGAAGAACACTGAGACAGACTAAGGTTGAACAAACTTATTTCTATTATTATTTACGGGAAAGCGTTAAACTCGCAGGGGTTACATATCGCCTGGGGTATGGGAGATAACTTAAGATCAATCTTAGGAAGGGAAAGGTGGTTCCAGTTCTCTGGATGAAGAGCTTCTATAAAGAGTATAACCACGGATGGTCCACAGGCATATAAGTATTTCATCAGTATCAGAGTGCTAGAAGTGGAAGGAACTGGAGATTCAGTATAATTATTATAAGTTGATTGAACTTTCAAAAATGTTTTTCAAAGCAGGTGAGAAAGACTTTTTGGTGAGTCTACTCTTGTGCTGATGACTGAAACATATGTATATAACGTTTTGATAGCTTTATTTCCCAAATATTCCAGCCGAATACAGAGGTGAGTGAAACTGGAGATAGAAGAAGCAGTGGAACTGAAGGCTTCTCAGTGTTGAATGACTGATCACGTCATCCTTACCTCTCCACTGCTGTATTCGACTGAAGAAGCCTACTGTGTAGGCGATTCATTTCGGCAATAAAGATACCAAGGTGTTGTACATGTGTCTTATTCATCAAGCTGTCGTCAGTATTGGCATTATTATTACGATACTAGTTCCGTGTTTTTCAAAACAGTGACTTGTCTGGGAGAGTAACCACCTGGTTCATGAAGGACACAGTAACACCACTTTCTTCCTTCTTCACTTTACCAACCTTTAAACTTCCTTTTCTCGTGTTCTTCCATTACTTTATTGCATTACCAATGACTTTCACCGGGCCGCCAGCAGCAACAGCCTAGTTGTGACCAGACAAGCACCAAACAAGCCTGGCTCAGGGCTGGGCTGTGGCAGTAGGAAAACTCGAAACCCATCAAAGGTATTGTATGTCCAAAGATTTATTATAGTTTGTACGTTATAACACCAGGTTCCAGTAATGAGTACTGATGATAGTGGCTGATATCTGAGCGAAACGTTGATTATGCACTTCAGTAAATCTCTTACGATTTTAAGTCTTTCAAACCTGCTTTACATTACAATGTAGAGACGGAAATAAATGGTGTAAAATACCGACACAGTGGAAATATAAACACATAAGGATCACATTATACTGCCTAAGTGTTTATATTTCCACAATGTAGAGACGTAATAAAGGATAAGAGCGGCGATAACTGGGATGTAAGGCAACTATAGAGATAAGGGAGATAACACTGATAGCAAGGACTATTGCCACTGTTTGGAAGATGATAGGAGGGAGGGAGCGGTGGTAACAAGACAGTTTCTTCTGACTAGGGGTGTGCCAGACTTTTGACATCAGTATCGACCTAAAATTCAGTATCAGTATCGGCCTGAAATTGAGTATCAGTATAGGCAAAAATTATAATGTCGTCCATCACTAATTCTAGCATCAAGAGTGTTAAACGATTATAATTCAGCATTGCTTGTTTTCTTCAGCCACTTTGCTGCCAGACGTATCGCGGCCGGGTTTTCGTAAATTCCTTATGTGCAGTTAATTAAGTATACGTTCTTTAGAGGTTTATTTAGGCAAACCTGACGTAACTCAACCTAACGTAACGTAACCCAACCTAACGTAAATCAACCTAACGTAACTGAACCTAACATTACTCAACCTAACATAATTCGACCTAACGTAATCCATCATAACGTGGCGTAACTCAACCAAACTGAAATTAACCTACGTTAATACTTTTCTATACATTCGGAGTACAACTTTTACTCCTAGTTACGTAAGGTAGACAAATACACGAGTGCCAATAGGTCCTGCTTAGCATAAACCAGTAGGCCTACCACTGGGAATGAGTAAGCCCTGTTTAGCATAAACCAGTAGGCCTACCACTGGGAATGAGTAAGCCCTGTTTAGCATAAACCAGTAGGCCTACCACTGGGAATGAGTAAGCCCTGTTTAGCATAAACCAGTAGGCCTACCACTGGGAATGAGTAAGCCCTGTTTAGCATAAACCAGTAGGCCTACCACTGGGAATGAGTAAGCCCTGTTTAGCATAAACCAGTAGGCCTACCACTGGGAATGAGTAAGCCCTGTTTAGCATAAACCAGTAGGCTACCACTGGGAATGAGTAAGCCCTGTTTAGCATAAACCAGTAGGCCTACACTGGGAATGAGTAAGCCCTGTTTAGCATAAACCAGTAGGCCTACCACTGGGAATGAGTAAACCCTGTTTAGCATAAACCAGTAGGCCTACCACTGGGAATGAGTAAGCCCTGTTTAGCATAAACCAGTAGGCCTACCACTGGGAATGAGTAAGCCCTGCTTAACATAAACAATAGCATCTGAGAAAACCCTGGAAACGTTTAAGTTATCGTTGAGCACCACGTCAAAATATTAACGTAATACCGTGAGAATGTGTAGAACAAGGAGGGCGTCTGGACACTCAGTCCAGCCTACAAAATAAACAACGCTTGTGGGGATATCAACGTTCTAAGGACTACCATTGTGTAGGCTTGCGGGCCGCTAGCACCGACAGCGTGATAAACCAGGCGGGCATCAGAAAGTTCAGCCACAGGCCAAACTGCAAGGACAAAAAGAACTCGAAACGGCCACAGCTATGTCATAAGTAACAAATATCAGAAGCAAATCACAGAAAGGGTGGAACTCGAACCCATGGCACAGAAATCCTAAAACTCCCAGACTAGGGAAGTGCTATGGTGATACCGACAAGTTGTAGGGAAGAAAAAAAAACATGTTATGTGTTGATCAAGATATTTACTATGGAAACTTTTCGCCACATTGGCTTCTGAGGTCCTAAATTTGGACCGAAGAAACCACTCAAGACGAAACGTTCTTTAATTAATGTTTTAATGAGCACATACATGTCTTTTACTTACAAGTCACAACACTTGTAGGACTAATTTGGATTTTACAGGACACTTCATGTCTCTCGATTATAGAATACCTTTAAAAGCATCTGAAAAACCTACAAGTAAGAATGATAAAGGCAATCCCCAGTATCAGAAACCTTTCCAATTAAGATTATAAGCTTCGGAGGCGTACAGTGAAGGGTGACGTGACTAAAGTGTATGATATGCACAAGTAGTGTATATTTAAGTGAACACTAGTTACATAAGTGGAAATGATCTTGTCACTGTATTTAGGGATTCATAAATTGCAATATAACAGCGGCACCGGCGTGTCTAGTTTAAAAATGCATGCAATAGGTGGTAAGCTGTTTAAAGCTTTGAGAGGTGAGAGGCTCAGGTCTGGATGCATAGGAAAAGAATGGAAAATATTCAGCTGTAAGTGGGTCTTTGACAGTGTTGTGTGATATCACCATGACTGTTTACTGTGTTATAGACAAGCTTGTAAAATAAGTGAATATTGGAGTTACAGATAGGTGTTATCTTGCAAGTGAGATGATAACACAATGCTATTGGAGAGTCAGTATAGAAATGACAAGTTGGTGAAGGAGTTCGGAAGGATGTGCAAAAGGAGGAAGTTGATAATAAACACGGAAACGTGCAAGATGGTGCAATGAAGTATAGTGAATAAAGGAACAAGTGACACATTGAATGGAAGATGAAAGGAAAGTTGCAGAAGTGTTGAGGAATCTGTGCAAAGAAAGACCTGGGTAAAGGCATGCAGAAGAGGGATCAGAATACTGTGTAGTGTTGACGAGGCGTGTGTATGGGTGGGCAGCCTGGTCTTCCAATGTTGTATCCACATAGCTCGTGTTTACCCCACACACTTGTGGTCTGTTCATTAGGTCGCATCTGATAAGACTGTACCCAGGTATCCACATCACGTCCTAACAGTAGTCGTTAACACGGGTCTCTCTCAGGGCTCCAAACACCGCATTTCCCTGACTAAGGAGACAACCTATGAAATAGACTAAGGTTTTGTTGACTGGTTTGAGAGACGCATAAGTTCCCCCGCCTTCTAATAACATGTTCATTTTTCCACTGTAATCTACCTTGTCCATAATTACTATCGCATTTGCTTTGTCTGTTTCGTAAGGTGAAGTTCAGAATCTTTCTTTAATTCATGGTTCAAGTTAACAAATCTTTGAGGACAACCAGCCTACCAGAGATGGTAAGCTGGGACCACCACAGATGGTAGGCTAGGACCACCACAGATGGTAGGCTGGGACCACCACAGATGGTAGGCTGGGACCACCACAGATGGGCTGGGACCACCACAGATGGTAGGCTGGGACCACCACAGATGGTAGGCTGGGACCACCACAGATGGTAGGCTGCGACCACCACAGATGGTAGGCTGGGACCACCACAGATGGTAGGCTCGGACCACCACAGATGGTAGGCTCGGACCACCACAGATGGTAGACTGGGACCACCACAGATGGTAGGCTGGGACCACCACAGATGGTAGGCTGGGACTACCACAGATGGTAGGCTGGGACCACCACAGATGGTAGGCTGGGACCACCACAGATGGTAGACTGGGACCACCACAGATGGTAGGCTAGGACCACCACAGATGGTAGGCTGGGACCACCACAGATGGTAGGCTGGGACTACTACAGATGGTAGGCTGGGACTACCACAGATGGTAGGCTGGGACCACCACAGATGGTAGGCTGGGACCACCACAGATGGTAGGCTGGGACCACCACAGATGGTAGGCTGGGACCACCACAGATGGTAGGCTGGGACCACCACAGATGGTGGGCTGGGACCACCACAGATGGTAGGCTGGGACTACCACAGATGGTAGGCTGGGACCACCACATATGGTAGGCTGGGACCACCACAGATGGTAGGCTGGGACCACCACAGATGGTAGGCTCGGACCACCACAGATGGTAGGCTCGGACCACCACAGATGGTAGGCTCGGACCACCACAGATGGTAGGCTCGGACCACCACAGATGGTAGGCTGGGACTACTACAGATGGTAGGCTGGGACTACCACAGATGGTAGGCTGGGACCACCACAGATGGTAGGCTCGGACCACCACAGATGGTAGGCTGGGACCACCACAGATGGTAGGCTGGGACCACCACAGATGGTAGGCTGGGACCACCACAGATGGTAGGCTGGGACTACTACAGATGGTAGGCTGGGACTACCACAGATGGTAGGCTTGGACCACAGAGATGGTAGGCTGAGACCACCACAGATGGTAGGCTCGGACCACCACAGATGGAAGACTGGAACCACCTGAGATGGTAGGCTGGGACCACCACAGATGGTAGGCTGGGACCACCACAGATGGTAGGCCGAAACCACCACAGATGGTAGGCTGGGACCACCACAGATGATAGGCTGGGACCACCACAGATGGTAGGTTGGGACCATTAGAGATGGTAGGCTGGGACCACCAGAGATGGTAGGCTGGGACCACCACAGATGATAGGCTGGGACCACCACAGATGGTAGGTTGGGACCACCACAGATGGTAGGCTGGTACCACCACAGATAGTAGGCTGGGACCACAAGAGATGGTAGGCTGGGACCACCACAGATGGTAGACTGGGACCACCACAGATGGTAGGCTCGGACCACCACAGATGGTAGGCTCGGACCACCACAGATGGTAGGCTCGGACCACCACAGATGGTAGGCTGGGACCACCACAGATGGTAGGCTCGGACTACCACAGATGGTTGGCTGGGACCACCACAGATAGTAGGCTGGGACCACCACAGATAGTAGGCTGGGACCACCACAGATGGTAGGCTCGGACCACCACAGATGATAGGCTCGGACCACCTGAGATGGTAGGCTCGGACCACCACAGATGGTAGGCCGGGACCACCACAGATGGTAGGCTGAGACCACCACAGATGGTAGGCTGGGACCACCAGAGATGGTAAGCTGGGACCACCTGAGATGGTAGGCTGGGACCACCACAGATGGTAGGCTGGGACCACCACAAATGGTAGGCTGGGACCACCACAGATGGTAGGCTGGGACCACCACAGATGGTAGGCTGGGACCACCACAGATGGTAGGCTGGGATCACCACAGATGGTAGGCTGGGATCACCACAGATGGTAGGCTGGGACTACCACGGATGGTAGGCTGGGACCACACAGATGGTAGGCTGGGACCACCACAGATGGTAGGCTGGGCCAGACAGATGGGGTGGGACCCAAGTGGTTAGGTGGGCCACCAAGATGGGGG
>NC_069406.1:27692865-27709180 GCF_026875155.1 Cherax quadricarinatus
GGTTTTTACCCAGCCAGTCATAGGCCAGGCTCGTCTGGTGCTCGCTTGGTCAACCACGCTGTTGCTGCTGGTGGTCCGCCGGTCCATATATCTATCACAGTCTGGTTGATCGGGCACCTGGTGAAAATAATTGTCCAGTTTCCTTTTGAAGACTTCTATACTTGTTCCAGCTGTGTTTCCGACATCTTCTGGTAAGATGTTGCATAGTCTGTGGCCACGGACGTTGATACAGCGTTCCCTTATTGTGCCCACTGCACCCATGTTTTTTATTGGGTTTATTTTGCACTTCCATATCTCTCACTCCAGAGTATTATTACGGCAGTGTGCAGATTTAGGACAAGGCTCTCAAGTGTTTTTTCAGGTTTATATTATCATGTATCTCCTCTCCGCTTCAGTGAGGCATATTTAAGACTTTAAGGCATTCCTAAATTGTGTATGATGCCCTAAATGAGCATATCTTAAACCAGCTGTGTTTTGCATATTCCGCTGATGTCATACGGTTGATGTGTACTTCTGGCGATATGCTTGGTGTGATGTTTATACCTTTGATATTCCTTTGAGGAGTTTCGAGAGTTTAAGTACTCTTGGAGCCCGGCCATGGGCCAGGCTTCCATAACTTTCTCTTTTCTCCCTCTCGTATTTTTGTCATTTTGCGCTAGTCCGAGTGGAATTCACGTTGCCATCTTCCTGTTCATAGGTGAAGCGAAACCTTGGAAATTGCTGTAGCTACTGAAATCTTAGTCGAACATTTGATTAAAGTCTTCCAGCTCAGGTGGACAGATTGCGTCCCTTGATTATATGAAATCCATTGTGGGTGATGGAATATGTGTGCTTCTGTTTCCGCTGTTTAACTATCATATAAAGTTAGCAACACTTTTGTTCCTGCTGTGTAACTGCGTAACTTCGTAACTGCTTTATAAATATCTTCGTCTGATGGTACCCTGCTGTGTTAATATCTTTATCATGGTAATTTGCTTAATGCGGAAACGTACGCTTGTGAGCGCGCACGCATGCACACAAGCACACTCGCAAGCACGTACTCTAGCGAGCACACACGGGCGTGCAAAATATTGGAACACAGCCAATGTGTAGAAAGCTTATTATTGTACAGGTTGAGTGGGGTAACAACCCCAGCAGGTCCTGGGGACGGGGTAAGGAGAGAGATGTGGAATGGGTATTAGTATGAGGGGGGATGAGATAATGATGAATGGGCAGGTTGAATTGGTAGGAGGGGTGGGTAGGGAGGATGATTCGAGTCATCCGGACGGTACTAAAGTAAGTTATTTATAATTACCTGGAGAGGTAATTATAAATAACTTATACAGATATAAACCAAGTGTTTCAATGGGTCACAGAAAACAATATGATTGTTCAATGAGGACAAAAAAATGAGGTACCAAAAACAATAACGGAATATAAATCTAACTTCAACCACACGATAGAGCGAAAAACTAACATGGAGAACATAAGAGTTATAATGTCAAAGGATCTAACCTTCAAGGATCACAACCTGTGTCATTATCACCATGCGAGGAAAATGACAGGATGAAAATCGAGAACTTTCAAAACGAGATCCAAAGACAATAAGGGTCCTTTTTAAGACGCTCGTTCTCTCTGGGCTAGAATATTGCTGTGCACTAACAGCCACTTTTAACGAAGTGAAACTGCACGCCTGGAAAATATAGAATTTTCACTACACGTATAAATTCAGTCAAACACTTATATTACTGGGAATATTTTGACCCTCGACCTGTACTCCCAGGAACCTAGGCGAGAAAAACGTATTGTACACCTGGAATATCCTAGAGGGACTGGTCCCAAATCGGCACACAAGAATCACTCCCTACGAAAACAAGAGGCTCGGAAGACGGAGCAAATTACCCATAATGAAAAGTACGGGGTACCATGAGCAAAGATATAACACAATAAATATAAGGGGCCCAGGATTCATCAGCCTCCCATGGCATACAAACCCCAGGCTATTTTCAAGAGGGAATTTGGTAAGTTCCTCAAGTCAGTTTCTGATCTGTAGATAGTACGTTGAATTGGATGTGGTCAGTAATAACAGTCTGGTTAATCAGGCCTTGATCTACCAGGAAGCGTTGAATCTAGACAAAATCCTTTAGGAATCCTCTCGGTGTATATACACTAATAAATATATTAATACTGTGAGAGAGTGAGAGACGGTGGGTGTGGGAGAGTGTAGGAGTCTTGCCTAAACTTACAAGTGTTTCCCACGTGGGGGTGTGTGGGTGGGTGGGTGGGAGCGTGAGAGAGGCCGGGGGAGGGCGGTTGACCTACTCACAAAGACAACCTGAGATACACCTTTGGTGTATCTCAGGTGGTTCCAGCCTACCATCTCTTGTGGTCCCAGCCTACCATCTGTGGTGATCCCAGCCTACCATCTGTGGTGAGCCCAGCCTACCATCTGTGGTGGTCCCAGCCTATCATCTGTGGTGGTCCCAGCTTACCATCTCTGGTGGTCCCAGCCTACCATCTCTGGTGGTCCCAACCTACCATCTCTGGTGGTCCCAGCTTACCATCTGTGGTGGTCCCAGTCTACCATCTGTGGTGGTCCCAGCCTACCATCTCTGGTGGTTCCAGCCTACCATCTCTGGTGGTCCCAGGCTACCATCTGTGGTGGTCCCAGGCTACCATCTGTGGTGGTCCCAGCCTGCCATTTGTGGTGGTCCCAGCCTACCATCTGTGGTGGTCCCAGCCTACCATCTCTGGTGGTTCCAGCCTACCATCTCTGGTGGTCCCAGCTTACCATCTGTGGTGGTCCCAGCCTACCATCTGTGGTGGTCCCAGCCTACCATCTCTGGTGGTTCCAGCCTACCATCTCTGGTGGTCCCAACCTACCATCTCGGTGGTCCCAGCCTACCATTTTGTGGTGGTTCCCCGCTTACCATCTGTGGTGGTCCCAGCCTACCATCTGTGGTGGTCCCAGCCTACCATCTCTGGTGGTTCCAGCCTACCATCTCTGGTGGTCCCAACCTACCATCTCTGGTGGTCCCAGCCTACCATCTGTGGTGGTTCCGGCCTACCATCTGTGGTGGTCCGAGCCTACCATCTCAGGTGGTCCGAGCCTATCATCTGTGGTGGTCCGAGCCTACCATCTGTGGTGGTCCCAGCATACTATCTGTGGTGGTCCCAGCCTACCATCTGTGGTAGTCCGAGCCTACCATCTATGGTGGTCCCGGCCTACCATCTGTGGTGGTCCGAGCCTACCATCTCAGGTGGTCCGAGCCTACCATCTGTGGTGGTCCGAGCGTACCATCTGTGGTGGTCCGAGCCTACCATCTGTGGTGGTCCGAGCCTACCATCTGTGGTGGTCCCAGCCTACCATCTGTGGTGGCCCCAGCCTACCATCTCTTGTGGTCCCAGCCTACTATCTGTGGTGGTCCCAGCCTACCATCTGTGGTGGTCCCAACCTACCATCTGTGGTGGTCCCAGCCTATCTGTGGTGGTCCCAGCCTAAAATCTCTGGTGGTCCCAGCCTACCATCTCTGGTGGTCCCAACCTACCATCTCTGGTGGTCCGAGCCTATCATCTGTGGTGGTCCCAGCCTACCATCTGTGGTGGTTCCGGCCTACCATCTGTGGTGGTCCGAGCCTACCATCTGTGGTGGTCCCAGCCTACCATCTGTGGTGGTCCCAGCCTACCATCTGTGGTGGTCCCAGCCTACCATCTGTGGTAGTCCCAGCCTACCATCTGTAGTAGTCCCAGCCTACCATCTGTGGTGGTCCCAGCCTACCATCTGTGGTAGTCCCAGCCAACCATCTGTCGTGGTCCCAGCCTACCATCTGTGGTGGTCCCAGCCTACCATCTGTGGTGGTCCCAGCCTACCATCTGTGGTGATCCCAGCCTACCATCTGTGGGGATCCCAGCCTACCATCTTGTGATCCCAGCCTACCATCTGTGGTGGTCCCAGCCTACCATCTGTGGTGGTCCCAGCCTACCATCTGTTTGGGGGTCCCCATCCTACCATTTGTGGTGGTCCCAGCCTACCATCTGTGTGGTCCCAGCCTACCATCTCAGGTGGGTTTCCGCCTACCATCTCTGGTGGTCCCAGCTTACATCTCTGGTGGTCCCACCTACCATCTCTGGTGGGCCCGCCTACCACTCTGGTGGTTCCAGCCTACCATCTCTGGTGTCCCAACCTACCATCTCTGGTGGGCCCAGCCTACCATCTGTTTGGGGGTCTCAGCCTACCATCTGTGGTGGTCCGGCCTACCATCTGTGGTGGTCCGAGCCTACCATCTCAGGTGGTCCGAGCCTATCATCTGTGGTGGTCCGAGCCTACCATCTGTGGTGGTCCCAGCCTACTTCTGTGGTGGTCCCAGCCTACATCTGTGGTGGTCCCCGCCAACCATCTGTGGTAGTCCGAGCCTACCATCTGTGGTGGTCCCAGCCTACCATCTGTGGTGGTCCGAGCCTACCATCTGTGGTGGTCCGAGCCTACCATCTGTGGTGGTCCCAGTCTACCATCTGTGGTGGTCCCAGCCTACCATCTCTTGTGGTCCCAGCCTACTATCTGTGGTGGTACCAGCCTACCATCTTGGTGGTCCCCAAACCCACCATCTGTGGTGGGCCCAGCCTATCATCTGTGGTGGTCCCAGCCTACCATCTCTGGTGGTCCCAGCCTACCATCTCTAATGGTCCCAACCTACCATCTGTGGTGGTCCCAGCCTATCATCTGTGGTGGTCCCAGCCTACCATCTGTGGTGGTTCCGGCCTACCATCTGTGGTGGTCCCAGCCTACCATCTGTGGTGGTCCCAGCCTACCATCTCAGGTGGTTCAGTCTTCCATCTGTGGTGGTCCGAGCCTACCATCTGTGGTGGTCTCAGCCTACCATCTCTGTGGTCCAAGCCTACCATCTCTGTGGTCCAAGCCTACCATCTGTGGTGGCCCCAGCCTACCATCTGTGGTGGTCCCAGCCTTCCATCTGTGGTGGTCCCAGCCTACCATCTGTGGTAGTCCCAGCCTACCATCTGTGGTGTCCCAGCCTACCAACTTGGTGGTCCCAGCCTACCATCTGTGGTGGTCCCAGCCTACCATCTGTGGTGGTCTCAGCCTACCATCTGTGGTGGTCCCAGCCTTCCATCTGTGGTGGTCCCAGCCTACCATCTGTGGTTTGGGCCCAACCACCATTGTGGTGGTCCCGCCTATCCCGTGGGGGTCCCAGCCTACCATCTGTGATGGTCCCAGCCTACCATTGTGGTGGTCCCAGCCTACCATCTGTGTGTCCCAGCCACCATCTTTGGTGGTTTTCAGCCTACCATCTGTGGGGGTCCCAGCCTACCATCTGTGGTAGTCCCAGCCAACCATCTGTGGTGGTCCCAGCCTACCATCTGTGGTGGTCCCAGCCTACCATCTGTGGTGGTCCCAACCTACCGTCTCTGTTGGTCCCAGCCTACCATCTGTGGTAGTCCCAGCCTACCATCTGTAGTAGTCCCAGCCTACCATCTGTGGTGGTCCCAGCCTACCCTCTGTGGTGGTCCCACCTACCATCTTGGTGGTCCCAGCCTACATCTGTGGTGGTCCGAGCCTACCATCTGTGGTGGTCCCAGCCTACCATCTGTGGTAGTCCCAGCCTACCATCTGTAGTAGTCCCAGCCTACCATCTGTGGTGGTCCGAGCCTACCATCTGTGGTGGTCCGAGCCTACCATCTGTGGTGGTCCGAGCCTACCATCTGTGGTGGTCCGAGCCTACCATCTGTGGTGGTCCCAGCCTACCAACTGTGGTGGTCCCACCTACCATATGTGGTGGGCCCAGCCTACCATATGTGGTGGTCCCAAACCTACCCTCTGTGGTAGTCCCAGCCCACCATCTGTGGTGGTCCCAGCCCACCATCTGTGGTGGTCCCAGCCTACCATCTGTGTGGTCCCAGCCTACCATCTGTGGTGGTCCCAGCCTACCATCTGTGGTGGTTCCCCGCCTACCATCTGTGGTGGTCCCAGCCTACCATCTGTGGTAGTCCCAGCCTACCATCTGTGGTGGTCCCAGCCTACCATCTGTGGTGGTCCTAGCCTACCATCTGTGGTGGTCCCAGTCTACCATCTGTGGTGGTCCCAGCCTACCCTCTGTGGTGGTCCCAGCCACCATCTGTGGTAGTCCCCCGCCTACCATCTGTGGTGGTCCCAGCCTACCATCGTGGTGGTCCCAGTCTACCATCTGTGGGGGTCCGAGCCTACCATCTGTGTGGTCCCAGCCTACCCTCTGTGGGGGTCGCAGCCTACCACTGTGGTGGTCCCAGCCTACCATCTGTGGTGGTCCCAGCCTACCATCTGTGGTGGTCCCCGCCCATCGTGGTGGTCCCAGCCTACCACTGTGGTGGTCCCAGCCTACCATCTGTGGTGTCCTAGCCTACCATCTTTTGGTGGTTCCCAGCTTACCATCTCTGGTAGGCTGGGTTTTCCTCAAAGATTTGTTAACTTGAACCATGAATTAAAGAAAAAATTCTAACTTCACCTTACGAAACAGACAAAGCAAATGCGATAGTAATTATGGACAAGGTAGATTACAGTGGAAAAATGAACATGTTAAATTTGAAGGCGGGGAACTTATGCGTCTCTCAAACCAGTCAACAAAACCTTAGTCTATTTCATAAAGGGTTTTCTCCTTAGTCAGGGAAATGCGGTGTTTGGAGCCCTGAGAGAGACCCGTGTTAACGACTACTGTTAGGACGTGATGTGGATACCTGGGTACAGTCTTATCAGATGCGACCTAATGAACAGACCACAAGTGTGTGGGGTAAACACGAGCTATGTGGATACAACACTGGAAGACCAGGCTGCCCACCCATACACACGCCTCGCCAACACTACACAGTATTCTGATCCCTCTTCTGCATGCCTTTTGTTACAAAAAACGCGATTCTAAAAGCTTAGAGATCTCCAGTGAATACTAGAAAGGACTGCCCTTCTAGCATCCAGCCTGTTACTGGGTTTTCGTAACAAGTAGTCAGTATCCTTGTCCAATTATCCATTAAAATTCTGTATTATTCAATAGTGCTTCAGGATTACAACTGGTAGGCTACTAACTAGAGAAATTAAAATTTAATAAATTTATTAAGTCTATAAGTTGTCTAGAGGTATATTATCAAAGTAAATTAAATCACAGCAATCAAAATAAAATCAATCTCTCGAGTTCAATATTATTTTGCTAAAAGCACATATCACATTTATAATTCTTAAGTACCGTCAGGTACATTAACATTTAATAAGATATTACAAATATGTACAAGTGTGTGTATGCATGTAAGTGCTCTTAAGTAGTTAACTATGTCTCAAGACTCGAATAAGACTTAAACAAGTGACTGACAAAGTCCTCAAATAGACTAACTTCTTGACCGACTGGCAACCCGAACAGTCTGCTTGAACAACAAAGAATGCTAAGACCAATAGCAATGCAATATCAATCGACTGCGACACAGAATCAGGAACTAGGAGATAATACAGAATTCTTATGGATAATTGGACAAGGATACTGACTACTTGTTACGAAAACCCAGTAACAGGCTGGATGCTAGAAGGGCAGTCCTTTCTAGTATTCACTGGAGATCTCTAAGCTTTTAGAATCGCGTTTTTTGTAACAAATGGGGGCCTGTCCGGGATTAAGTTACTTTACTGAATTTGACATAGCAAGTAACAAAAGGTATTTGGGCATAAAATTACGTAAATTTTAAATGGGGAAGTGCCCAAATAATCGTCAAAATGTTCAAAGGACACCACAAGAGCTAGAGCCTCTTTCTCAATAGTGGCATAATTTTTCTGGTGTCGTTTAAGCTTAGATGAATAGTAACATATAGGATGGAGATTATCAGTGGATGTTGACTGTTGGAGCAGCACAGCATCCACTGCATAGCCACTCGCATCTATATGTAAAAAGAAGGGAAGATTGAAATTAGGACTTTTCAACACAGGAGCAGAGGATAGCAAGCGCTTCAACCTTTTGAACGAGTCTGAACATCCCCTAGTCCAGGTGAAACTGAACTTTGGTACTAAAACTCATGTGAGGGTGTAGGTGGAGTGTGTGTGCTGGCTTCCCTGTCTCTTGACACACGTGGCAACGTCGCACATGATCAGCTACTGTTTCCTTCATCTTTGGCCAAGTAAAAATGTTTTGCCAGTTTTACCGGTGTTTTCCCTTGACACCCAAATGTCCTCCTTTTGGGACTATTGTGAGCAAAATCAATGGCTTGTTCACGAAATGTAACTGGTAACACAGCGAGATGCTTGACTGTCGTGGAAACACTATCAGCTGACAACTTACATGTATTTTTCTCCATCAGTACACCGTTACTATAATAGTAACAATTATCGAGATCCTTTGCTTCACTCTCAGTAACTGCTATATCTCTCAGTCTTTCCAGTGACTGATCAACAAACTGATCCTTGATTAAATCATCATGAGTTAGAAATTTAACGTCAGTTGTGTCTTGACTAGGTTGATGACCGGGGGAAGTCAGTGTTAATGATCCTGGGCGCAGAGCGTCACTAAACAACATATTCAACCCCAAATCATTGTCATCAACTAACTCAACAGGAGACAAGGATGGTTGTTGAATCTTTGACATAGCTCTAGTAATTGTGCTGAGAGGAAATAAAATAGGTTTCTCTCTACAAGCTTCAATGGCATAATTATCATCAGTGTTATTATCAATAAACAATGGTTCCTTACATATACCAGCATAAAGGATATCGTTCCCATCAACAAGTCCACTGACTGAGAAATTTACACCACTGGATATACCCACTGAAATATAACCAGTAAAATAGCTTGGTTTTCAATGTATACTTTGTGCAGAGGCACTTTTATAACGCCCCTCCATAGGCTTCTAACAATACTCTATCTTACAATAGGTACCCGTCATTTTTGGGGCAGTACATCTTCTCTCAATAATGTGAGATAACTGCCAGTGTCTCTGAAAGAAATTATCTCAGTTAGATGTGATCGTCAAACCCTACTTTATCTCTCGAAAAGTAAGGACTCATCGCTGAACAAAATCTTTTCGTCAGATACACTTTCTGACGCTAGTCATCTATCCTGAGTAACATTACTAAAACAGTAGGATAAGAGGAATTTGCTAGGATTTTGGTTTGCCTTTGTTGCTGGGGAAGAGGATACAACTTGTGTGGGGGCGCCAGCCGCACGACTGTACTCGCATCTCTTTCTAACTTATAGCAATACTCTCTAGTATGTCCTTTTCTGTTACAATAGGTACATTTAACTTCTTCTTCTCGATACCAGATTTCTGTCTAGCCACAGAGACAGATTCAGGATTGTGAGTTTTCCTGGTAATGGTACGAGAAGTTACAGTAACAGGTACATCAGGCCGGCAATGAGCAGCTGATTTGGGTTTTGCCAACTTTAAGGAAAATTTTTTTAGTTACTTGTTTCTTTAGTGTTTTAGTACGTACAAGTGTGTGAGAAATTTCGTAATTGTCTGCTAATGCTGCAGTTTCCAGAATATCTGAGGTAGTATGATCGATCAGATATTCTTGTATGTCAGCAGACATACAGTTGTTAAACTCTTCGTGTAGTAACAACTGAACAAGGCTGTCGTAGTTGTTACACTTAGCAGCTCTAGACCATCTCTCAAATGCAACTTTTTTCTCACGAGCAAACTCTACACAAGTTTGATCATGTCGTCGTTGTAACGTACGAAAGGCTCTTTGATAACTTACAGGTAACAAGTTATATGTCTCTAGAATAGTTTGTTTGACAGCGTCATAACTAATGTACTTAGCAAAAGGTAAGGCGGCAGAACACGTTTGAGCTCTTCCCGTCAACGCAGTATGAAGCAATGTTGCCCAGTGCTTACGTGGCCAGTTCATAAACACGAGCCTGGTTCTCAAAAACATCAAAATATGTGTCTAAGTCACTTTCAAAAAACTTAGGAACCATGGATGCAGCTTTCTGCACATTAAATGTGTCCTGTGATCTATCAGTCGTTTTTCTTCCCAGACAACATTTTCTCTTTGGAAATCTTCTTCGTTCAATCTCCTCTGTGCCTCTATTTGTGCAGTCTGCAAAAATAATGAGGCGTTCCAACCTCTCAAACTGTCCTGAGAGATAGGACCAGTAGGTAATGGAGGAGTAGGAAATTAACATGGTTCTGGCGGGCCTTAGGTCGGACACTTGGTCCACCGTCTCTAGAGAGTCTAGATCTGGTCCTAGGATAAGTAATACAGGTGTATCATACACTGTACTAGTATTAGCTGTGTCATACAACAGCTATACTCTGTACTATAGTGTCAGTGAAGGAAAGGGGTGAGCGAGAACTGAGCAGACTAGGCTCAGACACTAGGCCTCACTTCTGCTCTAGTTGCTCTTTCTTCATCAAATAGAGTCATACTTCCAATTGTGACACTAGGCTTTCTGAATCTGAATCATAATCAGACATCTCTGTATGAGCAGGAAAAAATATATCTTTAAATTAATGCTCTGACAGTTTATCAGCGGTGTAATTCCTGTTAACGTCACACCGAGATATTTGGCTACTTGCAACACGTCTGAAGTTTTAATGTACTTAACTCAGACAAAGTCAGAGTATCCATTAACTGTTTCACTTTGGCATACATCACGAAAATAATTGTACTACGAGAGAGTGATTATGGGTAACTATAATCCTAATAGGAATTTTAGAGTTGGGTTGTCTTAGAGCTAGAGCTCAAAACAGTATTTCCATCTCCTTGGTTCAAGAGACTCAAATCAGGTACATACATTCCACTGGTATGTTGTACAAGACTAAACTCAAAGTCTTCAGATTAGGAAAATACTCAAAGTGTTTGATCATAGAAGTACTGTATGTCAAACTGGGCAATTCTCCAACACCTTGGATCAAGAGCCTCCCGACAGTTTCTCCCCAAAACCTTGGGTCAAGGGGGCTCCCGGACAGGCCCCTTTTGTTACAAAAAACCGATTCTAAAAGCTTAGAGATCTCCAGTGAATACTAGAAAGGACTGCCCTTCTAGCATCCAGCCTGTTACTGGGTTTTCGTAACAAGTAGTCAGTATCCTTTTCCAATTACCATTAAAATCTGTATTTTCAATAGTGCTTCAGGATTACAAAATGGTAGGCTACTAACTAGAGAAATAAAATTTAATAAATTTATTAAGTCTATAAGTTGTCTTAGAGGTATATTATCAAAGTAAATTAAATCACAGCAATCAAAATAAAATCAATCTCTCGAGTTCAATATTATTGTGCTAAAAGCACATATCACATTTATAATTCTTAAGTACCGTCAGGTACATTAACATTTAATAAGATATTACAAATATGTACAAGTGTGTGTATGCATGTAAGTGCTCTTAAGTAGTTAACTATGTCTCAAGACTCGAATAAGACTTAAACAAGTGACTGACAAAGTCCTCAAATAGACTAACTTCTTGACCGACTGGCAACCCGGACAGTCTGCTGGAGACTCGCTTGCTGGTTGGACAGCTTGTCTGTCTGACAGTCTGCTGGAGACTCGCTTGCTGGTTGGACAGCTTGTCTGTCTGACAGTCTGCTGGAGACTCGCTTGGTGGTTGGACAGATTGTCTGTCTCATTATTCTTGTTAGTTCTGTAGAACTTTGTTCTCAGAACATTGTAAAGACTTAGTGATTTTCGACGTTGTACTGAGGTTTTGTGTTCATAGACACTCTGAAAATCTCAGGTCCTTAGCTAAGCTTCTGACCTAATTTTGTACTGGTTTCCTGTGTATTGCCACAGTCACAGTTTTACTATGCTGAACAAAGATTCAGTATTATGGGGGTTTTGTAACTTTCGTGGGACTGCAATGGTCCCCCACTTTTCGTTTATATTATTCCTTGTCCTTTTCTATCGCAGTCGCTGATATGCATGCTATTGGCTTAGCATTCTTTGTTGTTCAAGCAGACGTTGGTTGCCATCGGTCAAAGTTAGTTTATTTTGAGGATTTGTCAGTCACTTTTTTTAAGGGCCTTATTCGAGTCTTGAGACATAGCTAACTATTTAAGAGCACTTAACACGCATACTCACACTTTCTTGTACATATTTGTAATATCTAATTAAATGTAATGTACCTGACGGTACTTAAGAATTATAAATGTGATATGTGCTTTTTAGCCAATAATATTGGGAAATCGAGAGATTTATTTTAATTTGATTGCTGTAATTAATTTACTTTGATAATATCCTCTAGACAATTTACTACTTAAAAAATTTATTAAATTTTAATTTCTCTAGTTAGTAGCCTACCAGTTGTAATCCTGAAGCACTATTGAATAATACAGAATTCTTATGGATAATTGGACAAGGATACTGACTACTTGTTACGAAAACCCAGTAACAGGCTGGATGCTAGAAGGGCAGTCCTTTCTAGTATTCACTGGAGATCTCTAAGCTTTTAGAATCGCGTTTTTTGTAACACCTTTACCCAGGTCTTTCTTTGCACAGATTCCTCAACACTTCTGCAACTTTCCTTTCATCTTCCATTCAATGTGTCACTTGTTCCTTTATTCACTATACTTCATTGCACCATCTTGCACGTTTCCGTGTTTATTATCAACTTCCTCCTTTTGCACATCCTTCCGAACTCCTTCACCAACTTGTCATTTCTATACTGACTCTCCACTAGCATTGTGTTATCATCTCACTTGCAAGATAACACCTATCTGTAACTCCAATATTCACTTATTTTACAAGCTTGTCTATAACACAGTAAACAGTCATGGTGATATCACACAACACTGTCAAAGACCCACTTACAGCTGAATATTTTCCATTCTTTTCCTATGCATCCAGACCTGAGCCTCTCACCTCTCAAAGCTTTAAACAGCTTACCACCTATTGCATGCATTTTTAACACTAGACACGCCGGTGCCCTGTTATATGCAATTTATGAATCCCTAAATACAGTGACAAGATCATTTCCACTTATGTAACTAGTGTTCACTTAAATATACACTACTTGTGCATATCATACACTTTAGTCACGTCACCCTTCACTGTACGCCTCCGAAGCTTATAATCTTAATTGGAAAGGTTTCTGATACTGGGGATTGCCTTTATCATTCTTACTTGTAGGTTTTTCAGATGCTTTTAAAGGTATTCTATAATCGAGAGACATGAAGTGTCCTGTAAAATCCAAATTAGTCCTACAAGTGTTGTGACTTGTAAGTAAAAGACATGTATGTGCTCATTAAAACATTAATTAAAAGAACGTTTCGTCTTGAGTGGTTTCTTCGGTCCAAATTTAGGACCTCAGAAGCCAATGGTGGCGAAAAGTTTCCATAGTAAATATCTTGATCAACACATAACATGTTTTTTTTCTTCCCTACAACTTGTCGGTATCACCATAGCACTTCCCTAGTCTGGGAGTTTTAGGATTTCTGTGCCATGGGTTCGAGTTCCACCCTTTCTGTGATTTGCTTCTGATATTTGTTACTTATGACATAGCTGTGGCCGGTTTCGAGTTCTTTTTTGTCCTTGCAGTTTGGCCTGTGGCTGAACTTTCCTGATGCCCGCCTGGTTTATCACGCTGTCGGTGCTAGCGGCCCGCAAGCCTACACAATGGTAGTCCTTAGAACGTTGATATCCCCACAAGCGTTGTTTATTTTGTAGGCTGGACTGAGTGTCCAGACGCCCTCCTTGTTCTACACATTCTCACGGTATTACGTTAATATTTTGACGTGGTGCTCAACGATAACTTAAACGTTTCCAGGGTTTTCTCAAATGCTATTGTTTATGTTAAGCAGGGCTTACTCATTCCCAGTGGTAGGCCTACTGGTTTATGCTAAACAGGGCTTACTCATTCCCAGTGGTAGGCCTACTGGTTTGTGCTAAACAGGGCTTACTCATTCCCAGTGGTAGGCCTACTGGTTTGTGCTAAACAGGGCTTACTCATTCCCAGTGGTAGGCCTACTGGTTTATGCTAAACAGGGCTTACTCATTCCCAGTGGTAGGCCTACTGGTTTATGCTAAGCAGGACCTATTGGCACTCGTGTATTTGTCTACCTTACGTAACTAGGAGTAAAAGTTGTACTCCGAATGTATAGAAAAGTATTAACGTAGGTTTAATTTCAGTTTGGTTGAGTTACGCCACGTTATGATGGGTTTACGTTAGGTCGAATTATGTTAGGTTGAGTAATGTTAGGTTCAGTTACGTTAGGTTGATTTACGTTAGGTTGGGTTACGTTACGTTAGGTTGAGTTACGTCAGGTTTGCCTAAATAAACCTCTAAAGAACGTATACTTAATTAACTGCACATAAGGAATTTACGAAAACCCGGCCGCGATACGTCTGGCAGCCAAGTGGCTGAAGAAAACAAGCAATGCTGAATTATAAACGTTTAACACTCTTGATGCTAGAATTAGTGATGGACGACATTATAATTTTTGCCTATACTGATACTCAATTTTAGGCCGATTACTGATACTGAATTTTAGGTCGATACTGATGTCAAAAGTCTGGCACACCCCTAGTCAGAAGAAACTGTCTTGTTACCACCGCTCCCTCCCTCCTATCATCTTCCAAACAGTGGCAATAGTCCTTGCTATCAGTGTTATCTCCCTTATCTCTATAGTTGCCTTACATCCCAGTTATCGCCGCTCTTATCCTTTATTACGTCTCTACATTGTGGAAATATAAACACTTAGGCAGTATAATGTGATCCTTATGTTTTATATTTCCACTGTGTCGGTATTTTACACCATTTATTTCCGTCTCTACATTGTAATGTAAAGCAGGTTTGAAAGACTTAAAATCGTAAGAGATTTACTGAAGTGCATAATCAACGTTTCGCTCAGATATCAGCCACTATCATCAGTACTCATTAATGGAACCTGGTGTTATAACGTACAAACTATAATAAATCTTTGGACATACAATACCTTTGATGGGTTTCGAGTTTTCCTACTGCCACAGCCCAGCCCTGAGCCAGCTTGTTTGGTGCTTGTCTGTCACAACTAGGCTGTTGCTGCTGGCGGCCCGGTGAAAGTCATTGGTAATGCAATAAAGTAATGGAAGAACACGAGAAAAGGAAGTTTAAAGGTTGGAAAGTGAAGAAGGAAGAAAGTGGTTTTTTGTGTCTTCTGCCTGGGGGTTCTCCCCAGACAAGCACTTTTTTTGAAAAACACGGAATAGTATCGAATAATAACCCCCAAATACGCACAGCTTGATGAAAAAGAACATGTAAAACCCCTTGGTATCTTTATTCCCGAAATGAACCCCTACCCATACTTTTCATCGAATACAGCAGTGGAGGTAAGGATGACGGGACAGTCTTTCAACACTGAGAATCCTTCTTTCCCCAGTTCTTCATCCCTTTTCACTACCCTGTATTGGGCGGGGAATATTTGGGAAAAAAAAGCTATCAAAACGTTTTATACAATGTTTTTTAGTCATCACACAAGATAACTCACCAAAAAGTCTTTTTTCACCCGCTTTGAAAAACATTTTGAAAGTTTCAATTCAACTTAAAATTTTTCGAAACTCCATTTTTCCCTTTCCCCTTCTACACTCTTTATACTGTGAAACTTTTATCCCGGGGGCCACCCTGGGTTTTCCTTTTTGAAGCCTTTATCCAGAGAACTGGGAAACCCCCTTTCCCTTCCTAAATTTGATCTAAAATTTTCCCCTACCCCAGGCGAATGTAACCCCCCATTTTAAAACTTTCCCGTAATAAAAATAAAATAAATTGTTCAACCCCTTTGTCCCGTCTAGTTTCTTCGTTATTTTTAAGTTTGATAAACCCCTCCTGTAATGTTACCCGTCAACCTCTCTTATCCAACCTACCTCCCCCCTACCAAAACCCACCCACCAAAAACCTTGTGTATCCCTACCAACGTACCCACCCGCTACCTACCTCCTTCCTACACACCTCCCACCCCCCTTCTTACCCCCCCTCACCAACCTCATACCCCATCCCTACCCTCCGGCTTACCTACTTCCAAGCCATCCTACTACCTACCTACCTACCTCCCCACCCAACCCGCCTGCCCACCCCAAATTTACTACCCACCCCCCAAGCCATCTGACTACCACCTCCTTCCACCTCCCTAACAGCCTCCGCCTACCTCCCATCACCCGCCTACCCACCCCCATAAGCCACCCACCCACCCCCGAAAAGCCTGCCCACCCACCTCCATACCAACATGACTACCCACCTCCCTACCTCTCGACTTGTATCCCTATCTATACTTCCCTACCTACCCACCTGTTATCTACCCCCTTTTCCCAAACCAAAATCCTCCCATCTACCTATAAACCCCAGGGCATATATACCAAAAAAGGGGCTTAAAAAAAAGGTCACAAACACTAAAACACATTTTAACGAAAA
>NC_069406.1:27709680-27774680 GCF_026875155.1 Cherax quadricarinatus
CCCCCTTTAACCCACGAAGTGAACTTTTTAGGGGTAGTTGGCAACACGCCTCACAACCCCACGGGGTGCAATTTTAAGGTAGTGTGGCAACACTGCTCTCACTAACACCACGAAGTGCAACTATTAGAGGTAGTGTGGCAACACTGCTCTCACTAACACCACGAAGTGCAGCTATTAGAGGTAGTGTGGCAACACGGCTTTCATAACACCATGGCAACTATTAGATTTAGTGTGGCAACACTGCCTCACTAACCCCAAAGGGGCCCAACTTTAGATTAGTGTGGCAACCTGCCTCAAACACTACGGGGTGCAACTATTGAGGTAGTGTGGCAACACTGCTCTCACTAACCCACAAAAGTGCAACTGTTAGTGTGGCAAACTCCTCACTAAACACCACGGGGGCCCAACTATTAGAGGAGTGTGGAAAACACTCCTCACTAACACCACGGCAACTATTAGAGGTAGTGGGGCAACATTGCTCTCACTAACACCACGAAGTGCAACTTTTAAAGGGGTAGTGTGCAACATTGCCTCACTAACACCAGAAGTGAACTTTTTGTTGGGGCAACACTGCTCTCACAAACACCACGAGTGCAACTATTGGGGTGTGTGGCAACACGCCTCACAAACACCACGGCAACTATTAAGGTAGTGGGGCAACATTGCTCCATAACACCACAAGTGAAACTGTTAGAGGTAGTGTGAAAACACTGCTCTCACTAACACCACGGCAATATTAGAGGTATTTGGAAACACTGCTCTCAAAACACCACGAAGTCAACTTTTAGGGGTAGTGGGGGAAACACGATCATGGTTTGGGTGGTATAAAAAATATTAGAAAGGTGGAAATAGTAGCAGTGGAGGGGGTGGGAGTGCGGGTGGTGGTAGTATGGTGGTGGGAGTGTGGGGGTGGTATAGTGGGGGGTGGTGGTAGTAGGGGTGGTGGTGGTGGTAGTAGTGGTGGTGGTTAGTAGGGGTGGGGTGTGCGGGTGGTGTGGGAGTGCGGTGGTGGTATAGTGGTGGTGGGAGTGCTGGTGGTGGTGGGAGTCTGGGGGGTAGATGGTGGGGGGTGCTGGTGGGGGTGGGAGTGCTGTGGGGTAGAGTGGTGGGGGTGCGGGGGGGTAGTAGGGGTGGGGTGGGAGTGCGGTGGGGGTAGATGGGGGTGGGGTGCTGGTGGTGTATAGTGGTGGGGGGAGTGTGGTTGGGGTAGTAGGGGTGGGGGGAGGCTGGTGGTGGTATAGTGGGGGGGAGTGCGGTGTGGTATAGTGGTGGGGGATTGCTGGTGGTGGTATAGGGTGGTGGTAAATAACAACAACACTGTACCATACTTTTTGCCGAACCTTCGACATTTCATACACCACACAAAAAATGAAGAGGTGGATAATTGGACGGTATTTATACAAATATATATATAATATATAATAATATATATATATATTTATATATATATTATTTTAAATATATATAAATAAATATATAAATATTAAAATTATATAAACAATAATCACAGTATACAATGATTTCAAATATGCAAAAACCAACTCGAAAAAATAGAAAAATTTCCAAGCGCTTTCCGTGGCTACTCCATTATCAAAAACCAAGTTCCTTTGAAAAGTGAGTAGTCACGAACGTTGGAATATCTTTATTCTTTCGAGGGGTTTTGTTTTGCATTGATAATATATATATATAATATTTTAATAATATATTATATAATATTATATAATATATACACCACACACACACCACACCACACACACACACACACACACAAACTGTTTTAAAGAAATTTTAAGGAAATCGTTGACGACACTGGAGGCAGGGGGGTCGGGAAGACATGAAAACGCAACAAAATATGGGGGAATAGAAAGGTGGACGAAACAGATTTTTCCAGAGATGAAAAAAAGAAACAATGTGTCCAATTGGAAGCTGAAGACTCAGAGGGTCAAAGGGGTTTTTGGAAAAATTTTTTCTTCAGTCACAGAGTTGTTGGGAAGGGGAATATCTGGCAAGCGATGTAATGGGGCAGGAACCATACATATTTTAAGACAGGTATGATAAAGCTCATGGGCAGGAAAGGGGGGCCCCGTACGGTCAGTGAAGGGGGGGGGGGCCAGGAGCTGAGTCTCGACCCCTGCAACCAAATTAGGCAAATACAAACACATACACTACAGCGCGGCGCGCACACACACACACAAAAAAAAAAACAAGGGCTGGGGGAATGGAAGAAATAAGAAGGCAAAGACCCAGGAGAAAAGGGAAAAACAGTGTAGACCCCAGAAAGAATATGCACAGATAAGAAGGGAGGCCCAAGAAAATATGAAAATAATAGCGCGAAGCCAAATCTGCCCGAAAATGTTGTACAGCCACACAGGAAAAAACAACATAAAGGACCGGGTAATCAGGCTTGGAAGGAAGGGGGAGAGAAAACAAGAAATGACCGTGAAGTTGTGAAAACTAAACAAGAATTAAAGAAGTGTTCACGGGGACAAAAGGGACTCCAAAAGACGGAGAGGGGGGGCACACCCCCAAGTGCTGGAAACAGTGCACACAACCGAGGAAGAAGTAAGAGGCTTCTGAGTGAGCTAAAAACCTCAAAGGCAATGGGGGCCCAAAAACACTCCCCCGGGTATTGAGAGAGGGACAGAGGGCTATGTGTACCCCTAACAACAATATTCAATACATCTATCGAAACAGGGGTTGGGGGGGGGGGGGGGGGCGGTGGATTGAAGACAGCAAGTAAAAAATAAAAAAAGTCCAATCTTAAAAAAGGAGAGAGCATGAAGCATTAAACTACAGACCAGTGTCAGTGACATGTATAAGTATGCCAAAATCATGGAGAAGATTATCAGAGAAGAGTGGTGGTGAACACCTAGAAAGGAACGATCTCACAACAGCAGCCAACATGGTTTCAGGGACGGGAAATCCCTGTGTCAACAAACCTACTGGAGTTCTATGACATGGTGACAGCAGTGAAGACAAGAGATAGAGAGGGGTTTTTTGGGTGGATTGCATTTTCTTGGACTGCAAGAAGGCGTTTGACAACAGTTCCACACAAGAGATTGGGTGCAAAAACTGGAGGACAAACAGGGATAACAGGGAAGGCACTACAATGGATCAGGAATACTTTCAGGAAGATAGCAGCGAGTCATGGTACGTGGCGAGGTGGTCAGAGTGGGCAACCTGTGACCAGCGGGGTCCCGCAGGGGCAGGTCAGGAACCAGTGCTGTTTCTGGTATTGTGAACGACATGACGGAAGAGGAATAGACTCTGAGGTTCCCTGTTTGCAGATGAACGTGGAAGTTGATGAGAAGATTCACTCGATCGAAGACCAGGGAAACTACAAAGGATCTAGACAGGGTGCAGACCTGGTCCAGCAATTGGCTCCTGGAGTTCAATCCCACCAAGTGCAAAGTCATGAAGATTGGGAAGGGCAAAGAAGGGCCGCAGACGGAGTATAGTCTAGGGGGACCAGAGACTACAAACCTCACTCAAAGTAAAAAGAATCTTGGGGTGATATAACACAGGCACATCTGAAGCGCATCCATCAACCAAAATAACTGCTGCAGCATATGGGCGCCTAGCAAACCTCAGAACAGCATTCCGACATCCTTAATAAGGAATCATTCAAGGACCCTGTACACCGTGTACGTTAGGCCATATTGGAGTATGCGGCACCAGTTTGGAAACCCACACCTAGCCAAAGCACGTGACGAAACAAGAGAAAGTGCAAAGTTTGCAACAAGACTAGTCCCAGAGCTAAGAGGTATTCCTAACGAGGGAGGTTAAGGCAATCAACCTGACGACATCTGGAGGGACAGGAGAGATAGGGGGGACATGATAACGACATACAAAATACAGAAGAGAATTTGACAAGGTGGACAAAGACAGGATGTTTCCGAAATGGGACTCAGTAACAAGGGGACAACAGTTGGAAGCTGAAGACACAGATGAAATCACAGGGATTTAGGAAGTATTTCTTCAGCCAAACAGAGTAGTCAGTAAGTGGGAATAGTTTTGGAAGCGATGGTAGTGGAGGCAGGATCCATACATAGCTTTACGCAGAGGTATGATAAAGCTCACGGCTCAGGGAGAGTGACCAGTAGCGACAGTGAAGAGGCGGGGCCAGGAGCTCGGACTCGACCCCCGCAATACCTCAACTAGGTGAGTAAAACTAGGTGATTACACACACACACACACACCCTACACACCACACACACACACACACACACACACACACACACACACACATGTAACTAACTAACACACACACGCACGCACGCACACATAGACAAAAAAATCATCGGGAATCGAACCTCTATTATTTAAAACTCACCTCCCGGAAGCTGGAATAAATCTCGAACACCTTTGTCCACTACGCCACCGTGCTACAGACGTTATGTTCCCGGCAATTACACTGGGCATTCCACTCCTAACGCGAGCACATTTGTAACGTGGTGGCGTAGTGACTAAAGGCTTTTCGAGAATTTAGCTCAACCTCCATGGCGCTGCATATTTCAAATCTTACCTTACTAATAGATATCAGTATGTCACCATTAAAGACACAGCATCAACAACACAGCCACTTGATACTGGAGTTCCGCAGGGAAGTGTCCTTAATCCCCTGCTCTTCCTCATATACATCAATGATCTTCCAAACGTATCTCAACACCTGAACCCCATTCTCTTTGCTGACGACACGACTTATGTCATCTCTCACCCTAATCTTGCCACCCTCAACACCATTGTTAATGAGGAGCTGATCAAAATATCGACTTGGATGATAACCAATAAACTTATGCTTAACGCTGACAAAACCTACTACATTATGTTTGGTAGCAGAGCAGGAGATGCGCAAATTAACATTAAGATCGACAACAACTCTAATTGCCAGGCAATGAGGGCAAATTCCTAGGCCTATACCTCGACAACAACCTGAACTTCAGCACCCATATCCAACACATAACCAAAAAAGTATCCAAAACGGTTGGGATCCTCTCCAGGATACGATACTACGTGCCGCAAACTGCCCTTCTCACACTATACCATTCACTTATATATCCATACCTCACCTATGCTATCTGTGCTTGGGGTTCAACTGCAGCAACACACCTAAAGCCAATAATAACCCAACAAAAAGCCGCAGTAAGAATAATCACTAAATCCCATCCCTGGCAACACCCCCCCCCACTCTTCATAGATCTAAACTTACTCCCTGTTCAGTACATCCACACTTACTACTGTGCAATCTACATCTACAGGACCTTAAATTCCAATATTAACCTTGACCTAAAACGCTTTCTTGATAGTTGTGACAGAACCCACAGGCACAACACCAGACACAAACATCTCTTTGACATTCCCCGTGTCCGACTAAACCTTTACAAAAATTCAAGGTATGTCAAAGGCCCTAAAATCTGGAACACCCTACCTGAAAATTCTAAAACTGCAGACACATTTATTACCTTCAAAACTACCATCAGAAAACATCTTATCTCCCTGATACACCCTGTCAACTAATTATACGAATACCACCTGGTGGTTCACTCTTACACTCACTCACCCATTTGACCATAAACAGAAATATCAATCTCAATCTCAAAATAATGAATTTTAACTAGTCATAAGTTGGCCTGTGATACTCCAATACTGAAACTATGTATAGTGCCAAAACAAAAGCATTCACATTGCTAAACTCACAAACTAGTATTTAGTCACTTAGCCATAATACCAACTTACCTCATAATTTTGTAATATTTTAAACTTAAGATTTAATCTAAGTCTGCCCGAAATGCCTAGCCATGCTAGGTGTTGTAGTGGTACACTCTGTAATTATTATTTTACTACATGTAAACCACACAATAACCAAATTCTGTAAACTCAGCATTGTAATCCTTATAGAGAATAAACTTTGAATTGAATTGAATTGGAGGCTGGCTAAATAACTCTTGCTTCGATTCCCGTCTAGTCGCAGTATTGTTATTTGCTTAAAACTCACGTGTTTTGTGGATGCATTCAGGGCCGGATTAAGAAGTCTCCGGGCCCTAGGCTATTCAGATTGGCGGGGCCCCTTTGAGTTACGGGTAAGCGAAGCGACCCCTTCCAGCTTGGGGGTGGGGGGTCTGTGTGAGCCTGTTTAAGGTCTAATTAAATACATTCTGGCTATTTAGATTAAATTTAATAGGGAAAGTACATCAAGACAACCAAAACCATTTACCAACAGCCATTGTAACTATCTTGTTAAACTATGCATTTTAAAGAGAATAAACTCAAGACAGCATAGTATTACTAGATTAGGCTATTAAAGTAGTGACATCATGTACCTATTATATTCAGCATAACCACTACAGCACTATTATTCCCTTTATAAATCACTGACCATTATTGTTATCATTGCATCATGCATAAGACTATCAAATCATATAAACTCAAGAAAGTAAAGAATTGTTTATATTCACAGGCACTTCTTAAATGAACTTTTTTCTGGATTTCATATTGGCAAAATCATCAATTATTTTCTGAAAATCAATATTTCTTGTTAGATCAGACTCAATGGTCAACAAGGCAGGTTACACAATTTGTCTTGGCTCATTGTTGAACGGAGCTGGTTTTTCACTCTTTTCAAACTAGAAAATGAACGTTCTCCTTCACAGTTAGTAGCTGGAAGTGTTAGGTAAAGGCGATACACTATGTCAACATTAGGGAAGGTTTCTGAGATATCTGCATTTCTTAAATGTTTCAAAGCAGCTGAGGGCGCACATTTTTCAGGTGGAGCTTTAATCTGATTCATATACCAGAAAAATTAACTATTTCTTCAACAAATGTGTCCTGAACATCTGCTGAAAGGTGTTGTTGCAACTTTAATGCAGCTTCTCTCAATTCTGCATCTGGCATAGTAGTAATTTTGAACAGAAATCGAAACTTGTCATTGAGATTCTGGTAGATTTCTTTTCTTTTCACCAATTATGTAATCAGTGAATCCAGAATGACGAAGTATGTAGCTGTCTTACATTTCTGCCTTGGTAGCAACACAATTTCATTGTCTGGCTCTTCAAATTGCGTTTCCTCTTCCTTGACCGCTGATGATCAGCCCGGTAACTGTAGTCTTTCACCAGCAGTTTAGCTTTCTCTTCAAACATTTCAAAAGCTTCATCATTGCGAAGTGAGCTTACAAATTCCACTAAGCCTGCATAGAGGTTAGCACAAGTAGCCATTTCAATTTCAATTTTCTGAAGTGTCTTGTTCGTGGCATTTAACCGTTTCCAGTATACAGTCCCAAAGCACACAGAGTAAGGCCAATTCAAAATCTTCCAATTTTGATGCTAAGCTGGCTGCTTCGCTTCTTGTAGTTGCTGTCTGGTCTTCATCCTCTGCTATTTGGATCAAAGCAGAACGTATTTCAGCAAAGCTGTCTTTCAAAGCATGTGTTGCATCATGCTGCGCTGACCACCTTGTTGTTGATAATGATTTGATGACACCTCCATGAATGGTTGACTTGAGTATACTCCACCGATGCGTTGAAGCAGAGAAAAAATTAAAGAGTGCTTGTAAAAGTCCAAAAAATGAAACTGCAGCGACACAACACTCCGCAGCACATGACCCAACAAGATTAAGAGAATGTGCTGAGCAGGGCACACATTCAGCAAGTGGGTTGATTTGCTTGATACGGGCTTGCAATCCATTATATTTACCCGACATGTTACTTGCATTGTCGTAGCTCTGGCCACGGCAATCCATAATAGAGAGATCATGTTCAAGCAGAGTATCCAGTATACTACATTCATCATTGTTTCTCCATCATGGCCTGAAAGAGGAATGAATTTTATAAAGCGCTCTACAGGCTTACACTGGAGTCGACAAAGCGAACAAGAATGTCAATTGATCTGTATGTGAAATATCTGGTGTTGAATCTACACTTATTGCAAAGTATTTTGCAGTTTTCACAGCTGCTGTGATGTTGAGGACCTTCTTAGTCATCAGTTCAATAAATTCATTGCATATAGTAGATGACATGTAAGATACAGTGCCTCTTCCTGCATTCCCAAGGTGTGACACATGATTTGCTAAGAATGGATCGAATTGTGCTAACAGTTCTATGATCCCTAGGAAATTGCCATTGTTTCCGAACCCAAAAACCTCATTTTCTCCACGGAAAGTATGTCCTCTTAGAGCTAAGAATTTTACAACAGCAACAACTCTTTCTAGAACTTTTCTCCAATAAGTGCGCTCTTGTTCAGTTTGATTTTCCAAATGAGAATCCAATAAGCCTTTTTTCTGTGCACGAAATACACTGGCTAAAATGCAGCTCCTGTGAGTGGTGCTGTT
The DNA here is from genome assembly GCF_026875155.1 of Cherax quadricarinatus. Lineage (NCBI taxonomy): Eukaryota > Metazoa > Arthropoda > Malacostraca > Decapoda > Parastacidae > Cherax > Cherax quadricarinatus. The sequence goes on from NC_069406.1 coordinate 27,718,003, forward strand.
TTCATGTTCCTCGAAACGCTTGGAATTTTTCCAGTCATTGAACCCCTGTGTGAAGGTATTTTCTTTGGTAAAAAAATAGCTTGCATGCTGAACAGTACACTTTTCCTGAGCTTTCAGAGTATACCATCCATGATCTTTTCACAGTTTCTGAATTTGCAAGCTTCCTATAAAACATAGATGACTTTAAACAACGACGACTTCCTGAAGTTTTCTGCAATGAAAGCATTACGTAGAGAATCTGGGATTACATTTGGCCATGAGGCAGGATCTTTTAAGACAAATCCTGTGGATGAAATGTCCGTTTGAGACATTGAGAGGAGACACAAAAGAAGTAGATGCTGGCTGAGAAATAATGGAGGGAGGGCTTCCTGTATGATCTGACGTATCTGCAGATTCAACTGTACTGGTAACATCAGAAACTGTTTTCGTGAGCATGTCTGTGATCTTTCTGCAGCTTCCTACATCTTTCTTTTTCTGTTCTTCTTCTTGAATTTTCTTCTTTCTTTTCTGTGACCCACTCGCATAAGAACGTCCAACATCACGTTCACGAGATGCCATAATGAGGATGTATCACTGTCTGTAATCATGCAAATACAAATTTTTCGTTATCAATTATTTTTTTAATTATTATTAAATTTTTTTTTTCTGTCATTTGGGGGATATCAGCTGTTCTGATGTAAACAAAGGCGTGTTGAGTGTTGCCATCTATGGTTAGGTTTATTTATTTTTATTTTATTTCATTATTTATTTTTGTTTTGATTAATTTTTAAAAATCAATTTTACTCTCCAAACACTTGAACATTTTAGGTAGGGATCCCTTTGCACTTGCACCATGTGCGGAGTCTTGGATGAGCCCCTGAGCCCCTTAGACCGCGGGGCCCCCAAATGCGCGGGGCCCTAGGCAAATGCCTAGTTTGCCTATGCGGTAATCCGGCCCTGGATGCATTAATACATGTACAGTTCTTGAGACCGGTATCCTAACGGGAGGAGAATGATAGTTCCTGTAACTTTCCGCGGTCACAAATGTGCTCGTGTTAGGTGTGGCATGTCTCATGTCTATGTAATCTCTCACTCTGAAATATGGTTTCTCTCGTCCTTCCTGTGTTAAGTATGGACAGCGTAGTCACTAGCACTGAGAGATCTCTCATACTCAATATCTCCTATGTCTGAATCGTTTAAGATGAATGAAAGGTCAAGCCTTGCTGGTTCATCCCCTCCCTTCTCTCTAGTTGTATCTCGGTCATATTGGTACACGAAGTTCTCCATTTACCACCTCCAGCATCTTAGCCTCAAGTTTCTAAAGCTTTGTGTGGATCTAGATTCTTCCAGTCTATTTCTTTGTGGTTAGTCTTCCATGAACAGTAGCTTTGCATTGCTCACAGAGGATCTTCTGGCCACCTCTGCTATTGTGTCCACCACTGGTGTTGTACTCCTGCCTTGGTCTTCTGTTTAGTAAAAGATTGTACATCACTTATCACCTCCTTGGGTTCTCCAGTCTTGAGTGCGCCTATGTGGTCATTTGCCTCTTTGTTTATTTCCCGCGTCTCCTCAAAACTTCACAGGTTCCTGATTAGCAGTGTTACTCCTCCACCTCCTCTGTTTCCACTGTCCTTCCTCATAATCATATATCCAGTTGGGAAGATCGTGTATATTATCTCTGTGAGTGTTGTGTGTACGTGTACGTATGTACATATGTGTGTGTGTGTGTGTGTATGAACTCATCTAATTGTGGTTGCAGGGGTTGAGTCATAGCTCCTGGCCCCGCCTCTTCACTGGTCGCCACTAGGTCCACTCTTTCCCTGTTCCATGATTTTAATCATACCTCTTCTTAAAGCTGTGTATGGTACCTGCCTCCACTACCTCACTTTCCAGACTATTCCACTTCCTGACAACTATATGACTGAAGAAATACTTCCTAACATCCCCGTGGTTCATCTGAGTCTTCAACTTCCAATTGTGACCCCTTGTTGCTGTGTCCCATCTCTGGAACATCCTGTCTCTGTCTACCTTGTCGATTCCTCTCGGTATTTTATGTCATTATCATGTCCCCCCTGTTCCTCCTGTCCTCCAGTGTCGTCAGATCAAGTTTCCTTAACCTCTCCTCGTAGGACATGCCCCTTAGCTCCGGGACTAGTCTCGTTACAAACTTTTGCACTTTTTCTAGTTTCCTGATGTGCTTGGACAGGTGTGGGTTTCAAACTGGAGCTGCATACTCAAATATGGGCCTGACGTACACGGTGTACAAGGTCCGAAACAACTCCTCATTGAGATGCCGGAATGCTATTCTTAGGTTCGCTAGTCGCCCATATGCGCAGCAGTTATTGGATGATATGCCCTCAGGACATATGCTCGTATTTATACACACTCCAAGACCCTTTTCCTTTGAGTGAGGTATGTGCTCATGTATGCGTGAGTGAGTGTGAGTGTGTGTGTGTGTGTGTGTGTGTGTGTGTGTGTGTGTGTGTGTGTGGGGTGTGTTGTGTGTGTGTGTTTTGGGTTTGGTGTGTGTGTGTGTTGTGTGAGAGAGAGAGAGAGGGGGGGGATTGGAGAGCATATTGGGGCACCAGCAGTGACTTCACGTCTCTCCCGCCTCCTTCATTTCCAGCCACGCGCCCCGAATGCAGCCACCCAAACGCCCCCTTTATACACCACCTACGCCCCCTTTACTACCAGACACGCCCCCCAAACTACCAGCCACGCCCCCTCTACCACCAGCCACGCCCCCTCTGCTGCCAGCCACGCCACTTCTACGCACTCTATACCCACCGCCCTATTCTGGCGGCCTTTGTGCCAAGAATCACCGGTTGGTGAAGGTGCCATATACCCCCAGGCACTGAGGGTGTAGTACCAGGCACTGAGGATGTAGTACCAGGCACTGAGGGTGTAGTACTAGGCACTGAGAATGTAGTACCAAGCACAGAGTGTAGTACCAAGCTACAGTTAAAGGGAATGTCACGTGACACTCAAGACCATACCTCTCCACTCTTCATCTATCTCTTCTTCCTACTCTTTATTCTTCCTCTTTTTGCTACACCTCCCTCCTCAAACCTCCAAAATAGCCTCCTCCTCCTCATCCTACACCATCACCACCACCACCTCATGATCCTACACCATCACCACCACCACCTCCTGATCCTACACCATCACCACCACCATTTCCTGATCCTACACCACCACCACCATCTCCTGATTCTACACCACACCACCTCCTGATCCTACACCACCACCTCATGATCCTACACCATCACCACCACCACTTCCCTGATCCTACACCACCACCACCACCATCTCCTGATTCTACATCATCATCTTCTGATTCTACACCATCACCATCTCCTGATTCTACACTATCACCACCTCCTGATCCTACACCATCACCACCTCCTCCTGATCCTTCACCATCACCACTACCACCTCCTCCTGATCCTTCACCATCACCACCACCACCTCCTCCTCATGATCCTTCAATATCACCACCACGACCTCCTCCTGATTCTTCACCATCACCACCTCCTCCTCCACTAACACCAGGTCGTCCTAACCATCACACTTTCTCTACAGGTTTACCTGCCAACACTTTCGTAAGATGTGAGGTAAGACACATATGCAACAGTTAGACAACTTTATTCCGAAACGTTTCGCCTACACAGTAGGCTTCTTCAGTCGAATACAGAAAGTAGGCAGGAACAGTAGAGATGTGAAGACGATGTAATCAGTCCATCACCCTTAAAGTCGTAGAATTTGAGGTTGTCAGTCCCTCGGCCTGGAGAAGTTCAGTTCCATAGTCAGGAACTATCTGACTATGGAACTGAACTTCTCCAGGCCGAGGGACTGACAACCTCAAATTCTACGACTTTAAGGGTGATGGACTGATTACATCGTCTTCACATCTCTACTGTTCCTGCCTACTTTCTGTATTCGACTGAAGAAGCCTACTGTGTAGGCGAAACGTTTCGGAATAAAGTTGTCTAACTGTTGCATATGTGTCTTACCTAACAACCTGTCGGTATTGTATACCATTTTGATGTTCACTTTCGTAAGATAAATTTCAATAATACCGAAGGCGAGGCCCCAGAGCTACAGCTCAGCCCTCGAATCTTAAAAGAGCAAACTGGGAAATATAGTACTAATAAAAAAAGGGAGTAGCCACTGAGTGCCAGACACATTAAATATACTCGTGAAAGGTAGCGAGTTTTGCTACTGCAGCAGCCCGGCCCTGGGCCAACCTTTTCTGGTGCTTTTCCTGGTCAACCAGGCTGTTGCTGCTGGCAACCCGCTGGCCCATGTATTCATCGCAGCCTGGGTGAGCTGGCACTTACCTGAAGGATGTTTCCGGGGATCAACGCCCCTGCGGACTGGTCCCAGACCAGGCTCCTGGCGGATGACATTCTCATCGAGCAGCCCCGTGGCTGTTTCCTCATGAAGACTTGTACACAGAGTTTCTGATGCCTTCTGGTATGATGTTGAACAATCTTGTATCACGGATGCTGATACGATGTTCTTGTATCTGTGCCCACGACGCCCCCTGCTCTTCGGTGGATATATTCTACATGTCTTTCCATATCGCTGACCCCACTGTTATGGCAGTGTGTAGACTTGGGGACAAGGCCCTCTGGTAATTTCTACGTACCGGTATATGTATATCATTTATATGTCCTCCACTCCAGAGATAATCTATTCAGTATTCTGAAAATTTCACAGTAAATTAAATGCTTTATTGTGTCTATGCAGACAGTAAACAATCTCTGCATCTGTTCAGCGCTTATATATGTGCCTTGAATGGAGCCGACAACACTGAACAATAGGCTAAACGAGTGCTGTATTTCTCGTGTTTTGAAAGTTCCCTAATAGCGCTATAGTTAACTTATTATTACTGATTCTTTTGTCAACGTTGAGGGCATTTGATTTAGTGACTAACATGCTCACTGCAGAAGCCTGCTATAGTTACTAAAAAATTCAGAGAAGAAAGGAATTAATGGGAAATTTTTTTATGAATTCCATCACGCCTTGAACTACTCCTTCAGGATACAGTTGATAAGTTAGTCAAAGAAAGTATCCTGAAGAAAAATGCAGAATATAACATTAATGTGTGTGTCAAGAATTAAGAATAATATTAAAAGAGAATTAATAAAAGCGAATGTTATATGAATACAGTTAAAAGCCTGAGTAGATCTATCAACCATTCTGATAACATGAACGTAGATAAGCATGTTTACAGATCAGTTTGCAATGTGAACAGACTGACTGATGATGTAGCCAGGCTTATTAGGCTTAGTTTCCAGGTACTTCTGGCAGTTTTAGCAGACACACAGATGATAAAAGTATTGTATGTGGTCAGCCTTATGGTTACTTAACGCTATATGCCTGATAGTCAACTTATTGAGGAATATAGACATTTTTAACCTATGTGGTATGTTTAGGTATCTTAATGAAAATAAGATACTAGGCATATTAAGTAAATATTCTAAGCATGCTTGCAACAGATAAATCAACTGTATACAGAAATTTAAATGTACTCCAGTTAACCCATTTTGAGGACTAGTTCCTAGGCTTTTTGTGGATCTTTATGCTCTTGCGCTACCAACCACAAGATGCCTCGGGGGAGGGGGGTTGTACAATAAACATCTGCTTCGGCTACAAAATGTAGCAAACAAAAATCCAGCCATTATCTGCCTTGTCACTTTTCTACCTCTACCAGCATTTGTCTTATTTTGTTCTTAAAACGACAGGTCATCTGAGCAGGTCTTTCACATGTACTTTTCCTTCTTAGATGACAGGTCATTTGGCCAGGTCTTTCATATCTCCTCCTTCCACGTGGTGGTCATTCTGTTTTGTATATACATAGTTCCTCTTGCCACATCTCAGCAGTTGGAACCTGTCACCATTGTAAGTCACGTTATTCTCCACTGCCCACTACAAAACGGTGCTTATATCTTGCAGTGTCCGTGTCTACCAAAAATGACTCGTTCAAATTACTCAAAAGCATCCGATTTACTACGTCAGTTTCCTAAGGTAGTGCCCAACGTCGGTTTCTTGACGCTTTGAGTAAATTTTCAAATAATAGATTGTATACATTAGGATTAGGTTAGGTTGGACTGGATTGAGCCGACTTAGGTTGGGCTAGGTTAGATTGAGTTACTTTGGGGCTATGTTAGATTAAGTTGGGTTGAGTTACGTTGGGGCCACGTTAAATTTAGTTTAGGTTAGATCACACTACATAAACCTGTATAATACATATTGAACCTCAAACAAGCAAAACAAAAACTACCATGATACGTCTTGCAACGAAGTGACGGGTTAACCAGGAAACGTTCATCACACTCGTGGTACGGGAAGATGACTCCAGACTACACACTCATGGTGCGGGAAGATGACTCCAGACTACACACTCGTAGTGCGGGGAGATGACTCCAGACTACACACTCGTGGTGCGGGAAGATGACTCCAGACTACACACTCATGGTGCGGGAAGATGACTCCAGACTACACACTCGTGGTGCGGGAAGATGACTCCAGACTACACACTCATGGTGCGGGAAGATGACTCCAGACTACACACTCGTGGTGCGGGAAGATGACTCCAGACTACACACTCATGGTGCGGGAAGATGACTCCAGACTACACACTCGTAGTGCGGGAAGATGACTCCAGACTACACACTCATGGTGCGGGAAGATGACTCCAGACTACACACTCATGGTGCGGGAAGATGACTCCAGACTACACACTCGTGGTGCGGGAAGATGACTCCAGACTACACACTCGTGGTGCGGGAAGATGACTCCAGACTACACACTCATGGTGCGGGAAGATGACTCCAGACTACACACTCGTGGTGCGGGAAAGATGACTCCAGACTACACACTCGTGGTGCGGGAAGATGACTCCAGACTACACACTCATGGTGCGGGAAGATGACTCCAGACTACACACTCGTGGTGCGGGAAGATGACTCCAGACTACACACTCTTTGGTGCGGGAAGATGACTCCAGACTACACACTCATGGTGCGGGAAGATGACTCCAGACTACACACTCGTGGTGCGGAAGATGACTCCAGACTACACACTCGTGGTGCGGGAAAGTGACTCCAGACTACACACTCGGGGTGCGGGAAGATGACTCCAGACTACACACTCGTGGTGCGGGAAGATGACTCCAGACTACACACTCATGGTGCGGGAAGATGACTCCAGACTACACACTCGTGGTGCGGGAAGATGACTCCAGACTACACACTCGTGGTGCGGGAAGATGACTCCAGACTACACACTCGTGGTGCGGGAAGATGACTCCAGACTACACACTCATGGTGCGGAAGATGACTCCAGACTACACACTCCGTGGTGCGGGAAGATGACTCCAGACTACACACTCGTGGTGCGGGAAGATGACTCCAGACTACACACTCGTGGTGCGGGAAGATGACTCCAGACTACACACTCGTAGTGCGGGAAGATGACTCCAGACTACACACTCATGGTGCGGGAAGATGACTCCAGACTACACACTCGTGGTGCGGGAAGATGACTCCAGACTACACACTCGTGGTGCGGGAAGATGACTCCAGACTACACACCTCGTGGTGCTGGAAGATGACTCCAGACTACACACTCATGGTGCGGGAAGATGACTCCAGACTACACACTCGTGGTGCGGGAAGATGACTCCAGACTACACACTCGTGGTGCGGGAAGATGACTCCAGACTACACACTCGTGGTGCGGGAAGATGACTCCAGACTACACACTCATGGTGCGGGAAGATGACTCCAGACTACACACTCGTGGTGCGGGAAGATGATCCAGACTACACACTCGTGGTGCGGGAAGATGACTCCAGACTACACACTCGTGGTGCGGGAAGATGACTCCAGACTACACACACGTGGTGCAGGAAGATGACTCCAGACTACACACTCATGGTGCGGGAAGATGACTCCAGACTACACACTCGTGGTGCAGGAAGATGACTCCAGACTACACACTCATGGTGCGGAAGATGACTCCAGACTACACACTCGTGGTGCGGGAAGATGACTCCAGACTACACACTCGTGGTGCAGGAAGATGACTCCAGACTACACACTCATGGTGCGGGAAGATGACTCCAGACTACACACTCGTGGTGCGGGAAGATGACTCCAGACTACACACTCATGGTGCGGGAAGATGACTCCAGACTACACACTCGTGGTGCGGGAAGATGACTCCAGACTACACACTCGTGGTGCGGGAAGATGACTCCAGACTACATACTCGTGGTGCGGGAAGATGACTCCAGACTACACACTCGTGGTGCGGGAAGATGACTCCAGACTACAACACTCATGGTGCGGGAAGATGACTCCAGACTACACACTCGTAGTGCGGGAAGATGACTCCAGACTACACACTCATGGTGCGGGAAGATGACTCCAGACTACACACTCGTGGTGCGGGAAGATGACTCCAGACTACACACTCGTGGTGCGGGAAGATGACTCCAGACAAACACACTCGTGGTGCGGGAAGATGACTCCAGACTACACACTCGTAGTGCGGGAAGATGACTCCAGACTACACACTCATGATGCGGGAAGATGACTCCAGACTACACACTCGTGGTGCGGGAAGATGACTCCAGACTACACACTCATGGTGCGGGAAGATGACTCCAGACTACACACTCGTGGTGCGGGAAGATGACTCCAGACTACACACTCATGGTGCGGGAAGATGACTCCAGACTACACACTCATGGTGCGGGAAGATGACTCCAGACTACACACTCATGGTGCGGGAAGATGACTCCAGACTACACACTCATGGTGCGGGAAGATGACTCCAGACTACACACTCATGGTGCGGGAAGATGACTCCAGACTACACACTCATGGTGCGGGAAGATGACTCCAGACTACACACTCATGGTGCGGAAGATGACTCCAGACTACACACTCATGGTGCGGGAAGATGACTCCAGACTACACACTCATGGTGCGGGAAGATGACTCCAGACTACACACTCATGGTGCGGGAAGATGACTCCAGACTACACACTCATGGTGCGGGAAGATGACCCCAGACTACACACTCATGGTGCGGGAAGATGACTCCAGACTACACACTCATGGTGCGGGAAATGACTCCAGACTACACACTCGTGGTGCGGGAAGATGACTCCAGACTACACACTCATGGTGCGGGAAGATGACTCCAGACTACACACTCGTGGTGCGGGAAGATGACTCCAGACTACACACTCATGGTGCGGGAAGATGACTCCAGACTACACACTCATGGTGCGGAAGATGACTCCAGACTACAACACTCATGGTGCGGGAAGATGACTCCAGACTACACACTCGTGGTGCGGGAAGATGACTCCAGACTACACACTCATGGTGTGGGAAGATGACTCCAGACTACACACTCGTGGTGCGGGAAGATGACTCCAGACTACACACCCCAGGGTGCGGGAAGATGACTCCAGACTACACACTCATGGTGGGGGAAGATGACTCCAGACTACACACTCGTGGTGCGGGAAGATGACTCCAGACTACACACTCGTGGTGCGGGAAGATGACTCCAGACTACACACTCATGGTGCGGAAGATGACTCCAGACTACACACTCGTGGTGCGGGAAGATGACTCCAGACTACACACTCATGGTGCGGGAAGATGACTCCAGACTACACACTCATGGTGCGGGAAGATGACTCCAGACTACACACTCGTGGTGCGGGAAGATGACTCCAGACTACACACTCGTGGTGCGGGAAGATGACTCCAGACTACACACTCGTGGTGCGGGAAGATGACTCCAGACTACACACTCGTGGTGCGGGAAGAGACTCCAGACTACACACTCATGGTGCGGGAAGATGACTCCAGACTACACACTCGTGGTGCGGGAAGATGACTCCAGACTACACACTCGTGGTGCGGGAAGATGACTCCAGACTACACACTCGTGGTGCGGGAAGATGACTCCAGACTACACACTCATGGTGCGGGAAGATGACTCCAGACTACACACTCATGGTGCGGGAAGATGACTCCAGACTACACACTCGTGGTGCGGGAAGATGACTCCAGACTACACACTCGTGGTGCGGGAAGATGACTCCAGACTACACACTCGTGGTGGGGGAAGATGACTCCAGACTACACACTCATGGTGCGGGAAGATGACTCCAGACTACACACTCATGGTGCGGGAAGATGACTCCAGACTACACACTCATGGTGCGGAAGATGACTCAGACTACACACTCGTGGTGCGGGAAGATGACTCCAGACTACACACTCGTGGTGCGGGAAGATGACTCCAGACTACACACTCGTGGTGCGGGAAGATGACTCCAGACTACACACTCGTGGTGCGGGAAGATGACTCCAGACTACACACACTCGTGGTGCGGGAAGATGACTCCAGACTACACACTCAGGGTGCGGGAAGATGACTCCAGACTACACACTCATGGTGCGGGAAGATGACTCCAGACTACACACTCGTGGTGCGGGAAGATGACTCCAGACTACACACTCGTGGTGCGGAAGATGACTCCAGACTACACACTCGTAGTGCGGGAAGATGACTCCAGACTACACACTCATGGTGCGGGAAGATGACTCCAGACTACACACTCATGGTGCGGGAAGATGACTCCAGACTACACACTCGTGGTGCGGGAAGATGACTCCAGACTACACACTCGTGGTGCGGGAAGATGACTCCAGACTACACACTCATGGTGCGGGAAGATGACTCCAGACTACACACTCATGGTGCGGGAAGATGACTCCAGACTACACACTCGTGGTGCGGGAAGATGACTCCAGACTACACACTCGTGGTGCGGGAAGATGACTCCAGACTACACACTCATGGTGCGGGAAGATGACTCCAGACTACACACTCATCTTTCAGTAATAAATAATCACCGCAACAAGATATCTTAATACTTTACCACACTGTATTTTGTGTGAATAGCGTAATGTTTTAAGTAAACAAAGTGATATGATGGGCCGCTTTTCTAGAGCCTGAGTGTGGCGATTCAGAGAGGTAACGCCTGCTGTCCAGAGTACTCCGCAGTCTCTGGAAAAAAGCTAGATGCACCTGACACCATTACCTATCCATATGAATCAAGGTAAAATGTAGTAAGATGGCATTGGTGTACAAAGGTGTCATGTTGTGAGGGAGAGAGTAGTGATGGAAGCTAACATGAGGGAGCTTGTACTGTATGCTGTGAGGGAGAGAGTAGTGATGGAAGCTAACATGAGGGAGCTTGTACTGTATGCTGTGAGGGAGAGAGTAGTGATGGAAGCTAACATGAGGGAGCTTGTATGCTGTGAGGGAGAGAGCAGTGATGGAAGCTAACATGAGGGAGCTTGTATGCTGTGAGGGAGAGAGCAGTGATGGAAGCTAACATGATGGAGCTTGTATGCTGTGAGGGAGAGAGCAGTGATGGAAGCTAACATGAGGGAGCTTGTATGTTGTGAGGGAGAGAGCAGTGATGGAAGTTAACATGAGGGAGCTTGTATGCTGTGAGGGAGAGAGTAGTGATGGAAGCTAACACGAGGGAGCTTGTACTGTATGTTGTGAGGGAGATAGAAGTGATGGAAGCTAACATGAGGGAGCTTGTAGTGAGTGTTGTGAAGGAGTGGTGGAGATGGAAGCTAACATGAGAGAGCTTGTAGTGAGTGTTGTGAAGGAGTGGTGGAGATGGAAGCTAACATGAGGGAGCTTGTACTGAGTGTTGTGAAGGAGTGGTGGTGATGGAAGCTAACATGAGGGAGCTTGTAGTGAGTGTTGTCAAGAAGTGGTGGTGATGGAAGCTAACATGAGGGAGCTTGTAGTGAGTGTTGTGAAGGAGTGGTGGAGATGGAAGCTAACATGAGAGCTTGTAGTGAGTGTTGTGAAGGAGTGGTGGTGATGGAAGCTAACATGAGAGCTTGTAGTGAGTGTTGTGAAGGAGTGGTGGTGATGGAAGCTAACATGAGAGCTTGTAGTGAGTGTTGTGAAGGAGTGGTGGAGATGGAAGCTAACATGAGGGAGCTTGTAGTGAGTGTTGTGAAGGAGTGGTGGAGATGGAAGCTAACATGAGGGAGCTTGTAGTGAGTGTTGTGAAGGAGTGGTGGTGATGGAAGCTAATATGAGAGAGCTTGTAGTGAGTTTTGGGTGAAGGAGTGGTGGTGATGGAAGCTAACATGAGAGAGCTTGTAGTGAGTGTTGTGAAGGAGTGGTGGTGATGGAAGCTAACATGAGAGAGCTTGTAGTGAGTGTTGTAAAGGGGAGTGGTGGTGATGGAAGCTAACATGAGGGAGCTTGTACTGAGTGTTGTGAAGGAGTGGTGGTGATGGAAGCTAACATGAGGGAGCTTGTACTGAGTGTTGTGAAGGAGTGGTGGTGATGGAAGCTAACATGAGAGAGCTTGTAGTGAGTGTTGTGAAGGAGTGGTGGGGATGGAAGCTAACATGAGAGAGCTTGTAGTGAGTGTTGTGAAGGAGTGGTGGTGATGGAAGCTAACATGAGGGAGCTTGTAGTGAGTGTTGTGAAGGAGTGGTGGTGATGGAAGCTAACATGAGGGAGCTTGTAGTGAGTGTTGTGAAGGAGTGGTGGTGATGGAAGCTAATATGAGAGAGTTTGTAGTGAGTGTTTTGAAGGAGTGGTGGTGATGGAAGCTAACATGAGAGAGCTTTGTAGTGAGTGTTGTGAAGGAGTGGTGGTGATGGAAGCTAACATGAGAGAGCTGTAGTGAGTGTTGTGAAGGAGTGGTGGTGATGGAAGCTAACATGAGGGAGCTTGTACTGTGTTGTGAAGGAGTGGTGGTGATGGAAGCTAACATGAGGGAGCTTGTACTGAGTGTTGTGAAGGAGTGGTGGTGATGGAAGCTAACATGAAGAGCTTGTACTGAGTGTTGTGAAGGAGTGGTGGTGATGGAAGCTAACATGAGGGAGCTTGTACTGAGTGTTGTGAAGGAGTGGTGGAGATGGAAGCTAACATGAGAGAGCTTATAGTGAGTGTTGTGAAGGAGTGGTGGAGATGGAAGCTAACATGAGAGAGCTTGTACTGAGTGTTGTGAAGGAGTGGTGGTGATGGAAGCTAACATGAGGGAGCTTGTACTGAGTGTTGTGAAGGAGTTGTGGAGATGGAAGCTAACATGAGGGAGCTTGTACTGAGTGTTGTGAAGGAGTGGTGGAGATGGAAGCTAACATGAGGGAGCTTGTAGTGAGTGTTGTGAAGGAGTGGTGGTGATGGAAGCTAACATGAGAGAGCTTGTAGTGAGTGTTGTGAAGGAGTGGTGGAGATGGAAGCTAACATGAGGGAGCTTGTAGTGAGTGTTGTGAAGGAGTGGTGGAGATGGAAGCTAACATGAGAGAGCTTGTAGTGAGTGTTGTGAAGGAGTGGTGGAGATGGAAGCAACATGAGGGAGCTTGTACTGAGTGTTGTGAAGGAGTGGTGGTGATGGAAGCTAACATGAGGGAGCTTGTACTGAGTGTTGTGAAGGAGTGGTGGTGATGGAAGCTAACATGAGGGAGCTTGTAGTGAGTGTTGTGAAGGAGTGGTGGTGATGGAAGCTAACATGGGGGAGCTTGTATTTGAGTGTTGTGAAGGAGTGGTGGTGATGGAAGCTAACATGAGGGAGCTTGTAGTGAGTGTTGTGAAGGAGTGGTGGTGATGGAAGCTAACATGAGGGAGCTTGTACTGAGTGTTGTGAAGGAGTGGTGGTGATGGAAGCTAACATGAGGGAGCTTGTAGTGAGTGTTGTGAAGAGTGGTGGTGATGGAAGCTAACATGAGGGAGCTTGTAGTGAGTGTTGTGAAGGAGTGGTGGTGATGGAAGCTAACATGAGGGAGCTTGTACTGAGTTTGTGAAGGAGGGGTTTGGAGATGGAAGCTAACATGAGGGAGCTTGTACTGAGTGTTGTGAAGGAGTGGTGGAGATGGAAGCTAACATGAGGGAGCTTGTACTGAGTGTTGTGAAGGAGTGGTGGAGATGGAAGCTAACATGAGGGAGCTTTTACTGAGTGTTGTGAAGGAGTGGTGGTGATGGAAGCTAACATGAGGGAGCTTGTACTGAGTGTTGTGAAGGAGTGGTGGAGATGGAAGCTAACATGGGGGAGCTTGTACTGAGTGTTGTGAAGGAGTGGTGGAGATGGAAGCTAACATGAGGGAGCTTGTACTGAGTGTTGTGAAGGAGTGGTGGAGATGGAAGCTAACATGAGGGAGCTTTTACTGAGTGTTGTGAAGGAGTTGTGGTGATGGAAGCTAACATGAGAGAGCTTGTAGTGAGTGTTGTGAAGGAGAAAGTGTACTAATGGTGTTGATCGCCAGCATGACACTTGATTACTATGATGAATGTAAGTGATGGAGCTGACTCCTGTGTGTGTGTACTCACCTAATTGTGGTTGCAGGAGTCGATTCATAGCTCCTGGCCCCGCCTCTTCACTGGTCGCTAATAAGTCCACTCTCTCCCTGCTCCATGAACTTTATCATACCTCTTCTTAAAGCTATGTATGGTACCTGCCTCCACTACCTCACTTTCCAGACTGTTCCACTTCCTGACAACTCTATGACTGAGGAAATAGTTCATAAAATCTCTGTGACTCAGAGTCTTCAGCTTCCAAATGTGACCCCTTGTTGCTGTGTCCTATCTCTGAAACATCCTGTCCCTATCCACCTTGTCAATTCCTCTCAATATTTGTGTGTGTACTCACCTGTTTGTACTCACCTGTTTGTACTCACCTATTTGTGGTTGCAGGGGTCGAGTCACAGCTCCTGGCCCCGCCTCTTCGCTGATTGCTACTAGGTCCTCTCTCTCCCTGCCCTTTGAGCTCTATCATACCTCGCCTTAAAACTATGTATGGTTCCCGCCTCCACTACGTCACTTTCTAGGCTATTCCACGGCCTGACTACTCTATGACTGAAGAAATACTTCCTAACATCCCTTTGATTCATCTGAGTCTTCAACTTCCAATTGTGACCTCTTGTGTCTGTGTCCCTTCTCTGGAACATCCCGTCTTTGTCCACCTTGTCTATTCCGCGCAGTATTTTATATGTCGTTATCATGTCTCCCCTGACCCTCCTGTCCTCCAGTGTCGTCAGGCCGATTTCCCTCAACCTTTCTTCGTAGGACAATCCCCGTAGCTCTGGGACTAGTCTTGTTGCAAACCTTTGCACTTTCTCTAATTTCTTGACGTGCTTGACTAGGTGTGGATTCCAAACTGGTGCTGCATACTCCAGTATGGGCCTGACGTAAATGGTATACAGAGTCTTAAACGAATCCTTACCGAGGTATCGGAACGCTATCCGTAGGTTTGCCAGGCGCCCGTATGTTGCAGCAGTTATCTGATTGATGTGCGCCGCAGGAGATATGCTCGGTGTTATACTCACCCCCAGATCTTTTTCCTTGAGTGAAGTTTGCAGACTTTGGCCATCTAAACTATATTGTGTCTGCGGTCTTCTTTGCCCTTCCCCAATCTTCATGACTTTGCATTTGGCAGGGTTAAATTCAAGGAGCCAGTTGCTGGACCAGGCTTGTAGCCTGTCCAGGTCTCTTTGTAGTCCTGCCTGATCCTCATCCGATTTGATTCTTCTCATTAACTTCGCATCATCTGCAAACAAGGACACTTCTGAGTCTATCCCTTCCGTTATGTCGTTCACATATACCAAGAACAGCACAGGTCCTAGGACTGACCCCTGTGGAACCCCGCTTGTCACAGGCGCCCACTCTAACACCTCGTCGCGTACCATGACTCGTTGTTGCCTCCCTGTCAGGTATTCTCTGATCCATTGCAGTGCCTTTCCTGTTATGTGTGCCTGATCCTCTAGCTTTTGCAGTAACCTCTTGTGAGGAACTGTGTCGAAGGCCTTCTTGCAGTCCAAAAAAATACAGTCGATCCACCCCTCTCTCTCTTGTCTTACTTCTGTCACCTTGTCATAAAACTCTAGTAGGTTTGTGACACAGGATTTTGTGTGTGTGTGTGTGTGTGTGTGTGTGTGTGTGTGTGTGTGTGTGTGTGTGTGTGTGTTTTGTGTGTGTGTGTGTGTGTGTGTGTGTGTGTGTGTTTTGTGTGTGTGTGTGTGTGTGTGTGTGTGTGTGTGTGTGTGTGTGTGTTTTTGTGTGTGTGTGTGTGTTTTGTGTGTGTGTGTGTGTGTGTGTGTGTGTGTGTGTGTGTGTGTGTGTGTGTGTGTTTTGTGTGTGTGTGTTTTTGTGTGTGTGTGTTTTGTATGTGTGTGTGTGTTTGTATGTTTGTGTGTGTGTGTTTTGTATGTGTGTGTGTGTTTGTATGTTTGTGTGTGTGTGTGTGTGTTTTGTATGTTTGTGTGTTTTGTATGTGTGTGTGTATTGTCTTTTTTGTGTATGTTTTGTGTGTATGCATTTTATGTGTGTGTTGTGTGTGTGTGTGTTTATACAGGCAAAGAAAGTGACGAAGCAAGGAGAAAAGAGGGAGAAATACAGTTTTTCCTAGCCTCTGGAGAATAAATGAGAAGCTTGTGAATACATACGGAGAGTGAGGGTGGCAGAAGGTGATGCTGACCTGGGTGTGGGTAAACATCTGTCAAATCGTTTGTCCCATAAACTCCTTGATTTTTTCGTGACGCTCAGACCTTTGCCAACATCTTAAAAAATTCTGAGCTAACTGTGCTCCACTAGACTTTTAGCCATGCATACTGCCCCAAGCCCTGATTCGTCGAACTCCATGCCCATAAAAAAAAATTGAAAAAAAAATTATCACATACCTTGCATATCCTATGCAAATGGATTTTGGACACACAAGTCACTCAACCCCGGACACAGACCCACTTCACAAAGCAGAGGCAGGGAAAAAAACTGGGGTCACGATAACACCGACGACCAACATTTTCACAATCTTCGAGAGTTTTAAGAAGCAAGATTATTACTCGCATGGTATCACAACATTTGCACAATCCAGCGCAACATAAGACTAGAGCACATCACTCTTGCCACTCGCAGTTACTGGACCATTATGTCATTATCTTGCATGTAATGAAGGACCAAGAAAATGCAGATGTAGTGTACACAGGCTTAACAAAAGCCCCCATGTATGATTATAACGTAATAACGCACAAAAAGAATAACTGGGAAAATAGGCAGATGGATTATTAATTCTCTATTAGACTGAACCCAAGAGTAAAAGTGGAGAAATTAAAGAGGCTGCCAGAGTGAACAGTACCTAGCACGGTACTCACCCTAATTTTCTTTCCCGTTCTCATGTCCGACACAGATGTCATTCCTAACACTGTATTATCCTTTGCATATTATGCTAGAATATATATGTGTTATCCACTGAGGATACAACAAATCTCCAAAATAGTATAGGCCAGGTCTTCCAGTGGACCACAGAAAACACTGATTTTCAAAAAAAAAAAAATAAATAAATAAAAAAAGAGAAATTATAGTTACTTGTTTACGGAATGGAAACAAAAACGGGAATAGAGTATAAAATAAACTCAAACTATTCACTATTCAGTAGAGCGGAATATTAATGAGGGGGACTTAGGAGTGATCTTGTAAGATGATGTTACATTAAAGGATCACCAGTGTTATCATCACAGCTGCAAGGGATATGATTGTTTGAATAATTATAACTATCAGAACAAGAGAAGCCAAGCCAGTAATCCTCTAAATCACTTGTTCTCTCTAGAGGTTTATAGAGGTCTAGAGGTTTATATAGTTTGTCTACTCCTGCAGCCCAGGCCCTGGGTCAGGTTATCTAATGTTTGCTTGGTCACTCAGGCTGTTCCTGTTGGCGGTCCACTGGCTCACATATCCATCACAGCCCGGTTGAGCCGGCACTTGGCGGAGGTAAATGTCGAGTTTCCTCTGGAAGACTTCTACACATGTTATGATATCTTCCTGCAAGATGTGTAATGCTTTGGGATCACGGATGTTGCAGATACATCTTGCACAGTGTCTACACATTTCATCTTTCCTATATATTCCTGTGGTATTCTCATTCTCGTTTACACTAATTTATAATAACAGGTTCTTTTAAAGGAGGCAAAATAGTTTGTACTCCCTGAAATGTTCGCAGGAATGATGCGAAGCCTGCACACCAAGCACTCCCAACCAAACAAGTCTCACCAGACGTTGCAAAATTACCCAAATAGTGAACAGTGGAACGAAGAGTACACTAAGAGATAACTCGAGTACTATAACGTGTGATGACAAGGATTAAGACACAAAGAGTAAACACTAGAGATAATTCAAAAAGTATGAGTGAAGACACAAAAGAAAAACTAAAAAATTGACGAAGACAGAGTACACTAAGAGATAACTCGAGTAGTACAATGAACGATCAAGATACAAAATCAGTAATCGGAACTTTATTCAGACGAAGTTTCACAAACGTTTTATTTTCTAGTCATTAGAAAATACCTCATTCCAGAGACGATACTGACAACATCCTCCTCACCCTACTGTAGTCTTCCAGCTGAGACTGACAGACTTCACCAGCTCATGCAAACCATCCAGCCTGAGTGATGCAGTATGACAGGGGAAACTTGACTAGCTTTCTCACTGAGTGCTATGTAACTGTCATATCAGAATGGTTTAGGCAGCAATCTCCGGGTCTACGCAATTCTGACTAGAGAAAGAGAGAGAGAGCGAAGGGTAAGGGAAGGGGGCCAGGAGGTAGGCTAGCAGTCCCGGTGTGTCCTGCCAGAGTAGAGAGCACAGCAGGCCGCAGCATCCACTCATCCCAGGATGTTGATCACGGCTCACTGCACCACTGGGAGGCACCCCCCACCCCGGCACGTGTTCACCCTGCCACGTGCTAGCCAGGGGACAGCTGAAAGAGCCCCACACAAATTATCCGGAGGGGAAATAGGGCGAGGCAAAGGGATTTGGATAAAAAGTTGGCGGAGGGGGTGAGAGGGGGAATTAAAGTGTCGGGGGTGAAATCAGATTGAGTGATGGGGGGAGGGAGGGGAAGAGGTAGCTTGCAGCACAGGGGAGGGGGAGCAAGAAGCTGCATCTCAAAACCCACAAACTTACACACACACACACACACACACACACACACACACACACACACACACACACACACACGGGTTCTTCAAGGGTTAGTACTGGGACCAGTATATAGAGCACTGTTTCTTGGGTATGTCAACGACAGGACCAGAAATCAAGTCAGACGGAAAACCAATGATAATACAAACAAGAACAGACGTCGAAAAACTATAAATAGATCTGGAAAAGTTGTAGGATTGATCTGACAAGTGGCTACTAGAATTCAACCCCAGCAAATGCAAAGTTATGAAAATTCGGGAATGTCATAGACGACGGGAAACACTGAGTCAAGACTTGGGGAAACAGACCACATACCTCCCTGAAGCAGATAAATGGTATAAAATACCGACACGATGGAAAAATAGACATAAATACAGTATAATGCGATGAGTTCAGAGTCTTTCTACTCCCGGAGCCCGGCCGTGGACCAGGCTCGTGAGTATGCGCGCGCGCACTCATGGAGCAGGGAGAGAGAGAACCTAGTAGCGTTCAGTGAAGAGGCGGGGCCAGGAGCTGAGTGTCGACCCCTGCAACCACAATTAGGTGAATTAGGTGAGCACACACATAGACACACATACACACACATACACACACACACACACACACACACACACACACACATACACACATACACACATACACACACACACACACACACACACACACACACACACATACACACACAGCAACAAAGGGTTACAGTTGGAAGTTGCAGATTCAGACGAATCACAGGGATGTTAGGAAATACATATTTCTTCAGTCACAGAGTTGTCAGGAAGTGGAATAGTCTGGGAAGTGATGTAGTGGAGGCAATATCCATACATAGCTTTAAGAAGAGGTATGATAAGCTTATGGGACAGGAAGAGTGACCTAGTAGCTACAAGTGAAGAGGCGGAGCCAAGAGCTGTGATTCGAGCCCTGCAGCCACAATTACGAGAGTACTAACTCACACGTACGCGTGAGGGGTGTCACCCTTCCCCCCCTCACCACCAGTAGCATCAACCTTACATCCCCACCGTTACGCACCCCCCCCCCCCCCTCACTCATTCCCTCTACTCAACCCTCCACCCCATGCCTACCCCCCATTTCCCCTACCCTCCTTCCAACTACAATAAAAAATTAATCGACAATGCATTCTGTTAATACCTCAGTGGCCAGGACCTCACCCCCCCTCACCCAGGCCCCACCCACCCCTACCCCTCCCCACCTCTTAGCCGTCGCTGCAATATTATATGAAGATGTCATTGTAACAATGAATCTGCAGTGTTTCCATGGTAATCTCTGTTCATGTTCTTAGATGTATAATGTTGAAAGTCTCCCCCTCTCTCTCTTTCTCTCTCTCTCCCCGTGATGGAATATGAGAGGATAACCCATCCTGTGTGATGGAATATGACAGGGTAACCCATCCTGTGATGGAATATGAGAGGGTAACCCATCCTGTGTGATGGAATATGACAATGTGACCCATCCTGTGTGATGGAATATGCCAGGGTAACCCATCCTGTGATGGATTATGTGTTATTGCTGTTCTTACTGCTGAACAGCGGTTTAGTGCCGATGAAGGTAGCGTAGGTAGCAATGATACGGCCGTGGACTAGTTTGGCTTTAATTGGGTAGGAGTGAGTACACAACGGGCAGTGTGAGGGAGTGACCGCAAGCCAGTCCGTGGAGGGGGAGCACTTGTGTCTGTCAAGTCGGTCGGCCTAGGAGTGAGAGCCGGTGGGCTCAGCCTTCCACTGAAGTGGGTGAGCCTACAGAGGGCAGCACCTAAAATGCCGCGAAATATGAACTAGTCAGAGCAGACGGCTAGGCTGTGTGTTCTGACAGTACAGGCTGTCTACATATGAGAGGGTAACCCATCCTGTGTGATGGAATATGCCAAGGTAACCCATCCTGTGATGGAATATGAGAGGGTAACCCATCCTGTGTGATGGAATATGACAATGTGACCCATCCTGTGTGATGGAATATGCCAGGGTAACCCATCCTGTGATGGAATATGAGAGGGTAACCCATCCTGTGTGATGGAATATGCCAGGGTAACCCATCCTGTGTGATGGAATATGATAGGTAGACACAGCTAGCTCGTGTTTCCACTGTATAACTATTATATATAATAGGTTAACAGAACACTGATGGTGTATCCAATTTTGTTAAATGGAAAGAAAGACCTTCAACAACCCGAACCCACTCTTCCTCCAACCCATTCCTACCCCAACCCCACAACCCACTCCTACCCCACAACCCAGCCCTACCCACAACCCACTCCTACCCCACAACCCACCCTTACCCCACAACCCACCCCTACCCCGCAACCCACCCGTACCCCACCTCACAACCCACCCCTATCCCCACCCACAACCCATTCCTACCCACAACCCACCCACCCTTCCCCTAGACAGTAGCGCCCCTCACTCACCCTGTATACTTCAGGAATAATACAAGTAGGGAGCATAATTTAGTAGGGAGACTTCTCCCTTGACACCCGGGGACTCCAGCTCCTGTCTCCTCCCTTCTTGTACCCCCTCTACACCCGTGGCGAGGAGCGCCGCCCACGTGGCCAGCACCATCACCCTAACTCTCTTCACAGGGCCGCCCACTGACACTTCTACCCCCGTTACCTAGGCTTCCCCTTAACCCCCCCCCTCTCTTTCCCCAGGAAGCAGGCAAACCGGTTCACAGTAACTACACCGCTTGCTTCAGCACCACCACCACTAGCATCATCAACACCAGCAGTAGCACCGTCAGTACCACCAGAGCCAAGTGCTCTATCACACACACTAACTCACAACTGCAGTACACTTCAAGGAAACTTTCAGTCACGTAGTTGATGTTGCAAGTGTCTTATTCATCATCAGATCATCGCAGTCTGCTCTGAGACTAGGCTTTTTCCTGTTGGGAGCTTGATCAGTTAGGCTATTACTGTTAGTGTCCCACACAGTCATCACAGCAGGAGCCTGGAGGTGATAATGGGCTAGTTACTTCGGGAATACATGAATGATGCTTCCAGTGTCAACGCCTCGGTCCCAGACCAGGCTTCCTGGTGGGTCAAGGCCTAATCAACTAGGCTGTTATTACTGGCCGCATGCAACCAGTGTATGCATCACAGCCTGATTTTTGGTAGGCGACATTAAACGCTTATCTACTTTTCTCATAAAAACTCATGCCAGGGGTCTACTGGTATGCTTAATGATGGATGTAATTGTCTATCTCAATCTGTTGGGGGAAGAGTAAGTTGTAGCTCTTGGTCCCATATCTTGAGTCATCACATCAATAACACCAGACATACATACATATATACATGTGCCGAATGGGTAAAAAATTGCTATTTTGGCTTAAATAGTAACGCTCTTCTTTCCGAATAAGGCAAGCAAAAATTTGTATACGCATTAATTTCGCAAAAATCATTCTGAGCCTAACGAAAAAAAAATATTTCATTGTGTTTACTATTAAATTACTGTAAACTTATCTAAAATATATTTAGTTGGATTAGGCTCAATTAAATTGCGCTTGTTATAATAAGGTTAGGTAAGTTTTCTAAGGTTCTTTTGGTACAAAATTATTAATTTTTACATTTACATAAATGAAAAAATATATCTTCAAACGTATAAGAGAAAAGTTTAGAAAGGATTTAATTTTAAATGAGTTCTTATATATATATATATATAATATATATATATATATATATATATATATATATATATATGCAATAAGATTTCAGAGTGGTTGTTTTGCATATATATATATATATATATATATATATATATATATATATATATATATATATATATATATATATATATATATATATATATACATGTCGTGCCGAATATGTAAAACTGGTCAATTAGCAAGAACTCATTTAAAATTAAGTCCTTTCTAAAATTTTCTCTTATACATTTAAAGATACGTTTTTTCATTAATGTTAATGTAAGAATTTATAATTTTGCACCAAAAGAATCTTAGAAAACTTACCTAACCTTATTATAACAAGCGCAATTTATTTTAGCCTAATCCAACTAAATATATTTTAAATACGTTTACAATAATTTAATACTAAACACAGTGAAATATACTTTTTTTCGTTAGGTTCAGAATGATTTTGGCGAAATTATTGCATACACAAAATTTCGCTTGTCCTATATGGCAAGATGAGCGTTGCTGTTTAAGCCAAGATCGCAAGTTCTGCCTATTCGACACGACATATATATAATTTAAAAGGCCTGGTATGATTTAGGCCCCAGGGGAGAGCCGACGATCTGTGGGACCATTAACAGGTATTCACCTGTTATATACCTATTATCAGTTTCTAGTCTTTCTACTCCCGCAGTCTGATCTGAAGCCAGGACTGTCTGGTATTAACAGGTCAATAACAGCTTCACTGAAGCCTGAAAATCACAACACAGTGGCTGCAACAACTCATAAATAAACCAGGCATTTTGGAGGAACCTTTAGACGAGGTTTCCGTCCATCCAGAGTAATGGTTGCTAGTGAAAAAAAATCTTAACGTTTTGGAGTATATCGAGTGGTTGATAAATGATAGTTCGAGAAAACACACACAAACCCTGACTCATGCACTTAACTCAGTCCTCATAACCACAACACTACAAGTGTCATGAAGCATTGTGTCGTCCATTTTGTTAGTGTCAGTGCTAGCTAGTGTCCACTGTGTCAGTATCAGTGCTAGCATCCACTGTATCAGTGTCAGTGCTAGCATCCACTGTATCAGTGTCAGTGCTAGCATCCACTGTATCAGTGTCAGTGCTAGCATCAACTGTATCAGTGTCAGTGCTAGCATCAACTGTATCAGTGTCAGTGCTAGCATCCCTGTATCAGTGTCAGTGCTAGCATCCACTGTATCAGTGTCAGTGCTAGCATCCACTGTATCAGTGTCAGTGCTAGCATCCACTGTATCAGTGTCAGTGCTAGCATCCACTGTATCAGTGTCAGTGCTAGCATCCACTGCGTCAGTGCTAGCATTCACTGTATCAGTGTCAGTGCTAGCATCCACTGCGTCAGTGCTAGCATCCACAGTATCAGTGTCAGTGCTAGCATCCACTGTATCAGTGTTAGCGCCCATTGTCAGTGATAGCTAGCGTCCACTGTGTCAGTGCCAGAAGCTAGGTCAGTGACTGTAGGTGTCAGGGACAGGAAGTATCCTCCATGCATCCTGAGTGAACTTCTTGCCACATACCATGGAGAATGGGACTGTGTCACATCCGCTCATGGTGCGAGAGACGCACATTGCTGTTATATTCATGGAGGAAGCGCTAAATCCTTATGAGTCATGCATCGCCTGGGGAATGGTAAGTAATCAGGTCTGAGTTTGAGTTCAGTTTTACAACACTGTTTACAGTCTTGTAACTCAGTGTTAGTCCAGATTAATTTGATAAACAAGAAACTTTCAGCAAACATTAAATTCTATGGAGACGTAGCCTAGATCGAGGAGTTATCCTACAATAATTAAAACACATGGAAATATCCCAACTCCATAAAAGTGACAGAAAAGTAATCGCAAAGGAAACCTATGGACCAACAGCACTAACGTCCCACATTATCAAAAATGTTGGAGTGTGTTTTAAGAAGCAAAACTGGTAGCTACTAGTAACCACAGCTGAACAACCTAGGGCAACCTGAATTCAGAATAGGTCGCTCCTGTCACTAAACTGCTGCACCATTATATGGTTTACGATGCACCAGAAGACAAGCAAATAATAGTAGTGTACAAAGACTATAAAAGCAATCGACAAGTGTGACCATGGTGTAATAGTCTCTTCCTCAAGGCACAGTACCCTTTCTCATCCTCATATGCGACATAAACGGAGCCATAAATCATAGCTTAGAACCATCTTTAGCAGACCAAACTAGAATTTGTATGAGTGTGGCATCCAATGATAACACTACAAGTGTTATCATTGGATAAAGGCTACAAGTGTTATCATTGGATAAAGGCTAAATTAAGGCTAAACTCGAAAGGGTTTAGTCTTAATTTAAATTAGTGAGCAACAGAAAAAACAAGTTTTCCAATTGAGGACAAATTTCAATTATTCTGCTAAGGAAAATTTTAAGAATCAAATAATGTAAAGAGTTAAGGAATACCGTCAGAGAATCTTACGTTCATTATTACAACATTGTTATTATTACAAGGAAAATGATAGGCTGGATAACCAGAGCCTTCAAAACAAGAGATGTCATGGCCAATGATTATACTCTTTTTTTTTTTTTTTAATCATTGCTCTATAGACTGAAACATTGTACACACTAACAGTCAGGAAAAGGCAGGCGAAATTACAGTTCTGGAGAAAGTATAGAGAACCTTCACTGCTCATATAAATTCAACCAAACACCTATATTAGTGGGAATACACGAAGTCCCTTGAACCGTACCACTTTAAACCCAGGAGAGGGAAAAATAAGTCATAATTTACACCTGAAAAAGAGGAATTAATCCCAAATCTGCTCACCAAAATTACTTCCTACGAGAGGCTTGCCAGACAGTTCTTTGTGCTTGCGTGTGTTCACCGATTTGTGTTCATTTATCTGTGCTTGTGGGGGTCAAGTCTCAGCTTCTGTAACCATCTTTTGACTTTCAATAGCCTGGCACCTTTTCAAAATATGTACTCCCAATTAAAAAGACTGGGGTACTCAGTTAACATAAAGAGCACAAGATATTTTCAACAACCTTCATATGTAAGAGGAATTACTGAGAGGACTCCTAGCAGCCTTCCTAAGGAAACGTCATAAGTTCCTCGAATCGGTTCATGGTCAGCAGGGCTGTGGTGCCTACGTTGGGATGCAAGCAACTAGCACCAACAGCCTAATTTATCAGACCATCAACCACGAGGCCTGATCTGGGACCGGACCGTGGGGGGAAGGGTGTCACCCCTGGAAGCCACTACAAGCAACATTATCCATGCCTACAGTTCTGACACCAACTTTCTTGAGGCCAGTTTCCTCACGGTAATTCACTCGGAATACAATCTTGGTATTAGCACGGCTGGCTTCTTCGACAGGAAGCTTGTTGTACAGGTGAAACGTTTCACTAATAGCTACCCAAGTGTTGTACATGTATCTTATTCATCAACTTGTCGGTACTGTATGCCATCAGTGATATAAAGAATTTTACTAGCA
The DNA here is from genome assembly GCF_026875155.1 of Cherax quadricarinatus. Lineage (NCBI taxonomy): Eukaryota > Metazoa > Arthropoda > Malacostraca > Decapoda > Parastacidae > Cherax > Cherax quadricarinatus. The sequence continues at coordinate 27,744,162 of NC_069406.1, forward strand.
GTTAGACTAAGAGCCGCAACTGACCCTGTTGTCCTTGAGTCTTGGAGACGAAGTCAATACCAGCAATAATTCAAGTTTCTACTGCATACACTGGATCATCTACTTCATACATTAAACCAAGCTTCTTATGCATACACTGGATCATCTACTTCATACATTAAACCAAGCTTCTTATGCATACACTGGATCATCTACTTCATACATTAAATCAAACTTCTACTGCATACACTGGATCATCTACTTCATACATTAAACCAAGCTTCTTATGCATACACTGGATCATCTACTTCATACATTAAATCAAACTTCTACTGCATACACTGGATCATCTATTTCATACATTAAACCAAGCTTCTACTGCATACACTGGATCATCTACTTCATACATTAAACCAAGCTTCTACTGCATACACTGGATCATCTACTTCATACATTAAACCAAGCTTCTACTGCATACACTGGATCATCTACTTCATACATTAAACCAAGCTTCTTATGCATACACTGGATCATCTACTTCATACATTAAATCAAGCTTCTACTGCATACACTGGATCATCTACTTCATACATTAAATCAAGCTTCTACTGCATACACTGGATCATCTACTTCATACATTAAATCAAGCTTCTACTGCATACACTGGATCATCTATTTCATACATTAAACCAAGCTTCTACTGCATACACTGGATCATCTACTTCACACACTGAAGTGAAGAAATTTCATCACCATGCATGATAATTCATACTTAATACACAATCTTCAAAACTCAAGGTATTCATTTCCTTCACTTCAACAGGTGAAAGTAAATGGGGGAACTAAACAGTGAAAAAAACGTTGAGGTGTGAGGTGAAGAGTGTTGGAACTTAATATTGTCTTAAATACAGGTGTACTGAGATCAGTGGTGGCCAGTGTCTGCTGTCTACCGCACCTCTACCACAGTGCCTGCAGTCTACCGCACTTTTACACAGTGCCTGCTGTCTACCGCCCCTCTACCACAGTGCATACAGTCTACCGCACCTCTACCACAGTGCCTGCTGTCTACCGCACCTCTACTACAGTGCCTGTTGTCTACCGCCCCTCTACCACAGTGCCTGCAGTCTACCGCACCTCTACCACAGTGCCTGCAGTCTACCGCCCCTCTACCACAGTGCCTGCAGTCTACCGCACCTCTACCACAGTGCCTGCAGTCTACACACACCTCTACCACAGTGCCTGCAGTCTACCGCACCTCTACCATCAGTGCCTGCAGTCTACCGCACCTCTACCACAGTGCCTGCAGTCTACCGCACCTCTACCACAGTGCCTGCTGTCTACCGCACCTCTACCACAGTGCCTGCAGTCTACCGCACCTCTACCACAGTGTCTGCTGTCTACCGCACCTCTACCACAGTGTCTGCTGTCTACCGAACCTCTACCACAGTGTCTGCTCTCTACAGAACCTCTACCACAGTGCCTGCTGTCTGTCGCACCTCCATCACAGTGCCTGCAGTCTACCGCACCTCTACCACAGTGTCTGCTGTCTGCCGCACCTCCACCACAGTGCCTGCTGTCTGCCGCACCTCCACCACAGTGCAAGTTGTCTGCCGCACCTCCAACACAATGCCTGCTGTCTCCCGCACCTCCACCGCAGTGCCTGATGTCTGCCGCACCTCCACAGTGCCTGCTGTCTGCCGCATCTCCACAGTGCCTGCTGTCTACCGCACCTCTACCACAGTGCCTGCTGTATACCGCACTTCTACCACAGTGCTTGCTGTCTAACGCACCTCTGCCACAGTGCCTGCTGTCTGCCGCACCTCTACACCAGTGCCTGCTGTTTGCCGCACCTCTACACCAGTGCCTGCTGTCTGCCGCACCTCTACACCAGTGCTTGCTGTCTACCGCACCTCTACCACAGTGCCTGCAGTCTACCGCACCTCTACCACAGTGCCTGCAGTCTACCGCACCTCTACCACAGTGCCTGCTGTCTACCGCACCTCTACCACAGTGCCTGCAGTCTACCGCACCTCTACCACAGTGCCTGCTGTCTACAGAACCTCTACCACAGTGCCTGCAGTCTACTGCACCTCTACCACAGTGCCTGCTGTCTACCGCACCTCTACCACAGTGCCTGCTGTCTACAGAACCTCTACCACAGTGCCTGCTGTCTACCGCACCTCTACTACAGTGCCTGCTGTCTACAGAACCTCTACCACAGTGCCTGCTGTCTACCGCACCTCTACTACAGTGCCTGCAGTCTACTGCACCTCTACCACAGTGCCTGCTGTCTACCGCACCTCTACCACAGTGCCTGCTGTCTACAGAACCTCTACCACAGTGCCTGCTGTCTACCGCACCTCTACTACAGTGCCTGCAGTCTACTGCACCTCTACCACAGTGCCTGCAGTCTACTGCACCTCTACCACGTGCCTGCTGTCTACCGCACCTCTACTACAGTGCTGCTGTCTACAGAACCTCTACCACAGTGCCTGCTGTCTACCGCACCTCTACTACAGTGCCTGCAGTCTACTGCACCTCTACCACAGTGCCTGCAGTCTACTGCACCTCTACCACAGTGCCTGCTATCTACCGCACCTCTACCACAGTGCCTGCTGTCTGTCGCACCTCTAACACAGTGCCTGCTGTCTGCCGCACCTCCAACACAGTGCCTGCTGTCTGCCGCACCTCCACCACAGTGCCTGCTGTCTGCCGCACCTCCACCACAGTGCCTGCTGTCTGCCGCACCTCCACCACAGTGCTGCTGTCTGCCGCACCTCCCACCACAGTGCCTGCTGTCTGCCGCACCTCCACCACAGTGCCTGCTGTCTGCCGCACCTCCACCACAGTGCCTGCTGTCTGCCGCACCTCTGCCACAGTGCCTGCTGTCTGCCGCACCTCTACACCAGTACCTGCTGTCTGCCGCACCTCTACACCAGTGCCTGCTGTCTGCAGCACCTCTACAACAGTGCCTGCTGTCTGCCGCGCCTCTACAACAGTGCCTGCTGTCTCCCGCACCTCTACCACAGTGCCTGGTGCACAAGTGAATTTAGGCTACTTAATGGGGCTGTCACCAACAAGCCTGCTGTACTGTAGCTGTCACAAGCAAGGCTACTGTACAGTTGCTGTCACCAGCAATGCGGCTGTACTGTTGCTAACACCAACAAGGCTGCAGTACTGGTGCTGTCACCAACAAGGCTGCAGTACTGGTGCTTTCTCCAGCAAGGCTGCAATACTGTTGCTTTCTCCAGCAAGGCTGCAGTACTGTTGCTCTCTCCAGCAAGGCTGCAGTACTGTTGCTGTCACCAGCAAGGCTGCAATACTGTTGCTGTCACCAGCAAGGCTGCAATACTGTTGCTGTCACCAGCAAGGCTGCAATACTGTTGCTGTCACCAGCAAGGCTGCAATACTGTTGCTGTCACCAGCAAGGCTGCAATACTGTTGCTGTCACCAGCAAGGATGCTGTATTGTTGCTGTCACCAACAAGGCTGCAATACTGTTGCTGTCACCAGCAAGGCTGCTGTACTGTTGCTGTCACCAGCAAGGCTGCTGTACTGTTGCTGTCACCAGCAAGGCTGCTGTACTGTTGCTTTCACCAACAAGGCTGCAGTACTGTTGCTGTCATCAGCAAGGCTGCAATACTGTTGCTGTCACCAACAAGGCTGCAGTACTGTTGCTGTCACCAGCAAGGCTGCAATACTGTTGCTGTCACCAACAAGGCTGCAGTACTGTTGCTGTCATCAGCAAGGCTGCGGTACTGTTGCTGTCCCCAACAAGGCTACAGTACTGTTGCTGTCACCATCAAGGCTGCTGTACTGTTGCTGTCCCCAACAAGGCTGCAGTACTGTTGCTGTCCCCAACAAGGCTGCTGTACTGTTGCTGTCACCATCAAGGCTGCTGTACTGTTGCTGTCCCCAACAAGGCTGCAGTACTGTTGCTGTGTCCCCAACAAGGCTGCAGTACTGTTGCTGTCCCCAACAAGGCTGCAGTACTGTTTGCTGTCCCCAACAAGGCTGCTGTACTGTTGCTGTCACCAGCAAGGCTGCTGTACTGTTGCTGTCACCAGCAAGGCTGCTGTACTGTTGTTGTCACCAGCAAGGCTGCTGTACTGTTGCTGTCCCCAACAAGGCTGCAGTACTGTTGCTGTCACCATCAAGGCTGCTGTACTGTTGCTGTCCCCAACAAGGCTGCAGTACTGTTGCTGTCCCCAACAAGGCTGCTGTACTGTTGCTGTCCCCAACAAGGCTGCTGTACTGTTGCTGTCCCCAACAAGGCTGCTGTACTGTTGCTGTCCCCAACAAGGCTGCAGTACTGTTGCTGTCCCCAACAAGGCTGCAGTACTGTTGCTGTCCCCAACAAGGCTGCTGTACTGTTGCTGTCCCCAACAAGGCTGCAGTACTGTTGCTGTCACCATCAAGGCTGCTGTACTGTTGCTGTCCCCAACAAGGCTGCTGTACTGTTGCTGTCCCCAACAAGGCTGCTGTACTGTTGCTGTCCCCAACAAGGCTGCTGTACTGTTGCTGTCACCAGCAAGGCTGCAGTACTGTTGCTGTCACCAGCAAGGCTGCTGTACTGTTGCTGTCCCCAACAAGGCTGCAGTACTGTTGCTGTCACCAGCAAGGCTGCTGTACTGTTGTTGTCACGAGCAAGGCTGCTGTACTGTTGCTGTCCCCAACAAGGCTGCAGTACTGTTGCTGTCACCAGCAAGGCTGCTGTACTGTTGCTGTCCCCAACAAGGCTGCAGTACTGTTGCTGTCCCCAACAAGGCTGCTGTACTGTTGCTGTCCCCAACAAGGCTGCTGTACTGTTGCTGTCCCCAACAAGGCTGCTGTACTGTTGCTGTCCCCAACAAGGCTGCAGTACTGTTGCTGTCCCCAACAAGGCTGCAGTACTGTTGCTGTCACTAGCAAGGGTGCTGTACTGTTGCTGTCACCAGCAAGGCTGCTGTACTGTTGCTGTCCCCAACAAGGCTGCAGTACTGTTGCTGTCCCCAACAAGGCTGCAGTACTGTTGCTGTCCCCAACAAGGCTGCTGTACTGTTGCTGTCACCAGCAAGGCTGCTGTACTGTTGCTGTCACCAGCAAGGCTGCTGTACTGTTGCTGTCACCAGCAAGGCTGCTGTACTGTTGCTGTCACCAGCAAGGCTGCTGTACTGTTGCTGTCCCCAACACGGCTGCAGTACTGTTGCTGTCACCATCAAGGCTGCTGTACTGTTGCTGTCCCCAACAAGGCTGCAGTACTGTTGCTGTCCCCAACAAGGCTGCTGTACTGTTGCTGTCACCATCAAGGCTGCTGTACTGTTGCTGTCCCCAACAAGGCTGCAGTACTGTTGCTGTCCCCAACAAGGCTGCAGTACTGTTGCTGTCCCCAACAAGGCTGCAGTACTGTTGCTGTCACCAGCAAGGCTGCTGTACTGTTGCTGTCACCAGCAAGGCTGCTGTACTGTTGCTGTCACCAGCAAGGCTGCAGTACTGTTGCTGTCCCCAACAAGGCTGCAGTAACTGTTGCTGTCCCAACAAGGCTTCAGTACTGTTGCTGTCACCAGCAAGGCTGCTGTACTGTTGCTGTCACCAGCAAGGCTGCAGTACTGTTGCTGTCCCCAACAAGGCTGCAGTACTGTTGCTGTCACCAGCAAGGCTGCAGTACTGTTGCTGTCACCAGCAAGGCTGCTGTACTGTTGCTGTCACCAGCAAGGCTGCAGTACTGTTGCTGTCACCAGCAAGGCTGCAGTACTGTTGCTGTCACCAGCAAGGCTGCTGTACTGTTGCTGTCACCAGCAAGGCTGCAGTACTGTTGCTGTCACCAGCAAGGCTGCAGTACTGTTGCTGTCACCAGCAAGGCTGCTGTACTGTTGCTGTCACCAGCAAGGCTGCTGTACTGTTGCTGTCACCAGCAAGGCTGCTGTACTGTTGCTGTCACCAGCAAGGCTGCTGTACTGTTGCTGTCACCAGCAGGCTGCTGTACTGTTGCTGTCACCAGCAAGGCTGCTGTACTGTTGCTGTCACCCGCAAGGCTGCTGTACTGTTGCTGTCACCAGCAGGCTGCTGTACTGTTGTGTCACCAGCAAGGCTGCTGTACTGTTGCTGTCACCAGCAAGGCTGCTGTACTGTTGCTGTCACCAGCAAGGCTGCAGTACTGTTGCTGTCACCAGCAAGGCTGCTGTACTGTTGCTGTCACCAGCAAGGCTGCTGTACTGTTGCTGTCACCAGCAAGGCTACTGTACTGTTGCACTGTAACTTACACAATATGACGCAGCTTATATCCGCCCGTCTTCAAGGAGCCTTCCTAGAAAGTTCTGTATCTTGGCTCATCAGTTTCCAAAGGACAGCTTCTCCTCCATTGTGTGGTAACTGCGCCACAGTAACGTGGTAAACAGCATGCTGTCACCTGGTGGACATAGCTTGACCTAGTTACATGTGAACCTAACACCAGAACAATCACAGCTACCCCTGGTGTTGCTACTTCTGCCTCTACCTAAGTTGTGCCCCAACTTTCATCTTCTAGATAAGCTACTCACGCCCTGAACATATCCTCGCGCCCCAGCCTTGTTTTGCTCTGAGAGGAATATAACTATTTGTTTGGTAGTTTTTGGTAGATTATTGGATTCAGTGGGAAGTGCTAAATCCGTAGGGAACACACGGCAAACAGGAAATAGGATCTATGATCTATAAGGTTGTAGAACTGCTATAAAACTACATATACTTTTGTGCATCTTGCTAACTTTGAAGACTGCATTGGTAGGTACATAAGTAATATTATACAACTATTCTCCTTGTCTATTGTGAAGGATCATTAGATGATCACGGGGGAAACCTGCACATGTCATGCGCATAATTGTTTTATCTAAGTACATTTGTACATACCTGGTCATGTACTACTCACACTGATCTCATAACTTCAGGAATGAAGGTATTTAATATAGGGATTTAACTGTAATATGGGAAAGCACGTGGCCTTTACAACAGTGACACCTGCAATACCTTCTCAGTAAACAATAACACGTGCAACACTCATCAGTAAAAATTGACTATCTGCAACACAGCAAACCATGATACTTGCAATACTCATCAGCAAACCATAATACTTGCAACACAACAGTGATACTTGCAAAACTCAGCAAACTATACTTAGAACACTCAGCACACTATAATACTTGAAACAGCCTGGTCACAGACCGGGCAGCGGGGGCGTTGACCCCCCGAAACCCTCTCCAAGTTTACACAGCAGCAAACAAACTATAATACTTGAAACACTCATCAGCAACCAATCTCAGATGATAAGTATTGTAGAAAGCAAAGAGCGCAGTATTCATGTTGAGACCTTCACACGTAGACAGTGTAGACTGTGATTTTAACAATAACTACAACACAACAACTTAGTGAAATTATAGCCATAAACAACACAACATTCTAGACCATATTGTTGTAGACAAACAACAAAATAAAGGAAAAAGAAGTCCTAAGACTGAAGAATATTTTGAGCTGTAAGATCAGGCAGCCATCTTAGTATTAAACACCACAGAACACAAACACCCCAGATAAACCTACGTATCAAAATATAAACGTAAAGCAAGAAAAAATACCACGAAACAATTAGCAACAACAAGAATACCATCACACAAGGCTATATAAGGCGCAACAATTAAAACAATGAATAACTGTTAACGACTTTTTGAAAGAAGACGAAGTATACTCTGGACAGAGAGAGTTTTGGGAAAGACTGTTGACTCAATATTCTTGTGCTAAAGTAGAACAATAACTATAATAAGAATGAAAATAACGCCAGTGGTCCCGATACTTTGAACTACTGAGTATTATGGTTCAGCAGTGCAAGATGGTAGTGGTGGTTAACTATGGTTCAGCAGTGGAAGATGGTAGTGGTGGTTAACTATGGTTCAGCAGTGAAGATGGTAGTGTGGTTAACTATGGTTCAGCAGTGGAAGATGGTAGTGGTGGTTAACTATGGTTCAGCAGTGGAAGATGGTAGTGGTGGTTAACTATGGTTCAGCAGTGGAAGATGGTAGTGGTGGTTAACTATGGTTCAGCAGGGGAAGATGGTAGTGATGGTTAATTATGGTTCATGCAGGGGAAGATGGTAGTGGTGGTTAATTATGGTTTAGCAGGGGAAGATGGTAGTGGTGGTTAATTATGGTTCAGCAGGGGAAGATGTAGTGGTGGTTAACTATGGTTCAGCAGGGGAAGATGGTAGTGGTGGTTAACTATGGTTCAGCAGGGGAAGATGGTAGTGATGGTTAATTATGGTTCAGCAGGGGAAGATGGTAGTGGTGGTTAATTATGGTTCAGCAGGGGAAGATGGTAGTGGTGGTTAACTATGGTTCAGCAGGGGAAGATGGTAGTGATGGTTAATTATGGTTCAGCAGGGGAAGATGGTAGTGGTGGTTAATTATGGTTTAGCAGGGGAAGATGGTAGTGGTGGTTAATTATGGTTCAGCGGGGAAGATGGTAGTGGTGGTTAACTATGGTTCAGCAGGGAAGATGGTAGTGGTGGTTAACTATGGTTCAGCAGGGGAAGATGGTAGTGATGGTTAATTATGGTTCAGCAGGGGAAGATGGTAGTGATGGTTAATTATGGTTCAGCAGGGGAAGATGGTAGTGGTGGTTAACTATGGTTCAGCAGGGGAAGATGGTAGTGGTGGTTAACTATGGTTCAGCAGGGGAAGATGGTAGTGATGGTTAATTATGGTTCAGCAGGGGAAGATGGTAGTGGTGGTTAATTATGGTTCAGCAGGGGAAGACGGTTACCTGGAGGTTATTCCGGGGATCAACGCCCCCGCGGCCCGGTCCATGACCAGGCCTCCCGATGGATCAGGGCCTGATCAACTAGGCTGTTACTGCTGGCCGCACGCAGTCCGACGTACGAGCCACAGCCCGGCTGATCCGGCACTGACTTTAGGTATCTGTCCAGCTCTCTCTTGAAGGCAGCCAGGGGTTTATTGGCAATTCCCCTAATGCTTGATGGGAGGCTGTTGAACAGTTTTGGGCCCCGGACACTTATGGTGTTTTCCCTTAGTGTACCAATGGCGCCCCTACTTTTTATTGGCGGCATTTTGCATCGCCTGCCCAGTCTTTTACTTTCGTAGGGAGTGATTTCTGTGTGCAGATTTGGGACCATTCCTTCCAAGATTTTCCAAGTGTAGATTATGATATATCTCTCCCTCCTGCGTTCCAACGAGTACAAGTGCTTCCAAGCGTTCCCAGTAGTTAAGGTGCTTGACAGAACTTATACGTGCAGTAAAGGATCTCTGTACACTCTCTAGATCTGCGATTTCACCTGCTTTGTATGGAGATGTTAATGTACAGCAGTATTCCAGCTGGTTAATTATGGTTCAGCAGGGGAAGATGGTAGTGGTGGTTAATTATGGTTCACCAGGGGAAGATGGTAGTGGTGGTTAATTATGGTTCAGCAGGGGAAGATGGTAGTGATGGTTAATTATGGTTTAGCAGGGGAAGATGGTAGTGGTGGTTAATTATGGTTCAGCAGTGGAAGATGGTAGTGATGGTTAATTATGGTTCAGCAGTGGAAGATGGTAGTGATGGTTAATTATGGTTCAGCAGTGGAAGATGGTAGTGATGGTTAATTATGGTTCAGCAGTGGAAGATGGTAGTGGTGGTTAATTATGGTTCAGCAGGGGAAGATGGTAGTGATGGTTAATTATGGTTCAACAGTGGAAGATGTAGTGTGGTTATTATGGTTCAGCAGTGGAAGATGGTAGCGATGGTTAATTATGGTTCAGCAGTGGAAGATGGTAGTGGTGGTTAATTATGGTTCAGCAGGGGAAGATGGTAGTGATGGTTATGGTTCAACAGTGGAAGATGGTAGTGGTGGTTAATTATGGTTCAGCAGTGGAAGATGGTAGTGGTGGTTAATTATGGTTCAGCAGGGGAAGATGGTAGTGGTGGTTAATTATGGTTCAACAGTGGAAGATGGTAGTGGTGGTTAATTATGGTTCAGCAGGGGAAGATGGTAGTGATGGTTAATTATGGTTCAACAGTGGAAGATGGTAGTGGTGGTTAATTATGGTTCAGCAGTGGAAGATGGTAGTGGTGGTTAATTATGGTTCTGCAGTGGAAGATAGTAGTGGTGGTTAATTATGGTTCAGCAGTGGAAGATGGTAGTGGTGGTTAATTATGGTTCAGCAGGGGAAGATGGTAGTGATGGTTAATTAATGGTTCAACGTGGAAGATGGTAGTGGTGGTTAATTATGGTTCAGCAGTGGAAGATGGTTAGTGGTGGTTAATTATGGTTCTGCAGTGGAAGATAGTAGTGTGGTTAATTATGGTTCAGCAGTGGAAGATGGTAGTGGTGGTTAATTATGGTTCAGCAGGGGAAGATGGTAGTGATGGTTAATTATGGTTCAACAGTGGAAGATGGTAGTGGTGGTTAATTATGGTTCAGCAGTGGAAGATGGTAGTGGTGGTTAATTATGGTTCTGCAGTGGAAGATAGTAGTGGTGGTTAATTATGGTTCAGCAGTGGAAGATAGTAGTGATGGTTAATTATGGTTCAGCAGTGGAAGATGGTAGTGGTGGTTAATTATGGTTCAGCAGGGGAAGATGGTAGTGATGGTTAATTATGGTTCAACAGTGGAAGATGGTAGTGGTGGTTAATTATGGTTCAGCAGTGGAAGATGGTAGCGGTGGTTAATTATGGTTCAGCAGTGAAAGATGGTAGTGGTGGTTAATTATGGTTCAGCAGGGGAAGATGGTAGTGGTGGTTAATTATGGTTCAGCAGGGGAAGATGGTAGTGGTGGTTAATTATGGTTCAGCAGGGGAAGATGGTAGTGGTGGTTAATTATGGTTTAGCAGGGGAAGATGGTAGTGGTGGTTAATTATGGTTCAACAGGGGAAGATGGTAGTGGTGGTTAATTATGGTTTAGCAGGGGAAGATGGTAGTGGTGGTTAATTATGGTTTAGCAGGGGAAGATGGTAGTGGTGGTTAATTATGGTTCAGCAGGGAAAGATGGTAGTGGTGGTTAATTATGGTTCAACAGGGGAAGATGGTAGTGGTGGTTAATTATGTTTAGCAGGGGAAGATGGTAGTGGTGGTTAATTATGGTTTAGCAGGGAAGATGGTAGTGGTGGTTAATTATGGTTCAGCAGGGGAAGATGGTAGTGGTGGTTAATATGGTTCAGCAGGGGAAGATGTGTAGTGGTGGTTAATTATGGTTCAGCAGTGGAAGATGGTAGTGGTGGTTAATTATGGTTCAGCAGGGAAGATGGTTAGTGGTGGTTAATTATGGTTCAACAAGGAAAGATGGTAGTGATGGTTAATTATGGTTCAGCAGGGGAAGATGGTAGTGGTGGTTAATTATGGTTCAGCAGGGAAAGATGGTAGTGGTGGTTAATTATGGTTCAGCTGGGAAAGATGGTAGTGGTGGTTAATTATGGTTCAACAAGGAAAGATGGTAGTGGTGGTTAATTATGGTTCAGCAGGGGAAGATGGTAGTGGTGGTTAATTATGGTTCAGCAGTGGAAGATGGTAGTGGTGGTTAATTATGGTTCAGCAGGGGAAGGTGGTAGTGTTGATTAATTATGGTTCAACAAGGAAAGATGGTAGTGATGGTTAATTATGGTTCAGCAGGGGAAGGTGGTAGTGTTGATTAATTATGGGTCAACAAGGAAAGATGGTAGTGATGGTTAATTATGGTTCAGCAGGGGAAGGTGGTAATTGTGGTTAATTATGGTTCAGCAGGGAAAGATGGTAGTTTTGGTTAATTATGGTTCAACAAGGAAAGATGGTAGTGGTGGTTAATTATAGTTCAGCAGGAAAAGATGGTAATGGTGGTTATGGTTCAGCAGGGGAAGATGGTAGTGGTGGTTAATTATGGTTCAGCAGGGAAAGATGGTAGTGGTGGTTAATTATGGTTCAGCAGGGAAAGATGGTAGTGGTGGTTAATTATGGTTCAGCAGGGAAAGATGGTAGTGGTGGTTAATTATGGTTCAGCTGGGAAAGATGGTAGTGGTGGTTAATTATGGTTCAGCTGGGAAAGATGGTAGTGGTGGTTAATTATGGTTCAGCTGGGAAAGATGGTAGTGGTGGTTAATTATGGTTCAGCAGGGAAACATGGCGGTGGTTAATACGTCAGCAAACAGTACTAGTGTCTACCCACACGGCCTTACCATTAACAATGAAATAGTTTGCTACTTCCTGTAGGGATTACCTGGAGGTCTCAAAGGCTGAATGTGTGGCCACTCTGAGACACAGTGTTCTCAGAGGCTGAATGTATGGCCACTCTGAGACACAGTGTTCTCTGAGGCTGAATGTGTGGCCACTCTGAGACACTGTGTTCTCAGAGGCTGAATGTATGGCCACTCTGAGACAACAGTGTTCTCTGAAGGCTGAATGTATGGCCACTCTGAGACACAGTGTTCTCTGAGGCTGAATGTATGGCCACTCTGAGACACAGTGTTCTCTGAGGCTGACTGTATGGCCACTCTGAGACACAGTGTTCTCTGAGGCTGAATGTATGGCCACTCTGAGACACAGTGTTCTCAGAGGCTGAATGTATGGCCACTCTGAGACACTGTTCTCTGAGGCTGAATGTGTGGCCACTCTGAGACAGTGTTCTCTGAGGCTGAATGTATGGCCACTCTGAGACACAGTGTTCTCTGAGGCTGAATGTATGGCCACTCTGAGACACAGTGTTCTCTGAGGCTGAATGTATGGCCACTCTGAGACACAGTGTTCTCTGAGGCTGAATGTATGGCCACTCTGAGACACAGTGTTCTCTGAGGCTGAATGTATGGCCACTCTGAGACACAGTGTTCTCTGAGGCTGAATGTGTGGCCACTCTGAGACACAGTGTTCTCTGAGGCTGAATGTATGGCCACTCTGAGACACAGTGTTCTCTGAGGCTGAATGTATGGCCACTCTGAGACACAGTGTTCTCTGAGGCTGAATGTGTGGCCACTCTGAGACACAGTGTTCTCAGAGGCTGAATGTATGGCCACTCTGAGACACTGTTCTCTGAGGCTGAATGTGTGGCCACTCTGAGACACAGTGTTCTCTGAGGCTGAATGTATGGCCACTCTGAGACACAGTGTTCTCTGAGGCTGAATGTGTGGCCACTCTGAGACGCAGTGTTCTCTGAGGCTGAATGTATGGCCACTCTGAGACACGGGTTCTCTGAGGCTGAATGTGTGGCCACTCTGAGACACAGTGTTCTCTGAGGCTGAATGTATGGCCACTCTGAGACACAGTGTTCTCTGAGGCTGAATGTGTGGCCACTCTGAGACGCAGTGTTCTCTGAGGCTGAATGTGTGGCCACTCTGAGACACAGTGTTCTCTGAGGCTGAATGTATGGCCACTCTGAGACACAGTGTTCTCTGAGGCTGAATGTGTGGCCACTCTGAGACGCAGTGTTCTCTGAGGCTGAATGTGTGGCCACTCTGAGACACAGTGTTCTCTGAGGCTGAATGTATGGCCACTCTGAGACACAGTGTTCTCTGAGGCTGAATGTGTGGCCACTCTGAGACACAGTGTTCTCTGAGCTGAATGTATGGCCACTCTGAGACACAGTGTTCTCTGAGGCTGAATGTATGGCCACTCTGAGACGCAGTGTTCTCTGAGGCTGAATGTGTGGCCACTCTGAGACGCAGTGTTCTCTGAGGCTAAAATGTGTGGCCACTCTGAGACACAGTGTTCTCTGAGGCTGAATGTATGGCCACTCTGAGACACAGTGTTCTCTGAGGCTGAATGTGTGGCCACTCTGAGACACAGTGTTCTCTGAGGCTGAATGTGTGGCCACTCTTAGACACAGTGTTCTCTCAGAGGCTGAATGTGTGGCCACGTTGAGGCGCAATGTTCAGTGCATGGCTTTATCTGTCCAGGGGTTGTGGTTCGTACGTTGAATTGCGTGCAGCCAGCAGTAACAGCCTGGTTGATCAGGCCCTGATCCATCATGAGGCCTGGTCACAGACCGGGCCGCGGGGGCGTTGACCCCCGGAACTCACTCCATTGTATGTTACCGGAGTCATGTTTAACACCATGTAAGGTATACCTGTTGAAGATTGAGACACTTATGCAGCATATGGGAATCTTTATTCAGGAAACGTTTCGCCACACAGTGGCTTCATCAGTCCAATACAAAGAGGAAGGCGTAAGGAGAGGAGTATGAGGTAATCAGTCCCTCAGCCTGGAGTCGATGTGTTCAGTCCATCAATCTTGTAGAATGTACAGCATAGGGCCGTAGACGTGGCTTATATACTGTAGTGAGGTGACTTGAAGCAGACGGAGGCTGGATCATAGTGGTACCATCCACTAGTCGAAGTAGGTCTTTGTCCAAAGGTTGGACAAGCGTTGAAGAATTCTTTGTAAGAAGATCCCATGATGCTGCAGTGTCTGCAGGTATACCTGTGATGCGTTTCCAGAGGTTTTCAAACTTCCGTAGCCCTGCCCTGGGCCAGGCTTGTCTGGTGTTTGCCTGGTTAACCAGGCTTTGGCTGTTGGTGGCCCGCTGACCCACATATCCATCACAGCCTGGTTGATCTGGCAACTGGCGGAGGTGGTGATTCCTAGTTTATTCTTGAAAACTTCTACACTTTGTGCCGGCAGTGTTTCTGATATCTTCTGGTAAAATGTTTAGTAGTCTGGTACCACGGATGTTGATACAATGTTCCCTTATTGTGCCCACGGTGCCCATATTTTCACTGAGTTTATTGTACATTTTCTTCCATATCTCACTCCACTACGCATTTATTAACGACTGTTCAAGCTGTCAGTACCCTGAGTCAAACGTATGCACCACAACCTGGGTGATCAAGAACTGTTTTCCAGGAATTTGTCGAGTTCCATCTTGAAGACAGCAAGAAGTTTGTTGAGCTTCCTCAAGCATGAATGTTGAAGAGTCGTGGTGTGTGAGTGTTGCTGCTAGTTGTCAAAGGCACTTGTCGACAAACACTTGGTCTCTGTGTGTGTGTACACTCACCTAATTGTGCTCAAAGGGGTCCATTCATAGCTCCTGGCCCCCGCCTCTTTATTGGTCTCTACTAGGTCCACTCTCTCTCTGCTCCGTGCTTGCGTGCGCGTGTTTTGGGGAGGGGGTTAAGACTACCGTCATGGGAAAACAGTTGTCATGGTCTCTGGCTCCTGCTACCACCACTCCCCCGCCACCACAACAACCACCAGCTGCTGCTCTCAACTCCCACCCCTCATCCACCCCTCCATATACCCCCCATCCCTTCCCAGCCATACCCCCTCCATCCATTTCCCTCCACACCCCTCCATCCCTTCACCTGCATACCCTCCTCAATCCATTCCCCTCCATCCCTCCCCCCACTCCATCAAACACACTACACTGGTGTCCTCTCCCGCTACACTGAATATAAACCAAAGTGTATATCTCTCAGTGTACATGTATAATGAAATATATCAGCTTGTGTACAATTGAGTGTGTACCTGTGCACATACACCGAGAAGTGCATTTTTCACTGCATGTACACCGGGAGAAGCGTACATTTAGCACATATAAACCAAGAGGTACTAGAGTGTTCATATTGTGCAGCGAAGTGTCTGCATCTGTTTATATATATATATATAATATATATAATAGAGAGAGAGAGAGAGAAAAATTGATATCGGGTGTATTGACATCGAGTAGTGTATCCCTCAGTGTATATACAAAGGGTATACACAAAAATACACCAGCAGTGCGCTTTTACCCTAATCTACATAACAGTTATACTGTGGGAACAAAAACTACATTTAGCTGTCATATTCCATTACACAGGATAGATTACCCTGTCATATTCCATTACACAGGATGGGTTACCCTGTCATATTCCATTACACAGGATAGATTACCCTGTCATATTCCATTACACAGGATAGATTACCCTGTCATATTCCATTACACAGGATGGGTTACCCTGTCATATTCCATTACACAGGATAGATTACCCTGTCATATTCCATTACACAGGATGGGTTACCCTGTCATATTCCATTACACAGGATAGATTACCCTGTCATATTCCATTACACAGGATGGGTTACCCTGTCATATTCCATTACACAGGATAGATTACCCTGTCATATTCCATTACACAGGATAGATTACCCTGTCATATTCCATTACACAGGATGGGTTACCCTGTCATATTCCATTACACAGGATAGATTACCCTGTCATATTCCATTACACAGGATAGATTACCCTGTCATATTCCATTACACAGGATGGGTTACCCTGTCATATTCCATTACACAGGATAGATTACCCTGTCATATTCCATTACACAGGATAGATTACCCTGTCATATTCCATTACACAGGATAGATTACCCTGTCATATTCCATTACACAGGATAGATTACCCTGTCATATTCCATTACACAGGATAGATTACCCTGTCATATTCCATTCACAGATAGATTACCCTGTCATATTCCATTACACAGGATAGATTACCCTGTCATATTCCATTACCAGGATAGATTACCTGTCATATTCCATTAACACAGGATAGATTACCCTGTCATATTCCATTACACGATAGATTACTGTCATATTCCATTCACAGAGGTTACTGTCTATCCAACACTGTAGTTACCTGTCTATTCCATTACACAGGATAGATTACCTGTCATATTCCATCATACTCAGGATAGATTACCCTGTCATATTTCCTTACACGATGGGTACCACTGTCATATTCCTTCACAGATGGTTAGCCCTGCCATTTCATTAAACAGGATTAGATACCCTGTCATTTCCATGTACAAGGAAGATTACCTGTCATATTCCATTCACAGATGGTTCCCTGTCATATTCCATTACCAGATAGATTACCCTCATATTCCATTACACAGGATAGATTACCAGTCATATTCCATTACCAGATGGTACCCTGTCATATTCCATTCACAGATGGTTACCCTGCATTCCTTAAACAGATCAGATTACCCGTCATATTTCATTACACAGGATAGATTACCCTGTCATTTCCATCACACGGATATATTACCCTGTCATATTCCAATTACACAGATATATTACCCTGTCATATTCCTTACACAGAGATACCCGCACTATCCATTACACAGATGGGTTACCTTGTCTATTCCCATACACAGATAGATTAACCATGTCATATTCCATTACAGATGGGTTACCCTGTACATATTCCATTTACAAGGGAGTATTACCCTGTCAATTCCATTACACGAAGATACCCGTCATATTCCCATTACACAGGATAGATTACCTGTCATATTCCATTAACCACAGGATGGGTTACCCTGTTCTATTCCATTACACAGATAGATTACCCTGTCAGTTCATTCCAGGATGGTTATATTATATCATTACACAGATAATTACCTGTCATATTCCATTAACAGGATAATATACCTGCATATTCATTACACAGGATAGTATACCTGTATATTCCATTACACAGGATGGTTAACCTGTATATTCCATACACAGGATAGATTACCCTGTATATTCCATTACACAGATTGGTTACCCTGTCGTATTCATTACACAGATAGATTACCCTGTCATATCCATTGCAAGGATAGATTACACCTGTCATTTTCCATTACAAGGTAGATTACCCTGATTACATAACAGGATGGTTACCACTGTCGTATTCAATTAACACAGGTAGATTACCCTGTCATATTCCATTACACAGGATAGATTACCCTGTCATATTCCATTACACAGGATAGATTACCCTGTCATATTCCATTACACAGGATAGATTACCCTGTCATATTCCATTACACAGGATAGATTACCCTATCATATTCCATTACACAGGATGGGTTACCCTGTCATATTCCATTACACAGGATAGATTACCCTGTCATATTCCATTACACAGGATGGGTTACCCTGTCATATTCCATTACACAGGTAGATTACCTGTCATATTCCATTACACAGGATAGATTACCCTGTCATATTCCATTACACAGGATAGATTACCCTGTCATATTCCATTACACAGGATAGATTACCCTGTCATATTCCATTACACAGGATAGATTACCCTGTCATATTCCATTACACAGGATGGGTTACCCTGTCATATTCCATTACACAGGATGGGTTACCCTGTCATATTCCATTACACAGGGTAGATTACCCTGTCATATTCCATTACACAGGATAGATTACCCTGTCATATTCCATTACACAGGATAGATTACCCTGTCATATTCCATTACACAGGATGGGTTACCCTGTCATATTCCATTACACAGGATAGATTACCCTGTCATATTCCATTACACAGGATGGGTTACCCTGTCATATTCCATTACAAGGATGGGTTACCCTGTCATATTCCATTAACAGGATAGATTACCCTGTCATATTCATACCAGATATACCCTTATATCCATCACACAGGATATATTACCCTGTCATATTCCATTACACAGGATAGGATTACCCTGTCATATTCCATTACACAGGATGATTACCCTGTCATATTCCATTACACAGATAGATTACCCTGTCATATTTCGTCTACACAGAGGGTTACCCTGTAATATTCCATTACACAGGATAGATTACCCTGTCATATTCCATTACACAGGATAGATTACCCTGTCATATTCCATTACACAGGATAGATTACCCTGTCATATTCCATTACACAGGATGGGTTACCCTGTCATATTCCATTACACAGGATGGGTTACCCTGTCATATTCCATTAAACAGGATAGATTACCCTGTCATATTCCATTACACAGGATGATTACCCTGTCATATTCCATCACACAGGATTTTACCCTGTCTATTCCATTAACAGATAGTTACCCTGTCATATTCCATTACAACAGGATAGATTACCCTGTCATATTCCATTACACAGAATAGATTACCCTGTCATATTCCATTACACAGGATGGGTTACCCTGTAATATTCCATTACACAGGATAGATTACCCTGTCATATTCCATTACACAGGATAGATGACCCTGTCATATTCCATTACACAGGATAGATTACCCTGTCATATTCCATTACACAGGATGGGCTACCTTGTCATATTCCATTACACAGGATAGATTACCCTGTCATATTCCATTACACAGGATGGTTACCCTGTCATATTCCATTACACAGGTAGATTACCCTGTCATATTCCATTACACAGGATAGGTT
Organism: Cherax quadricarinatus; assembly: GCF_026875155.1. Taxonomy (NCBI): domain Eukaryota; kingdom Metazoa; phylum Arthropoda; class Malacostraca; order Decapoda; family Parastacidae; genus Cherax; species Cherax quadricarinatus. The sequence continues at coordinate 27,763,288 of NC_069406.1, forward strand.
ACCCTTCATATTCCATTACACAGGATAGATTACCCTGTCATATTCCATTACAACAGGATGGTTACCCTGTCATATTCCATTACACAGGATAGATTACCCTGTCATATTCCATACACAGGATAGATTACCTGTCATATTCCATTACACAAGATGGGTTACCCTGTCATATTTCATTACACAGGGTACATTACCCTGTCATATTCCATTACACAGGATAGATTACCCCGTCATATTCCATTACACAGGATGGGTTACCCTGTCATATTCCATTACACAGGATAGATTACCCTGTCATATTCCATTACACAGGATAGATTACCCTGTCATATTCCATTACACAGGATGGGTTACCTTGTCATATTCCATTACACAGGATGGGTTACCCTGTCATATTCCATTACACAGGATAGATTACCCTGTCATATTCCATTACACAGGATAGATTACTCTGTCATATTCCATTACACAGGATAGATTACCCTGTCATATTCCATCACACAGGATAGGTTACCCTGTCATATTCCATTACACAGGATAGATTACCCTGTCATATTCCATTACACAGGATAGATTACCCTGTCATATTCCATTGCACAGGATAGATTACCCTGTCATATTCCATTACACAGGATATATTACCCTTTCATATTCCATTACACAGGGTAGATTACCCTCTCATATTCCATTACACAGCGGAGATTACCCTGTCATATTCCATTATACAGGGTAGGTTACCCTGTCATATTCCATTACACAGGTAGATTACCTTGTCATATTTCATTACACAGGGTAATAACCTGTCTTCATACGGGTATTACCTGTCATATTCCATTACACAGTATAGATTACCCTGTCATATTCCATTACACAGGATAGATTACCCTGTCATATTCCATTACACAGGATAGATTACCCTGTCATATTCCATTACACAGGATGGGTTACCTTGTCATATTCCATTACACAGGATAGATTACCCTGTCATATTCCATTACACAGGGTAGATTACCCTGTCATATTCCATTACACACGGTAGATTACCCTGTCATATTCCATTACACAGGATAGATTACCCTGTCATATTCCATTACACAGGATAGATTACCCTGTCATATTCAATTACACAGGGTAGATTACCCTGTCATATTCCATTACACAGGGTATATTACCCTGTAATATTCCATTACACAGGATAGATTACCCTGTCATATTCCATTACACAGGGTAGATTACCCTGTCATATTCCATTATAAGGTAGATTACCCTGTCATATTCTATTTCACAGGGTAGATTACCCTGTCATATTCCATTATAACAGGTAGATTACCCTGTCATATTCCATTACACAGGATAGATTACCCTTTCATATTCCATTACTAGGGTAGATTACCCTGTCATATTCCATTACACAGGTAGATTACCCTGTCATATTCCATTACACAGGGTAGGTTACCCTGTCATATTCCATTACACAGGGTAGATTACCCTCTCAATTCCATTACCCAGGGTAGATTACCCTGTCATATTCCATTACACACGGTAGATTACCCTGTCATATTCCATTACACAGGGTAGATTACCCTGTCATATTCATTACACAGGGTAGATTACCCTCTCATATTCCATTACACAGGGTAGATTACCCTGTCATATTCCATTACACCGGGTAGATTACCCTGTCATATTCCATTACACAGGGTAGATTACCCTGTCATATTCCATTACACAGGGTAGATTACCCTGTCATATTCCATTACACAGGGTAGATTACCCTGTCATATTCCATTACACAGGGTAGATTACCCTGTCATATTCTATTACACAGGGTAGATTACCCTGTCATATTCCATTACGCAGGGTAGATTACCCTGTCATATTCCATTACACAGAGTAGATTACCCTGTCATATTCCATTACACAGGATAGATTACCCTGTCATATTCCATTACTTAGGGTAGATTACCCTGTCATATTCCATTACACAGGGTAGATTACCCTGTCATATTCCATTATACAGGGTAGGTTACCCTGTCATATTCCATTACACAGGGTAGATTACCCTTTCATTCCATTACCCAGGGTAGATTACCCTGTCATATTCCATTACACAGGATAGATTACCCTGTCATATTCCATTACACAGGGTAGATTACCCTGTCATATTCCATTACACAGGGTAGATTACCCTCTCACATTCCATTACACAGGGTAGATTACCCTGTCATATTCCATTACACTCGGTAGATTACCCTGTCATATTCCATTACACAGGGTAGATTACCCTGTCATATTCCATTAGAGGGTGGATTACCCTGTCATATTCCATTACACAGGGTAGATTTCCCTGTCATATTCCATTACACAGGGTAGATTACCCTGTCATATTCCATTACACAGGGTAGATTACCCTGTCATATTCCATTACACAGGGTAGATTACCCTGTCATATTCTATTACACAGGGTAGATTACCCTGTCATATTCCATTACACAGGGTAGATTACCCTGTCATATTCCATTACACAGGGTAGATTACCCTGTCATATTCCATTACACAGGGTAGATTACCCTGTCAATTCCATACGCAGGTAGATTACCCTGTCATATTCCATTACACAGGGTAGATTACCCTGTCATATTCCATTACACAGGATAGATTACCCTGTCATATCCTCCAGGTATTACCTATCAATCCTACACAGGATAGATTACCCTGTCATATTCCATTACACAGGATAGATTACCCTGTCATATTCCATCACACAGGATGGGTTGCCCTGTCATATTCCATTACACAGGGTAGATTACCCTGTCATATTCCATTACACAGGGTAGATTACCTTGTACATTTATAGATTACCTTGTCATATTCCATTATACAGGACAGATTACCCTGTCATATTCCATTTCGCAGGGTAGATTACCCTGTCATATTCCACCAATTTCCCAGTTTCTTAACATGCTTTTACTTGTGTGGTTGCCATACTAGACTTGACTTCTACAAAGGGTTCAGAAAGACCATGTTGAAATTCCTGAAGAATACTTTTTTTTTTGTGTGTGTGTGTGTGTGTGTGTGTGTGTGTGTGTGTGTGTGTACGCACCTAATTGTACTCACCTAACTGAGGCTGCAAGGGTCGAAACTCAGCTCCTGGCCCCGCCTCTTCACTGATCGCTACTAGGTCTTTCTCTCTGTTTCCAAAGCTTTGTCATACCTCGTCTTAAAGCTATGTATGGTTCCTGCCTCCACTACATCACTTGTTAGGCATTCCACTTCCTGACGACTCTATGAAGAAATACTTCCTAACATCCCTCTGACTAGTCTGAGTCTTCAGCTTCCAATTATAACCCCTTGTTTCTGTGTCCCCTCTCTGGAACAACCTGTCTCTGTCTACCTTATCTATTCCACGCAGTATTTTGTATGTCGTTATCATGTCTCCCCTGACCCACCTGTCCTCCAATGTCGTTAGTCCGATTTCCCACAACCTTTCTTCGTAGGACATACCCTGAGCTCCGGAACTAGCCTTGTTGCAAACCTTTGCACTTTCTCTAATTTCTTGACGTGTTTGACCAAGTGTGGGTTCCAAACTGGTGCTGCATACTCCAGTATGGGCCTGATGTACACAGTGTACAGTGTCTTGAACGATTCCTTACTAAGGTCTCGGAACGCTATTCTCAGGTTTGCCAGGCGCCCGTATGCTGCAGCAGTTATCTGGTTGATGTGTGCCTCCGGAGACATGCTCGGTGTTATGGTCACCCCAAGATCTTTCTCCTTGAGCGAGGTTTGCAGTCCTTGGCCACCTAGTCTATATTCTGTCTACGGTCTGCTTTGCCCTTCTCCGATCTTCATGACTTTGCATTTGGCAGGGTTGAATTCAAGAAGCCAGTTGCTAGACCAGGTGTCCAGCCTGTCCAGGTCTCTTTGAAGTCCTGCCTCGTCCTCATCTGATTTAATTCTCCTCATTAACTTCACATCTGCGAACAGGGACACCTCTGAGTCTATCCCTTCCATCATGTCATTCACATATACCAGAAATAGCACTGGTCCTAGGACCGATCCCTGTGGGACCCCGCTCGTCATGGTGCCCACTGTGATAACTCATCCCGTACCATGATTCTTTGTTGCCTCCCTGTCAGATATTCTCTGATCCATTGCAGTTCCCTTCCTGTTATACGCGCCTGATCCTCTAGTTTATGCACTAGTCGCTTGTGAGGAACTGTGCGAAGGCCTTGCAGTCCAAGAAAATGCAATCAACCCACCCCTCTCTCTCGTGTCGCACTTCAGTAACTTTGTCATAAAACTCCAGAAGGTTTGTGACACAGGATTTGCCTTCCATGAATCCATGCTGGTTGTCGCTTATAATCTTGTTCCGTTCCAGGTGTTCCACCACTCTCCTCCTGATAATCTTATCCATAACGTTGCATACTATACAGGTCAGTGACACAGGTCTGTAATTTAGTGCCTCTTTTCTGTCTCCTTTTTTAAAAATGGGAACTACATTTGCGGTCTTCCATACCTCAGGTAGTGTGTGTGTGTGTGTGTGTGTGTGTGTGTGTGTGTGTGTGTGTGTGTGTGTGTGTGTGTGTGTGTGTGTGTGTGTGTGTGAGAGAGAGAGAGAGAGAGAGAGAATCTGATACAGTTCTTCACATAAAATGTTGTCCCAGTGAAAACATGTTCTGCAGCGGTGTTCTAGTGTACATAACAATGTTCTACAGCAGTGTTTTGCAGTATTCTACTAGTGGTCTTTAACGGTGTTCTTCAGCAATGCTACATTCAGGCCTTAAAAAGAGCAGACAAAACTCCATTACATAAATTAAGCAGTAGCCCTAACATCATATACGTATGTTAGACCAGTAGCAATAACATCGGACATCACATATTAGAGACCAGTAGCAGTAACATCACACACACGTATTAGAGACCAGTAGCACTAACATTACACACGATTAGGGACCAGCAGAACTAACATCATACATCATAAGCCTCTAAAAAGGCGATGAGACACCAAATTACAAGCTATGTTACACCACAATTTATACAACCCAAACCAGCATGGATGTAAAGCCGGAACATCATGCTTGTCACACCTGAAGTTGGGCAACTGAGGGATGCTTTCTGGGGTCAACGTCCTCGCAACCTGGTCCCAGACCAGGCCTCGTGGTGGATGAAGGCCTGATCAACCAGGCAGGCCGACGTACGAACCACAGCCCCGATGATTATGAACTGGCTTCAGCAACTTGTCGTTCCCTCTTGGAGAAAGCTAAGAGTCTATTGGTAAATCCTTTATGGAGGGATGTTGAAACCATTGTGACAGGATTACAGAGGCGTTGAAGAAAGCAGATGTGATGTACACGGATTTCAAAAAGGCGTTTGACAGATGCGATCTGGTAATTGCACATGGCGATGGTATAACGGGGGAAGTAGGAAGATGGATATTCACCCTTCTGATATACAGAATACAGAGTAGCAGTAAGCAGAGCAAAATCCAGCATTAGCAAATTAAAAAGCTCAGTACTTCAAGCCACGGTCCTGGAGCGTCTTTTGTTTATCTTCATAGTGGATATAGATAACGCTCGTCACAGTTTCTTATCCTTCGCGGAGGATGCCAATATAAGCATGAAAATCATATCGGTAGATTCAGAAAAATTGCAAGAAGATACAAGCAAAATCTTTCAGCGGTGACTATTTAAAACGGCTTAAATATGGAAAGAATGTACTCAAAACGGACACTATACAAAATGCAAGGTCATCAAATAGAAAGTAAGCAATACGTGAAGGACCTGGGTGTAATATTTTCAGAGGACTTTTCTTTTAAAGAGAACAATAAGGCAAGTATCGCGAGATTGAGGAAATGGCAGGATGGATAATGAGGGCTTTCAAAACAGTGGAAATAGTGTACATTATGACACTATTCATATAACCTGTGCTCTCGCTTCAAGTTACTGACCGAAGCACAGGAAAGACAGATACATGAAAAGAGCCTAATTCTAAATCTGCTACTTTCATAACATACTGAAGTCGTCAGTGTTTTGGGTGATTAATGGCTCGCTAAACACCGAGTCGTACTGGGATTTCTTTGTTGCTGCCAGTGTATGTTCCATCTTAAATCAAGGGCACGATTATAGATGTTTTCGCCCTGGATTCGGCATACAGAGTATTGGATTTTCCACATTCTGTATGGCTTTTAGGGCTCCTTCCTCTCGTCCGGACTCTGTAGATGCATTCAATTGAAACACGTTAATTAATTCAATAGCAGTGTTATTCCGTCTTCAGAAAGTCTTCTGCCTTTAAAGGAGCTGTTATATCGTCCATTTCACCTGCAACCTCTCCTCCTCCTCCTAGATTAGGTAAATTTAACCTAATGAATAATATTCGCATATTTAAATTGTTTTAAACTGGTTATGTTGAGTGAACCTACAGACAACTGGTGTACTGCGTGAAACACAGTGGGTCTAGCAGTTAATAAACGACGTTGGGTGTAAACGAAGAACAACATGGGTGTGTTAGCCAATTAACAGTACGCAGTGCGTTCTATAAGATCTAAAGATAATAAAACGAACAGTACTAAAATATGGCATCGATGGTTCTGCCAGGATGTGTAGTGACCAGTTATCTACAAACCCGTTCCCTCGACCCCACCCTTCCTGTCTACAGCTGTGATTTCCGTTATCTACACGCCATTGTTCTGGCGGGTGAGATGTACTAACCGGATCTCACCTTGTGTTGTACAGCAAGTGATAATCACACCCGTAGGTGCAGGACAAACACAGGGTGCATTCTGTATAAAAAAAAAGGCATAAGTGGTCTGTAGTAAACGAACAATAAATTAGAACAAGGAGACTGTGATTCCTGAATCTGCCAGTGTCTACACCCAGTGGTGTGTGCCAGTGTGTCTACACCCAGTGGTGTGTCTGCCAGTATATCTACACCCAGTGGCGTGTCTACAGTCTGTGGTGTGTCTGCCAGTGTATCTACACTCAGTGGTGTGTCTGCCAGTGTATCTACACCCAGTGGTGTGTCTGCCAGTGTATCTACAACCAGTGGTGTGTCTACAGCCTGTGGTGTGTCTGCCAGTGTATCTACACCCAGTGGTGTGTCTGCCAGTGTATCTACACCCAGTGGCGTGTCTGCCAGTGTATCTACACTCAGTGGTGTGTCTACACCCAGTGGTGTGTCTGCCAGTGTATCTACACTCAGTGGTGTGTCTACACCCAGTGGTGTGTCTGCCAGTGTACTACCTAGGTGTCTACACCCAGTGGTGTGTCTGCCAGTGTATCTACACCCAGTGGTGTGGTGCTACACCCAGTGGTGTGTCTGCCAGTGTATCTACACCCAGTGGTGTGTCTGCCAGTGTATCTACACCCAGTGGTGTGTCTGCCAGTGTATCTACACCCAGTGGTGTGTCTACACCCAGTGGTGTGTCTGCCAGTGTATCTACACCAGTGGTGTGTCTGCCAGTGTATCTACACCCAGTGGTGTGTCTGCCAGTGTATCTACACCCAGTGGTGTGTCTACACCCAGTGGTGTGTCTGCCAGTGTATCTACACTCAGTGGTGTGTCTACACCCAGTGGTGTGTCTGCCAGTGTGTCTACACCCAGTGGTGTGTCTGCCAGTGTATCTACACTCAGTGGTGTGTCTACACCCAGTGGTGTGTCTGCCAGTGTATCTACACCCAGTGGTGTGTCTGCCAGTGTATCTACACCCAGTGGTGTGTCTGCCAGTGTATCTACACTCACTGGTGTGTCTACAGCCTGTGATGTCTCAGTGTATATACTCTGAATATACTCTAATTCCTATTTTAATTATTAAAGTATACTTGACTGGTGGTGTATGGGTGACATGTAGCCTTAATGATGACCACAGTGTATTCGATAGGCTTTAAACCTAATAAAGCAACCAACCAGCGCTGGGTATGCTCTGGTGCCCACCGGGGCAAAGAAATTGCTTGCATGGTTCCGTGTGCGCGTGTGTGTGTGTGTGTGTGTGTGTGTGTGTGTGTGTGTGTGTGTGTGTGTGTGTGTGTGTGTGTGTGTGTGTGTTTGACTCAAATCGTAATGACACGATTGCTGGAGTTTTGAGACTCTATGACCGCGGGTTCAATCCCGGCCGGGGGTATGGTTTGTGTGTGTTTTATATGTGTTCGCAATGGACGAGTATCATCCCCTCTGCATGTGTGCGCACGCGCGTGCGTGCACGTGCATGTACGTGTGTGTGTTGTAGCGGGGTCCAGCTGCTGCCTTTGTCAGAGTCATCCAGGGAACAAAGCAGCCCCGATAAGCAGACCCCAGGTTAGTGTGGGTGAGCCTTGTGTTGTCTAGCAGTGTGGGAGCACTCACCCACACCACCACACAGCCTCACACCACAACTCACCACCACTGGCTATACACTGCTCCCCACTGCCAGCAACAAGAGAACAGTGGGCACACGCCTAGCTAATGCAATATACAGCACTAAAACTTGATGTGCACTCTCACTGAAGTGGTACTCTGAGCGACTACTTGAAACTGCTGCACAAAGTGCTCCTGTGTCAGAACCTACGTTAACTGCTGCATAGAAACAGCATCAAACAGGGTGAAACAGTGCTGTCAAGAAGTTGTGGAAGACACTTATGTACAGTTCAGGACAGTTATTATAGGAAGCATTTCGCTACGAGTGGCTTCTTCAGGCCTAATACAGAGGTAACTAAGAAACTTGACTCCTGGCTTGGTTACAAGTACTTTTGGCAGTTTGGGAGACACAGATGATGATCAAACTAAATGCAAATTATGTGGTCAGACATATGGTCACTGTCTTGAATACTGTGCTTAATTGTCCACTTATTGAAGAATGTAGAGACAGACTGTGATATGTCAAGATATCTTATTAATGAAAATAAGATACCAGATATACTAAGCAAATTTCCTAAATTTGTTTCTAACAGGTAAGTGAACTGTAGATATAAATCATCTAAAATCTAAATGTACACCTGTAACCCTTTTGGGGTCTAGTTCCTAGGCCTTTTGTGTATCCATATGCTCTTGCGCTACCCTCCACAGGATGGATATGGGGTGCACAAACTAGCCACTTCGGTGGCAAAATTTAATCAAATCTCTAAATCTGCCACTATATAAACTCGTATTTTGGTTATCTCTGTGGATTAAGACACATGTGCAACAGTTGGGTATCTTTATTGATGAAACGTTTCGCCTACACAGTAGGCTTCTTCAGTCATATACAGAGGGAGTAGTAGTAATAAAATAAAAGATGATGTAATCAGTCCATCAACCTTGGAGAAAAAGTATTTGAAGTGGTCACTCCCTCGGCCTGGAGAAGAGTTCAGTTCCACGGTGCAAAATACCCGTGATAAACACCCAGGGTGCACTAAGTATATCTAAGATACAGGGTATTTCACTAGTAGGAGACCCCGAGTTAATACTCACGTAGTTGCAACCATAAATGTAATATCTTGGGGCCTCATACGAGCAACTAATACCTCGGGGCTTCCTACGAGTAGGAGGCCCAGAGATGGTACTCACGTAGTTGCAACCGTAAATGTAATATCTTGGGGCCTCATACGAGCAACTAATACCTCGGGGCTACCTACGAGTAGGAGGCCCCGAGTTATCGTTTACTACAGACATAATATACAAACAAGACAGTTGCAACTACGGACTACCAACTCGGGGCCTCCTACGAGTGAAACACCCTGTATAATACATTAAGTGTACAGGGACCAAGACTCAACACCCTCCGTTTATACGCAAGGCAAATTACCAACAGACCCCTGGCTATCTTCAAGAGAGAACTTGATAAATTTCTGAAGCTGGTTCCTGATCAGCCGGGCTGTAGTTTGTACGATGGACTGCGTGCGGCCAGCAGTAACGGCCTGGTTCATCAGTCCTTGATTCACCAGGTCTGGTCTGGGACCCAGCCACGGGGTCGTTGATCTCCAAAAGCATTCTTCAGGTATGGTGGGGCCAGAAGCAATGACTTGAATGGTCCCTACTGAACTCAGAGGAATAATAATAATAATTTCAACAAACCGGCCGTATCCCACCGAAGCAGGGTGGCACAAAAAGAAAAACGAACATTTCTCTTTTAAACTTTAATATACACAGAAGAAGGGGGTTACTAGCCTCTTGCTCCCGGCATTTCAGTCGCCTCTTACGACACGCATGGCTTACGGAGAAAGAATTCTGTTCCTCTTCCCCATTAACGCTAATTAGCGCTAAAACCGCAAGGATGGTATAGAGAAGCGTCGCAGTAGGTCTAGGGGCCCATGCTAGGTAGGTCATACCTGAGCACCTGACACGGGGAGGTTCGTAAGGTACTGCCAGCACCAAATGACTGACCAAGCCAGCAGCAACCAGTAACCTCCTCCTCCGGGGCGATGATCCCCGGAACCACCAACAGGAAGACGACAGGTGAGGCACCTACCTGCCTGGTCCTCCATCACCACCACCACCTGGCTGGCGTCTGCGCCACCTGCCCACACGCCTGCCTCACCACCTGAGCCACACTCACCTGTAACCACAAAAAGAAATACAGGTGAACACCTCTATATATTAAGATCAACACAGTGTATATACACCGAGAAGTGTACATCTGTGTATATACACCGAGAAGTGTACATCTGTGTATATACACCGAGAAGTGTACATCTGTGTATATACACCGAGAGGTGTATATACTGTACACTGAGAATTTATTTTGATCACTATTTTGGGGATTAGAGTATTCTCGGCTGGAGGTGAACAGGTGACATGCAGCCTTAATAACCCTCGTGTAGTAGACAGGCTTTAAATCCCCACTAACCAAGAGTGTATATTCTGAGTAGCATTGATGTGTGTGTTCTTCACGAGGCGCACGACACTGATGTATATAATGATATATAAATCGATAAATTAATGTATGCACTGATGTATACATGAATAGAGAAATTGTATATACATAGATGTATACAGTATGTATGTATGTTGGATGTATAATGTATACATCGCATCCTGTATTACTGATCACAGGTGTACTATCAATGGCTGGCTAAGTTCCTTGTCACTTGAGAGTTCCGTTGAGCTCTCAGACGAGAGCTCAACCGGCGAGTTTTGCTTACATGAGCACAAATTGGCGAGAGCGCGCGCGCACACACACACGCAGCATATCAGAACAGCCAACCACATAACTACGCAGGGAAACAGGAAATGTACGTTTATGTTGGTGTTGGTGAGCAGCAGCAGCAGCAGCAGCAGAAGCAGCAGAAGCAGCAGCAGCAGCAGAAGCAGCAGCAGAAGCAGCAGCAGCAGAAGCAGCAGCAGCAGAAGCAGCAGCAGAAGCAGCAGTAGCAGAAGCAGCAGCAGCAGAAAGCAGCAGCAGCAGAAGCAGCAGCAGCAGAAACAGCAGAAGCAGCAGCAGAAGCAGC
>NC_069406.1:27779680-27822180 GCF_026875155.1 Cherax quadricarinatus
AAGGTATCATGAGTCAGTACAGTACATGTCAAGGTATCATAAGTCAGTACAGTACATGTCAAGGTATCATGAGTCAGTACAGTACATGTCAAGGTATCATGAGTCAGTACAGTACATGTCAAGGTATCATGAGTCAGTACAGTACATGTCAAGGTATCATGAGTCAGTACAGTACATGTCAAGGTATCAGGAGTCAGTACAGTACATGTCAAGGTATCAGGAGTCGGTACAGTATATGTCAAGGTATCAGGAGTCGGTACAGTACATGTCAAGGTATCATGAGTCAGTACAGTACATGTCAAGGTATCAGGAGTCAGTACAGTACATGTCAAGGTATCAGGAGTCAGTACAGTACATGTCAAGGTAACAGGAATCAGTACACTACATGTCAAGGTATCAGGAGTCGGTACAGTACATGTCAAGGTATCATGAGTCAGTACAGTACATGTCAAGGTATCATGAGTCAGTACAGTACATGTCAAGGTATCATGAGTCAGTACAGTACATGTCAAGGTATCATGAGTCAGTACAGTACATGTCAAGGTATCAGGAGTCAGTACAGTACATGTCAAGGTATCAGGAGTCGGTACAGTATATGTCAAGGTATCAGGAGTCGGTACAGTACATGTCAAGGTATCATGAGTCAGTACAGTACATGTCAAGGTATCAGGAGTCAGTACAGTACATGTCAAGGTATCAGGAGTCAGTACAGTACATGTCAAGGTAACAGGAATCAGTACACTACATGTCAAGGTATCAGGAGTCGGTACAGTACATGTCAAGGTATCAGGAGTCAGTACAGTACATGTCAAGGTATCAGGAGTCGGTACAGTATATGTCAAGGTATCAGGAGTCGGTACAGTACATGTCAAGGTAACAGGAATCAGTACACTACATGTCAAGGTATCAGGAGTCAGTACAGTACATGTCAAGGTATCAGGAGTCAGTACAGTACATGTCAAGGTAACAGGAATCAGTACACTACATGTCAAGGTATCAGGAATCAGTAAAGTACTAGGTATCTAGGCACTAGGAGTCAGTACAGTACTACTTATCTAGGCACTAGGAGTCAGTACAGTACTACTTATCTAGGCACTAGGAGTCAGTACAGTACTACTTATCTAGGCACTAGGAGTCAGTACAGTACTACTTATCTAGGCACTAGGAGTCAGTACAGTACTACTTATCTAGGCACTAGGAGTCAGTACAGTACTACTTATCTAGGCACTAGGAGTCAGTACAGTACTACTTATCTAGGCACTAGGAGTCAGTACAGTACTACTTATCTAGGCACTAGGAGTCAGTACAGTACTGCGTATCTAGGCACTAGGAGTCAGTACAGTACTACTTATCTAGGCACTAGGAGTCAGTGCAGTACTAGGTACCTGGGTACTAGGAGTCAGTACAGTACTACTTATCTAGGCACTAGGAGTCAGTACAGTACTACTTATCTAGGCACTAGGAGTCAGTACAGTACTGCGTATCTAGGCACTAGGAGTCAGTACAGTACTACTTATCTAGGCACTAGGAGTCAGTGCAGTACTAGGTACCTGGGTACTAGGAGTCAGTACAGTACTAGGTACCTGGGAACTAGGAGTCAGTAAAATCACTAATGACAGTTATATTTTAGTTTTTAAATTAAACCAAATTTATCTCATTAATATGACAAAAAAATCCAGATATTTGATATAAAAATTCTTTCTCCGAGTTCTTTTATTTTTCTATCACACAAGAATGCCGCATTCGATCGGCTTCAAATTTTCACCGCTGGTGTACGCTAACTAAATCATAATTCATGCAACTATCAGCCTTAAGAATAACACCAAAATAATGAAGGTACGACAAAGAGTCTCAGAAACTGGTTCGGTTTACCAGGTGAGGCGACTGTCCAGTGAGGTGACTGCCCACTGAGGTGCCTCAGGTGATATGACTGTCAGGTGAGGCGACTGTCAGTTAAGGTGATTGTCAGGTGAGGCGACTGTCAGGTGAGGCGACTCAGGCGAGGTGAATCTCAGGTGAGAGGTGACTGGCTCCGTCCCCTCACGTCCCACCATTACTCGTCAGAAATTCTCACATCCGCCACACAACACACTACACACACTCACTACACACTCACTATATACACACACACCACACGCACAAACTATATATACACACTACACAAACTACACACACACACACACACACACTACACAAACTACATACATACACACTACACAAACTACATACATACACACTACACAAACTACATACACACACACTACACAAACTACATACACACACACTACACAAACTACATACACACACACACACTGCATACACACACACACTACACAAACTATATATCAACACACTACACCAACTACATACACACACTACACAAGCTATATATACACACACACTACGCACAATAAGGCTGATTAAGGAAGGAGTACTCGCAGATGACGATCAAGAAATTTGCGGGTATTTAGGCAGAAGATTTAAGTAGGTATTCACTGAGGAAACAAGAGACAGTGCCAGAGAGCAAGGGTGAAAGGGTTAATTAGCATATGTTTGATATTGTGTGTGTGTGTATATATATATATATATTTATATATATATATATATATATATATATATATATATATATATATATATATATATATATATGTGTGTGTGTGTGTGTGTGTGTTATGTATATATTAAAGGCTTAAGTTGTGAAACTGCTGTGTGTTGGACACATCAAAGTCTGTGGCACCAGACGGTATGTCAGCATGGATAATGAAAGAACAGAGCCTATAGATAATGATCTACATGCCCCTAGCGATGGGAAACCTAGCGGATATCTGGAAAGCTTCCAACGTTACAACATACAAGCAGGGGACAGACAAGAGGTAATGAATCGTAGGCCAGTATCACTAAGATGCATACTGTCCAAAGTATTGGTAAAGATAATCAGGAAAACGGTTGGTTAAGCACCTAGTGAGATGGGACTCGGTTGCAGGAGGTCAGCACGGATTTAGAGAAGGTAAGTACCCGCGTCAGGAAACACTTTCCCTGTTTCCTGACGAACCTTACCTAAGACAAATGATCACTGGAGTTCAACCAAAATACGTGCAAGGTTATTAAAACTCTGGATGGAGGGAGGCGAGCAGTCATATAATGCAGCTAGACGGGTGAGAAATTGCAAATATCACTCTAGGAGAAAAGGACCTTGGAGTGAACATAACACCCAACATATCACCAGGGATGTACATAAACCGCATAACATCTGCACCATATGCGAGGATAGCTAATCTAGGAACTTCCTTCAGAAACCCCAATAATCTTTTAGACTCTACACAACATGTATCAGGCCTATCATGGGTTCCCCGAGTTGGTCAAGCATGTACGAAAATGCGAAATGGTCTGGAGGTTCGCAGTGCTGAGGGAATTGAGTTATGAGGAGTGACTAATGGAAATTAATTTGGCGACCTTAGAAGAAAGGAATAGGAGAGACATGATTATGACATACAAGATAGACAAAGATATCTTTATAAGCGAAACGTTTCGCCAGTAAAAGGGGTATGAGAGGTAGCTAATTTGATCCAAGGAGAAGACTGTGAAAATTCCTCGGATCAAGAGTTCTTCGCCTGTATGAAGGTTCCCTTCCCCCTCCTTCAACAGTGAAGGTTAGAAGTTTAAACATGGAAAAAAAAACTTTGTGCCTGAGGCGAGAGTCAACCACATCACGGCAAGTGTTGCCTTCAAGGACCTGTGATATACCTTCCTACAGTATACTCACGTAGCTACCTTCCTGCACTTATCAAAAGTATACTCACGTAGCTACTAGCTTCCTACGCTCCCCAAAGGTATACTGACATTGCTAGCTTCCTAGGCTTCCCAAAGGTATACGTACTTAAGTAACTAACTACCTACATTTCCCTAAGGTAATTTTCATAGCTAGCTCCTACACTTATCAAAGGTAAACTCACTTACCTTTCCCCTCAAAGTCAAGGAAGCAGACATAACTATATGATGTTCACACACTAACAAAAACCACTCACACACACTTCTTTCAGTTCCTGGTGGATGACTCACTATATTACCCTTCTCTAACTGTATGCCCTTATTCTTATTTCAATGTATTAAATTACCCTCTTCCTACGCAATCCTTACCAATCCATTGGTTCACCTTACGTCTTATGCTTCTCTAGTATGGGCGACTGATCCTCCAGGCTGTTGATTGTGGCACGTGGTGAAGACCTACGCGGTCATCAAACAGGAAGGTGTAGAATTTGAGTGGGCTTTGCAAGCCGCAATTTGTAAATTTTATCTACAGATTAGATAAGATTTTGCACAATAAACTAGCCGCTTCGGCGGCTAGTTTATTATGCACCCCGTACTCATCCTGTGGAGGGTAGCGAAAGAGCATATGGATATATCAAAGACCTAGGAATTAGTCCCAGTTTCTAGAGTATTATACATATTTTTGGGGAATACTAGTAAATTTAGCCGAAAAACTTAAGACCTTTGTATTGGTTTAAACCTAAAACAAATATTTTATTATACAATTTCCTTAGGTAGTTTAGGAAATTTTATTTATATAAAACCCTCAAGTTTTAAATAAGCCTAATTAATTATTTTTAAATGCTATGGTCTGGTATGTGTTACAGAACAACTTGTGTGACTTTCATTAAGCCCATTTATCACCGTGATATCAATAGGAGACCAAATACCCGTGATAACTGGTCCCCATGATGAGGGATGTCCACAGTGTCACAAAGTGAAGTTTAAAGTATAGTACCTTGCTGACCCGGGTAATTTAATTAGGCATGATTTAAATTTAAACCCTTGTAGGTCGCCCAAAGCAGCTTGCCATGCGATAATATAACACGAATTTGGATCACTTCAAATATTTAGTTTTTGTTGTATATTTTTTTAGGTAAGGGTGGCCTTTTTTGGGGCTGTGAAGTGCATATAGGGCATTTTTTTCGTGGAACACCCCTCCTTTTGAAAATTTTTTTTAAAAAAGCCAAGTTGAAGATTGGACACTTTGAACATATGGGAATTTTTTATTGAGGAAACATTTCGCCACACATGAATTATCATTAAAACAAACAGAAGGGGGAAAGGGAGGAGTAGTTGGGTAACAGCCCCTCACCTGGAGTCGATTTTTCAATATCAATCTTGTAGAAAGTACAGCATAGGGCCGAAAAACGTGGCTTCCCTCAACTCCCCCTCTCCTTAAAAACCCTCTGATTGTATTGGACTGATGAAGCCACTGTGTGGCAAAGTTTCCTCAAAAAAGTTTTCCCCATGTTTTTCATAAGTGCCCAAATTTTCACCACCTCCCTTTGGGCTTCAAACTTTGGGGGTAGGGGGTATCCTACTTAGAAAAAACTTCAGTTTGTTACGGGAATACTGGGTCCCAGTTTTATCAAAAAAATCGTAAGGCACTTTTTTGACTAAATTGAGAATGCCTCGTCGATCTTTTAAAAATTTCACGATGTATTCTCTTCAGTAGAAGTTTTGCTGTGTTAGGGGGACAGTAAAGTGAAAATATTCTTTTATTAAACAAATTGTGATATTGTTTGTCTTAAAAACTGAAGAATATCTCGCCATAATATGAAATTTTCAACTTTTGAGTTACAGAGTAAAATTAAGTTGTTACGTTCCGGCTTTCAAGAATCGATTACAGCTCCTAAATTTCTGCGGGAAGTTAAACAAGTGCTAGACTTCTTGACTGTGTTGACTAAAACTTTTGGGTCCTTTTTAACGTGTTTTTACATTTTTTAGGGGAGTACAAACCTTAGGGCTATACGTGTTGGGGGGGTAAGGGGGTATTGGGGTTCAGTTCAAGGAAAAGGATCAGTGGCCAGCCCTTTTGCTCTTGGGCCTATTTCATCCCTTGAGGGACCCTTCAAGTGAAACAGCTCCTGGACCTCTTGCGGGATTGAGCCATACCTCTGATCTTTTTAGGAAGTTGAGCTGCAGTTCTTTTTTACCTCTTAGGGTTTAAAGGTTCAAGTGCGTTTTTTTCTTTCTGGGTTGAAATAGAGGAACTGGGGGTTTTGGGAAAACGGGGGCAACTTTTTCCGGGGTCGAACTGCAACCAAAACAAATAGTAAAGGTGATACATTTTTCCCGATGATGGAAGGGTTTTTAGGGTTTTTCAGAGGAAGGGGAAGTCTACCAGGGCCCCCGACGATACCCTGATCCATCAGGGGGTTGGGTTAGCCGGACCCCAATCAGGGAAAAGAAGTGAGTGTAAGAAGCCCTTAAGGGGGGGGCGGTGACAAGACCACTTCACACACAAAACACCACAACCCACACAGTGCAAGTTTTTCAAGGGAAAACCGTCAAGTGCCCATCAACCAGGGGCCAGCGGGGCCCGCCAACAGGGCAACCCGGTTGAAAAGGCAACCCCAAAGGAAAAAACCTAGCCCCGCCAGGCGCAGGGGGATGCCAGGCCACACACGTAACAAAAAACACTTGCCCAACAAAGACGTCGCCTAAAAAGTACAAATTAGTTAAAAAAAAGAACAGCCCCCTGCATACAACTACCTAAAACACAAATCAACACAGGCCCGCATAGCTTTAAGAAAAGGGGACGATAAAATCATGGGTAGGGGGGAAAAGTGGACCTTGGAGAACCACGAAGAGGCGGGGGCCCGGGCTGTGAATCGAACCCTGCACCACAAATAGGTGAGTACACACACACACCGTCATCACAAGCAGTCAAAACAGCGCGCAACAAGGACAGTACTAAACCACAAGTGTCCTTAACAAGAGCCGCCGCGTTAACAAGGACGGCGTTAGACCACAACCGCGAGCAGCAACCCCGCAGCGCGGCCCGCCACGGTCAAGCACGATACTGCCCAAAGAACTTATTATTAGAACGTTTCTCTCGGTTTAAAGCTTCAGGTCATGATAAAGCTCCACCCATGAGCGAAATGTTGTCCCAACAGAAGCTTGTGGTGCATTTTCATCAATCAACGTTGGTTACTCTGTCACAGAACTCAACCATACATGTTTCAGTGAAGAACATGTTTTTATCTAGGCAACATTTCGCTCGTGTGTGGAGCTCTGTCATGACTTGATAACGTTCTAGAGAGCAAAACGTTGCCACCACAAACATACGTCTTTCCTTCAGTCTTGCAAGACAGTAAGTACGTGTAGATGCAACTGCAGAGCTACAGAGGCTGGATTCATCATCAATGATCTCTAGTTAACTGGTGTTGATGACAGCACTTAGAGGTGTGTTCTACTGCTCTTATTATTAGATATAAATCTTATTGATGCCTGTTCCGTATTGGTGTGTGAGTGGGGTGGTGTATGTACTCAACTATTTGTGGTTGCAGGGGGCGATTCACAGCCTATCTGTGTGTGTGTGTGTGAGAGAGAGAGAGAGAGCAAAGAAACAACTACCAACAGACACCAACACCGCCAACTACCAACAACCAACCAACCAGCAGCAGCAGCCAACAGCAACAGTAGCAACAGCAGCAGAAGCAACAGCAGCAGCAACAGCAACGTGCAGAAGCAAACACGGCGAGGTAATAAGCCGTAGCGGACAAAGCGTCGACCCGAGCTGCCGGAGAAGGGGTTCAACCCCCAGCCCCAAGGGAAGGGGGTACAACCCCCAGAGGGGGGAATTCAACCCACGGGGGAGGGTACAAACCCAAGCCCCAAGGGAAGAGGTTCAATCCACAGGGAAGGGGTAGAAAGCCCGCGACAAAACCATGGAGGAACCCAGGCCAGATTTGTAGGCCAGACGTGTAGGCCAGCCTGAGAAGCCAGAAGTGAAGGCCAGCAGCCTGAGAAGCCAGAAGTGAAGGCCAGCCAGCCTGAGAGGCCAGAAGTGGAGGCCAGCCTGCCTGAGAGGCCAGAAGTGGAGGCCAGCCAGCCTTGGAGGCGATGAATGGAGGCTAACACTTGAGGCCAGGTGTGGAGGTGAGCATTAGAGGTCAGCCTTGAAGACTAACGTTGGAGACCAGGAGTAGAGGTCAGTATTGGAGGTCAAGCATTGGAAGACTGGTGTCCAGGTATTGATGACAGTAACATCACTGTGTGTATTCACCTAGTTGCAGGGGTCGATTCACAGCTCCTGGCCTCGCTTCTTCGCTGGTCGCTACTAGGTCCTGTGTTTCTGCTCCGAGAGCCTTGTCCTATCTCGTGTGTACTCACCTAATTGTGGTTGCAGGGGTCGAGACTCAGCTCCTGGCCCCGCCTCTTCACTGATGTGTGTGTGTGCGTGTGTGTACTCACCTAATTGTGGTTGCAGGGGTCGAGACTCAGCTCCTGGCCCTGTGTGTGTGTGTGTGTGTGTGTGTGTGTGTGTGTGTGTGTGTGTGTACGTACCCAGATACGCTTGAGGGGGTCGATACATTGCTTCTGACCCAGCCACTTGGGTTGTTTTGACTGAGATTCGCTGAACTCTAACCTCCTGGACTGCCATACCTACTCATGAATCTGTGAATGGAGTCTCCACCTCATCAAGTGGTCACACGTATACCACTAATATACCACAGGTATAGTGCCCATGTGCCTCCTTTCTCTTCTCATTTTCAGGGTACACCCTAATCCACTTGAACATTTTCTTCTTCGTCCCTGCCTCTTTATCCAACGTTCTGAATAACTTCTGGGAGGATGCTGTATGCAGCCTTCACCTGCATTAGTATTGCATCTCTTGCCTCGGAGTTTCTTGCTAAGGTCGCATGGAAACACTTAAATTTAAGTATTTCATCGTGATCAAGTGTGTCATATTTGTTTAGTATGTTAAGGTTTGAGATCGTTACACCTGCTGCTCCTGTTAGCTTGAAATAAGCTGGGGTAGGATGGCAACTCTTGGCCTGAAAGGTCTAAAAAAAATACTGCGTTTCCGTAAGGAAGAAAAAAGAATAAAAGTTTGAGTGTTTCGTCACTGAGTTTATCACTACAGATATAAGCTTCGCTGACCTACTCTACACATTTGCCACATTTTAATGTAATTTAAGGTTCAAAACTATACAGGAGCGCCGTGGGCACAAGAACATTATATCCACATCCATGTGATCCCAAACTATTCAACATCTTACCAGAAGATATCAAAAACACTGCCGGAACAAATGTAGAAGTCTTCAAGAGAACATTAGAGAAGTACATCCACCAAGTTGCAGATCAACCAGGCTGTATGGATATTTGGGGCAGTGGGCCGCCAGCAGCAACAACCTGGTTGACCAGATAAACACCAGAAAAGCCTTCTCGGGACTTGGCTGGGGGAGTAGGAAAACTCTCGAAACCCTTCCAAGATATATCAAAGGTGGGATATTAAGGGTGAGGTCCGGTATGCAAGTTTTAGTGTCAATGTTCCTGGAGTTTTGGATCCTAAAATGTCAGCCTTGTTACTAGCAGCTAGACAATTTGTTGGTCTGTTTCATTAGTCTTGGCAGCTGCTAGGTTACCTGGATACCTGGAGGTTATTCCGGGGATCAACGCCCCCGCGGCTCGGTCCATGACCAGGCCTCCCGATGGATCAGGGCCTGATCAACTAGGCTGTTACTGCTGGCCGCACGCAGTCCAACGTACGAGCCACAGCCCAGCTGATCCGGCACTGACTTTAGGTATCTGTCCAGCTCTCTCTTGAAGGCAGCCAGGGCTTTATTGGCAATTCCCCTAATGCTTGATGGGAGGCTGTTGAACAATCTTGGGCCCCGGACACTTATGGTGTTTTCCCTTAGTGTATCAATGGCGCCCCTACTTTTAATTGGGGGCATTTTGCATCGCCTGCCCAGTCTTTTACTTTCGTAGGGAGTGATCTCTGTGTGCAGATTTGGGACCATTCCTTCCAGGATTTTCCAAGTGTAGATTATGATATATCTCTCCCTCCTGCGTTCCAACGAGTACAAGTCAAGTGCTTCCAAGCGTTCCCAGTAGTTAAGGTGCTTGACAGAACTTATACGTGCAGTAAAGGATCTCTGTACACTCTCTAGATCTGCGATTTCACCTGCTTTGAATGGAGATGTTAATGTACAGCAGTATTCCAGCCTAGAGAGAACAAGTGATTTGAAAAGGATCATCATGGGCTTGGCATCTCTCGTTTTGAACGTTCTCATTATCCATCCTATCATTTTCTTTGCACGTGCGATCGTGGCACTGTTGTGATCCTTGAAAGTGAGATCCTCAGACATTACTACTCCCAGGTCCCTTACATTATTTTTCCGTTCTATTGTATGGCCAGAGTCTGAATTATATACTGTTCTAGTTATTATCTCCTCCAGTTTTCCATAACGGAGTAGTTGGAATTTGTCCTCATTGAACATCATATTGTTTACCGTTGCCCACTGGAAAACTTTGTTTATATCTTCTTGGAGGTTAACCGCGTCCTCAGCAGATGACAGCCTCATGCAGATCCTAGTATCATCCGCAAAGGATGATACGGTGCTGTGATGTGTATCTCTGTCTATGTCTGATATGAGGATGAGGAATAAGATGGGGGCGAGTACTGTGCCTTGTGGAACAGAGCTCTTCACTATGGCAGCCTCCGATTTAACTCTGTTGACCACTACTCTTTGTGTTCGATTTGTTAGTAAGTTGAAGATCCATCTCCCCACTTTCCCAGTTATTCCTTTAGCACGTATTTTATGGGCTATTACGCCATAATCGCATTTGTCAAATGCTTTTGCAAAGTCTGTGTATATTACATCTGCATTCTGATATTCTTCCAGTGCATCCAAGGCCATATCATAGTGATCCAGTAGTTGTGAGAGGCAGGAGCGACCTGCCGTGAACCCATGTTGCCCTGGATTATGCAGATTTTGGGAATCCAGGTTTTTTGCAATCCTGCTTCTTAGCACTCTTTCAAAGATTTTTTTATGATGTGGGACGTCAGAGCTATTGGTCTATAGTTCTTAGCTAACGCTTTGCTGCCACCTTTATGGAGTGGGACTATATCCGTTCTTTTAAGTGACTGTGGAATTTCACCAATGTCCAAGCTCCTCCTCCATAGTGTACTTAGGGCACGCGAGAGGGGTTTCTTGCAGTTCTTAATGAAAACAGAGTTCCACGAGTCTGCGCCCGGGGCTGAGTGCATGGGCATGTTGTCAATGGTTTTTTCGAAATCTATCGGAGTTAGGGTAATGTCGGAAATCTGGCATACATTTATGGAGTTTTGAGGCTCATTCATGAAGAAATCATTTGGGTCGTCGATCCTCAGACCGATTAGTGGTTCACTAAACACAGAGTCGTACTGGGATTTCAATATTTCACTCATTTCCTTGTTATCTGTGTAAGTCCCATCCTGTCTGAGTAAGGGCTTCTAAGTGTCCAAACATTTCATTAGTCTTGACAGCTGCTAGGTGTCCAAACATTTCATTAGTCTTGACAGGTGCTAGGTGTCCAAACATTTCATTAGTCTTGACAGGTGCTAGGTGTCCAAACATTTCATTAGTCTTCACAGGTGCTAGGTGTCCAAACATTTCATTAGTCTTGACAGGTGCTAGGTGTCCAAACATTTCATTAGTCTTGACAGGAGCTAGGTGTCCAAACATTTCATTAGACTTGACAGGTGCTACGTGTCCAAACATTTCATTAGTCTTCACAGGTGCTAGGTGTCCAAACATTTCATTAGACTTGACAGGCGCTAGGTGTCCAAACATTTCATTAGTCTTCACAGGTGCTAGGTGTCCAAATATTTCATTAGTCTTGACAGCTGGTGGCCTGGTGGCTAACGCTCTCGCTTCACACGGTGAGGGCCTGGGTTCGATTCCCAGCCAGAGTAGAAACATTGGACGTGTTTCTTTCCACCTGTTGTCTATGTTCCCCATCAGTAAAATGGGTACCTGGGTGTTAGTCGACTGGTGTGGGTCGCATCCTGGGACACTGACCTAAGGAGGCCTGGTCACAGACCGGGCCGCGGGGGCGTTGACCCCCGGAACTCTCTCCAGGTAGGTGCTAGGTGTCTAAACATTGTAAACGCACATTTGACGTTGTTATGCAAGATGCATTACTTTGCACTTCTACACTTGACAATTATCTTTCACGTGCCTGACCACTTTTGCTAATTTACATATTATTTCCGTTTTGGGATAATTTTATCTTTCTTCATGTGTTGTCCTTGTCGAGATTCAATTTATTTTTTAAATTTATTCCACATTTCTTCTTGCATCTGATTCAGTAACATATTGTAGCCGGTTTCCAAAGTTCAAATCTCGAAGCCCGGCTTAAGGACAGACTTAATCTTCTGGCTGTCTGGTCAAGCCGGTTGTTACTGCCAGCCATCATAGCCTGTCTAATTTGGCACCTTAGACAGGCAGTGCCCCAGCTGCTTGAAAAATATCCTGGAGAGTTTACCTGGAGAGAGTTCCGGGGGTCAACGCCCCCGCGGCCCGGTCTGTGACCAGGCCTCCTTAGGTCAGTGTCCCAGGATGCGACTCACACCAGTCGACTAACACCCAGGTACCCATTTTACTGATGGGGAACATAGACAACAGGTGTAAAGAAACACGTCCAATGTTTCTACTCTGGCTGGGAATCGAACCCAGGCCCTCACCGTGTGAAGCGAGAGCGTTAACCACCAGGCCACCAGGCCACCTTCGTTCCTGCAATAAATATTTCTGGTGGCAAATCGAAGGGTCTTGGATTATAAATGTTGACATTGTTAGGTAAACAGATACAGTTGCAACTAATGTGACATATTATTGTGGCAACGTTTCGCTCTCCAGCTTTGCCAAGCCTTAATAAAATAGTTGCACGTGTCCATTTATCTAACATTTTATCGGTAATTCTACCATTATTACTAATTTTGTGTCTACGGCGACCCTGCTCTTCACTGAGTTCGTGAGCCACCTTCTCTCATGCGTCTCCTTGAGTCAGTGGCAATTCTACACATGTGTACCTCTCACTCCAGTAAGTGGTTAGTTTCCACTTTCTCCCGTATCTCTCTTCCTCCAGTAAGGTATTGTACACTCCTCCCCGCATCTCCACTAAATGGTTATTGTACATTTCTTCCCGTAACTCTCACTATTACCTAGCAACAATCATGCATATTAGTGGTATTCAGTACCCACAACACGATGAATTCGACACATATGCAACATCTGGGTATCTTTACTTGTAGACGTTTCGCCATCCAGTGGCTTTATCAGTACAAGACATGGACATTATATATATGTTCCTGTCTTGTATTGATAGAGACTGAATGGCGAAATGTCTACATGTAAAGACATTCAGATGTTGCGCATGTGTCTAATTCATCATAAACAGATGCCCAGGAGTTATTAGACTGTTGTGTGTCGCATCTCGGAGGACCGTAAAAACAAAAAACAAAAGACGATCCCACTGGAGACAAAGCTAGCTCTCGGGGATTAATATTGCGAATAAAATCCTCATCCTGTACATTATTACCCGAAGGTTACCCGGAGATAACGGGAAGAGTCATGGCCCCCGCGGCCCGACCCTCATTCTGGTGGCTTCTTGGTCGCTTGTTATTGTGTTCTCGTTCACATCAAGGTTAAAAAATGATCACTCATTTCCTGTTAAATATTAAGATTTTTCTCATTTTCTCGTACATTGCAAGTTTGATTTTAAAATTCCGAGTTTGTTTCAACACCACATAACACTGATTATGTTACTGTATATGCATATTGTAGCTAAATTTTCAGATATTACTACATCAGTATTAAGAGAGAGGGAGAGACAGGGAAGGCGGACGTGTGTCGTGAAGAGCCACATCAACACTTCCTGGCAGGATGGTGTCTTGCCTGGCAGGATGGTGGTCTCTCTGACAGGATGGTAGCCTGCCTGCCTGGCAGGATGGTGGCCTGCCTGCCTGGCAGGATGGTGGTCTGTCTGGCAGATTTGTGGTCTGTCTGGCAGGTTTGTGTCCTGCCTGGAAGGATGGTGTCCTGCCTGGAAGGATGGTGGTCTGCCTGGAAGGATGGTGGTCTGCCTGGAAGGATGGTGGTCTGCCTGATTAAAACTAAGAAACGTCAAACTTGATAGGAGAGTGATCTGGTTGAGCAGCACTGCTGTGTTGCTGATGTCTGCCTCAGCTTATACATTACAAGTCAACTGCGGTTGAAGATTATCTGTAGTCTCTTCCGGAGGCCACCGCCCCCGCGCCTTGTGCCAGACCAAACTTCTGGTTCCGGGCCAGATCTGTCAGGTTGTTGGGGAAAAAAAAAATCAGAAATATGGGGTATGTTGGAGTAAACCGTTTCGTGTATTTATCTCTTGTTAGGGGTGGACATATATATGGCCTCTTGGAGGTTTGTTATTCATGAGTGAACTCAAAAATGGGAAAAAATGGCCATTTTGGCTTTTCTGTGTTGTTTTAAGTCCTTCCATGTCAGATGGTTGCCACATTGTTTTAATTTCAGCCTTCAGGTACGTACAAGAGTGTTTTCACAGCCAAAACCAGACTTCACTTACAAGCTTGGAAAATTCCTGTACAGGTTTATTTTTGTTACCCCCATCACCGCAATCCTTGTTTGGGGTCAAATCTAACTCGTTTTTTTTTATTTTCGTTTTTTCTTATCTCGTCTGTATAGATTTCGTGGAAAGAGAAACACGCACCTGAAGGCATGCGTTTCCGTACGCAAAAGAGAATGAAACATCATTTGACGCAATTGTTAAATCAAGAGGTGGGCCAAGCACCACACCTCAGCCACAGAAACAACCTGGAATCTCAATGTACTGGGCTGTTTTGACAGAAGAATACATGAAGAAGCTCAATAAGAAACAAGAAAAGAAAAAGATATCAATCTAAAACAAAAAGAAGAATGGGGTACCAGATATAGAATCTGTGTCAGACATAGATGATCCAAGTGACATCCATCCCGACCCACACTGACAGTTTACATGAATTATCAGGCACTGATGATAGCAACATTAATTCCAGGAGACTATTAAATCATCAATAGGTTGAAATTATCTAAATTGCTAACAGTTAGTGATATTAAGGTGGGCTCCTGTGCACTGAATTGGGATGAAAGCATCTGCATATTACTGAGGGAAAGTGCTTAAAATATTCAGAGAAGAGATTGTTAAGCGATAGTGAGATGGAGTTCCTTAAATGTACTGTTCCTTGTGGTACTCTAGTAGTGTGTGTCGAGTTATTCTCAAGGTATATAATACTGATATAATGTATCATCTTCGTAGGACTAGCTCAACCTCAGGTAGAAAATGAACACCATGATCAGCAACATTTATATTTTACTGTGGAGGCATATTTTTTACACATCAGTTTTACAGTGGCCACCAGCAGCAACAGCCTGATTGACCAGGCAAGCACCAGACGAACTTGGCCCATGGCTGGGCTCCGAGAATAGAAAAAACTCTCTGAAGTGATTTTTGTTTGTGTAGTACAAAATTAAAAAAAAAATATTTCTCTGGTCATGTTTAGATATTCTGAGTACAGTCGACAAAACATAAGAATTTGTTTTTGGGAAGCTTGACTTTTTATGGTAACATCTTTAAAATTATCCTTGAATACAATGCATTAACTTTACGTGGTAACATTATTTCTTTATTACCGCACTCACCAGAGTAAAAAAAAAAAGTGTCTATTTCTGGTTATAGTGTTGAATTAGAACATTTCTTCAAAAGAACTCTTGTGCAAACTACTCTCCCTACTTTCTTCTTCTACTATTACTACTACTACTACTACTACTACTACTACCACCAGCATTACCATTACCACTACTTTTTCTTCCTCTCTCGGTCCCGTCCCTGTCCTACTCGCCTATATATAATGGCTACCTCACTCCTTTGTGTTAACAATATTATATTTATAAAGGGGTGGACTAATAAGCCAGCGGAAGGCCTGTCAGATTACCAAAAGTTCCAGTTGTGGGTCATCATTTGAATAAGACCCACGTCAGGAAACACTTGTCCTGTGTCTTGACAAACCTTACCTAACCTATCTTTTGTGTTAATGTGACTGTAAATGGTCCAAGCTTCTCTCTCCTAAGTGCGGGTTATTTGCGTATTCCTCAAAGCACATGTAATAGGCATACATGTGCCCAACAGTGTTCATTAAAAAATATGTCTTCATGTCTAGAAGTATAAGTAGCAGATGAACATTGATGTATTTTATTTTTCCTACTGTAGTTAAATTTATTTGGTTGAGAGGTGACGGAGTGTTGACTTCCTGCCATCCTGAATATCACTTCACCATCATGTTGTACTCCACTCACTCCCCAGTTACAGCTGACTACTGAGGATCACCAGCTGACTACAGCTGACCACGAAGGGTTACCAACTGACTAACAGGTAATAACCAGAGGTCACCAGGGTTGGCGGGGGACTGGTAAGTAGAACCCGGCTGCCGTACATCCGGTCCCTGGCTGACACACTTCCGGTTATCAGTGAGCAGCTCACCCGGACGCTGGTGTCGTATATCCTCCACCTTCCCCCACCACCCCACTGTTATCTCCCCTACGCCCTCTACAACAGCTGACACCCGCAACGTGTCAAGGATCATCATAGAAATAACTCACACTCTTCGACTTTTTCTGGTTAAATTCTTAAAACTTTGCTACCTAAAATAAATGACAGTTCTTTAAATTGTGCATTAGCTCGATTGCTAGCGCACTCAGCTCACACACTGACGTTCGTAGTTCGATCCCCGGTACGGGTGGAAACATTACGACGTGTTTCCTTAAGACACCTGCTATCCCTGTTCATCTAGCAGTAAAATAGGTACCTGGGTGTTAGTCGACTGGTTTGGGTCGCATCCTGGGGACAAAATTAACCTAATTTACCCGAAATGCTCTGCATAACAAGGGGCTTTCTATAGAAAGCCCCTTGTTATGCAGTAGTATGTCATTGATGTCAGCTAGGACTGTATACCTTGTACATGTACTTGTAGAAATAAAGATTATTATTATTATTATTTTCCTCTTCTCCCCCCTCCCCTAGGCATTTACTCTCTCTCTCTCTCTCTCTCTCTCCACCCCCGATCAGTCCTCTCTCCCTTCTTCCCTGGCCAGTCCTCTCCATCTTCCTCACTCCACACGCTATTTATTACATATTACTCTATGTACGTATTCGTAGATACTATAATCAAAATTCCCCTCCTCTTTTTTCGATTTATATATATATATATATATATATATATATATATATATATATATATATATATATATATATATATATATATATATATATATATATATATATATATATGTCGTGCCGAATAGGCAGAACTTGCGATCTTGGCTTAAATAGCAACGCTCATCTTGCCATATAGGACAAGTGAAAATTTGTGTATGTAATAATTTCGCCAAAATCATTCTGAACATAACGAAAAAAATATATTTCACTGTGTTTGTTTAGTATTAAATTATTGTAAACAAATCTAAAATATATTTAGTTGCGTTAGGCTAAAATAAATTGTTCTTGTTATAATAAGGTTAGGTAAGTTTTCTAAGATTCTTTTGGAGCAAAATTAAAATTTTTTACAATAACATTAATGAAAAAAATATATCTTTAAACGTATAAGAGAAAATTTTAAAAAGGACTTAATTTTAAATGAGTTCTTGCTAATTGACTCGTTTTACATATTCGGCACGACATTATATATATATATATATATATATATATATATATATATATATATATATATATATATATTATATATATATATATATATATATATATATATATATATATGCAATAAGATCACAGTAAACAGGTGATTTCAAAATATGCAAAACAACCACTCTGAAAGAATAGAGAAATTCCAAGCGCTTTCGTGACAACTCCACATTATCAAGGAACATGATAATGTGAGTAGTCACGAAAGCGCTTGGGAATTTCTCTATTCTTTCAGAGTGGTTGTTTTGCATATATATATATATATAAATATAATATATATATATATATATATATATAATATATATATATATAAAATATATATAGCTATTTTCTTCCTCGTGCGTATGTGATAAGCCAGCTTGAGAGATAGTCTCAGCTGTGCTGGAAGAAAACTTCTGATACTGCTGCCCTAGCTGATGACTGAAGTACTTGTGATAACCCTGTTGCCCTACTGAGGTCTCCCAGCTCCTGGCTATCACTACCGGAGCCTCCCGGCTCCTGGCTGACACTGCTTAAGCTTCCTTGCTGACACTGCCTAAGCCTTCCAGCTCCTGGCTGACACTACTGAAGTCTCCCAAGTACAGGCTGACAGATTTCAACACTACGCATATAACCCATCCTGCGTGATGCGCTATGACAGGGAAACATAGCCAACTTTTGTTTCCACTATTTAACTAGCATATAAAAAAAGGGTAGCAGCACACTGATGATGTATCCATTTCTGCTGACTGGAGAAAATCCTTCCTGACGTTCGAACGTCTTGTTCCTTGATACAAGACGTAATAACAAAGTCACAACAATGTAACAACAGTTCAACAACAATGTAACAAGTCACAATAATGTAACAATAGTCACTTCGAACAACACAAGAATGTAACAACAATAACAGTCACAAACACAAAACGACAACAAAAGACCAAATAACAGAACTAAATAACGAAAGGAAAAGACCTAACAGGGTAAGGACACAGTGAGTGGTCTTTGAAGACCTGAACACAGCTGAAGGGAGTGCACAACGTGGGAACCAAGGAGGGGTGAAGACCAGACCAGACCAACACCGACCAGACCAGACCAGCACAGACCAGACCAACACCGACCAGACCAGCACAGACCAGACCAGACCAACACATACAGACCATCACAGCAAGACCAGACCAACACAGACCAGACCATCACAAACCAGCACAGACCAGACCAGCACAGACCAGACCAACACAGACCAGACCAGCGCAAACAAATGCATGAAATGAGCAAAAGAGAATGAAATGATCACAACAGGGATGAATGAAATGATCACAACAGGGATGAATGAAATGATCACAACAGGGATGAATGAAGTGATCACAACAGGGATGAATGAAATGATCACAACAGGGATGAATGAAGTGATCACAACAGGGATGAATGAAATGATCACAACAGGGATGAATGAAGTGATCACAACAGGGATGAATGAAATGATCACAACAGGGATGAATGATCACAACAGGGATGAATGAAATGATCACAACAGGGATGAATGATCACAACAGGGATGAATGATCACAACAGGGATGAATGAAATGATCACAACAGGGATGAATGAAGTGATCACAACAGGGATGAATAAAGTGATCACAACAGGGATGATTGAAATGATCACAACAGGGATGAATGAAGTGATCACAACAGGGATGAATGAAGTGATCACAAAAGGGATGAATGAAGTGATGACAACAGGGATGAATGAAGTGATCACAACAGGGATGAATAAAGTGATCACAACAGGGATGAATAAAGTGATCACAACAGGGATGAATGAAATGATCACAACAGGGATGATTGAAATGATCACAACAGGGATGAATAAAGTGATCACAACAGGGATGATTGAAATGATCACAACAGGGATGATTGAAATGATCACAACAGGGATGATTGAAATGATCACAACAGGGATGATTGAAATGATCACAACAGGGATGATTGAAATGATCACAACAGGGATGAATGAAGTGATCACAACAGGGATGAATGAAGTGATCACAACAGGGATAAATGATCACAACAGGGATGAATGATCACAACAGGGATGATTGAAATGATCACAACAGGGATGAATGAAGTGATCACAACAGGGATGAATGAAGTGATCACAACAGGGATGAATGAAATGATCACAACAGGGATGAATGATCACAACAGGGATGAATGATCACAACAGGGATGAATGAAATGATCACAACAGGGATGAATGAAGTGATGACAACAGGGATGAATGAAGTGATGACAACAGGGATGAATAAAGTGATCACAACAGGGATGATTGAAATGATCACAACAGGGATGATTGAAATGATCACAACAGGGATGAATGAAGTGATCACAACAGGGATGATTGAAGTGATCACAACAGGGATGAATGAAGTGATCACAACAGGGATGAATGAAATGATCACAACAGGGATGAATGAAATGATCACAACAGGGATGAATGAAGTGATCACAACAGGGATGAATGATCACAACAGGGATGAATGAAGTGATCACAACAGGGACGAATGAAATGATCACAACAGGGATGAATGAAGTGATCACAACAGGGATGAATGAAATGATCACAACAGGGATGAATGAAGTGATCACAACAGGGATGAATGAAATGATCACAACAGGGATGAATGAAGTGATCACAACAGGGATGAATGAAATGATCACAACAGGGATGAATGATCACAACAGGGATGAATGAAATGATCACAACAGGGATGAATGAAGTGACCACAACAGGGATGAATGAAATGATCACAACAGGGATGAATGAAGTGATCACAACAGGGATGAATGAAATGATCACAACAGGGATGAATGATCACAACAGGGATGAATGAAATGATCACAACAGGGATGAATATAGTGATCACAACAGGGATGATTGAAATGATCACAACAGGGATGATTGAAGTGATCACAACAGGGATGAATAAAGTGATCACAACAGGGATGATTGAAATGATCATAACAGGGATGAATGAAGTGATCACAACAGGGATGATTGAAATGATCACAACAGGGATGCTTGAAATGATCACAACAGGGATGATTGAAATGATCACAACAGGGATGATTGAAGTGATCACAACAGGGATGAATGAAGTGATCACAACAGGGATGATTGAAATTATCACAACAGGGATGAATAAAGTGATCACAACAGGGATGAATGAAGTGATCACAACAGGGATGAATAAAGTGGTCACAACAGGGATGATTGAAATGATCACAACAGGGATGAATGAAGTGATCACAACAGGGATGAATGAAGTGATCACAACAGGGATGAATGATCACAACAGGGATGATTAAAATGATCACAACAGGGATAAATAAAGTGATCACAACAGGGATGAATGAAGTGATCACAACAGGGATAAGTGAAGTGATGACAACAGGGATGAATGAAGTGATCACAACAGGGATGAATGAAGTGATCACAACAGGGACGAATGAAGTGATCACAACAGGGATGATTGAAGTGATCACAACAGGGATGAATAAAGTGATCACAACAGGGATGAATGAAGTGATCACAACAGGGATGAATGAAGTGATCACAACAGGGATGAATGAAGTGATCACAACAGGGATGAATAAAGTGATCACAATAGGGATGAATAAAGTGATCACAACAGGGATGAATGATCACAACAGGGATGAATAAAGTGATCACAACAGGGATGAATGAAGTGATCACAACAGGGATGAATGAAGTGATCACAACAGGGATGAATGATCACACGGGGATGAATAAGTGATCACAACAGGGATGAATAAAGTGATCACAACAGGGATGAATAAAGTGATCACAACAGGGATGAATGAAGTGATCACAACAGGGATGAATGATCACAACAGGGATGAATGATCACAACAGGGATGAATGAAGTGATCACAACAGGGATGAATGAAGTGATCACAACAGGGATGAATGATCACAACAGGGATGAATGATCACAACAGGGATGAATGAAGTGATCACAACAGGGATGAATGATCACAACAGGGATGAATAAAGTGATCACAACAGGGATGAATAAAGTGATCACAACAGGGATGAATGAAGTGATCACAACAGGGATGAATGAAGTGATCACAACAGGGATGAATAAAGTGATCACAACAGGGATGAATGAAGTGATCACAACAGGGATGAATGAAGTGATCACAACAGGGATGAATGAAGTGATCACAAGAGGGATGAAAATAAAGTGATCACAACAGGGATGAATAAAAGTGATCACAACAGGGATGAATAAAGTGATCACAACAGGGATGAATGAAGTGATCACAACAGGGATGAATAAAGTGATCACAACAGGGATGAATAAAGTGATCACAACAGGGATGAATAAAGTGATCACAACAGGGATGAATAAAGTGATCACAACAGGGATGAATAAAGTGATTACAACAGGGATGAATAAAGTGATCACAACAGGGATGAATAAAGTGATCACAACAGGATGAATAAAGTGATCACAACAGGGATGAATAAAGTGATCACAACAGGGATGAATAAAGTGATCACAACAGGGATGAATAAAGTGATCACAACAGGGATGAATAAAGTGATCACAACAGGGATGAATAAAGTGATCACAACAGGGATGAATGAAGTGATCACAACAGGGATGAATAAAGTGATCACAACAGGGATGAATAAAGTGATCACAACGGATGAATAAAGTGATCACAACAGGGATGAATAAAGTGATCACAACAGGGATGAATAAAGTGATCACAACAGGGATGAATAAAGTGATCACAACGGATGAATAAAGTGATCACAACAGGGATGAATAAAGTGATCACAACAGGGATGAATAAAGTGATCACAACAGGGATGAATAAAGTGATCACAACAGGGATGAATGAAGTGATCACAACAGGGATGAATAAAGTGATCACAACAGGGTTTGAATAAAGTGATCACAACAGGGATGAATAAAGTGATCACAACAGGGATGAATAAAGTGATCACAACAGGGATGAATAAAGTGATCACAACAGGGATGAATAAAGTGATCACAACGGGGATGAATAAAGTGATCACAACAGGGATGAATAAAGTGATTACAACAGGGATGAATAAAGTGATCACAACAGGGATGAATAAGTGATCACAACAGGGATGAATAAAGTGATCACAACAGGGATGAATAAAGTGATCACAACAGGGATGAATAAAGTGATCACAACAGGGATGAATAAAGTGATCACAACAGGGATGAATAAAGTGATCACAACAGGGATGAATAAAGTGATCACAACAGGGATGAATAAAGTGATCACAAAGAATAAAATGCAGTATTGCTAAAAAGTATAAAACATGGAAAAAAATGTTGCCGAATAAGTTTACTAGAGCTCTGCATAGAGCCTAATAAAGTTCTACACAGAGCGAAACGTTGTCCCAATCAAAGGTTAGAACTGAAATGTTGCATGTAAGTGTGGTACATACGACAAGGTGCAACACTTACATTCAGTGGATGCCTTTATTGGCCGAGATGTTTCGCCCACACAGTGGAAACCATTATTACCAGCAATATTTAGCACACACGCACACAGTGGATGTCCTTATAACCCGCAGTGTATAGCCCAAATAGTGGATACCTGCATTAATCACCTTTCGAACATTATTGGTCACGGTGTATGCCCTGTCTACCAGTAAAGGTTCTACGACACCTGGGAGGTTTACCTGGAGAGGGTTTCGGATGTCAACGCCCCCGCGGCCCGGTCTGAGACCAGGCCTCGATAGATGTGATTTTTACCCTGGATTTTGCAGATTTTTACCCTGGATTTTGCACAATAGTCGATAAATTAGACACAAGTGCAACACTTGGGTATTTATGTTGAAGAAACGTTTCACCACACAGTGGCTTCATCAGTCCATACAAAGGAGAATGGTGAAGAACAGGGGGGGGGGTTGATGGACTGATTACATTGACTCAAGGCTGCGGGACTAATTACCTCAAACTACTCCTGTTTTTCACCATTCTCCTTTGTATGGACTGATGAAGCCACTATGTGGCGAAACGTTTCCTCATTAAAGATACCCAAGTGTTGCACTTGTGTCTAATTTATCAACTTGTCGATTCTCTGAATCATTTATGTACACAATAGAAGTATTGGGATTTCTTCTAATTTTATTGAAAAAATAAGTAAGGCTCTCTGCTCCCTCTCTCTCCCGGACTCTACATGACACAGTCAGTTGTTGCTCGTTGTTCTCTGTTTCTCTAACTAGAGTTTCCATCCGTGCTTCAGTCTGCTTTGATTGAGGCAACGTTTCATAAACAGAGACGTTGTCCCCCCAATAAAAGTTAGTTAAGCAAGGTATCTTTGTTTAACAGTGTCAGACTTATTCAGCAGAGTATCTTCACAAATGACAGACTTGTCGTGGTTCTAACAACGCTGGGGTACTTAGCCAACCACACTCAAGCCGCTGTGCCTGATTTTTTGACACTTTCAAAATGTCCGTCAAAACTGAGATATTACGATACCGCTGAACAGTGTGCGCAGCTGTGCAGCATGCCACTCATAGCTAGTGTGCGCAGCTGTGCAGCATGCCACTCATAGCTAGTGTGTGCAGCTGTGCAGCATGCCACTCATAGCTAGTGTGTGCAGCTGTGCAGCATGCCACTCATAGCTAGTGTGTGCAGCTGTGCAGCATGCCACTCATAGCTAGTGTGTGCAGCTGTGCACCATGCCACTCATAGCTAGTGTGTGCAGCTGTGCAGCATGCCACTCATAGCTAGTGTGTGCAGCTGTGCACCATGCCACTCATAGCCAGTGTGCGCAGCTGTGCAGCATGCCACTCATAGCTAGTGTGTGCAGCTGTGCACCATGCCACTCATAGCTAGTGTGTGCAGCTGTGCAGCATGCCACTCATAGCCAGTGTGCGCAGCTGTGCAGCATGCCACTCATAGCTAGTGTGTGCAGCTGTGCAGCATGCCACTCATAGCAGTGTGCGCAGCTGTGCAGCATGCCACTCATAGCTAGTGTGTGCAGCTGTGCAGCATGCCACTCATAGCTAGTGTGTACAGCTGTGCACCATGCCACTCATAGCCAGTGTGTACAACTGTGCACCATGCCACTCATAGCTAGTGTGTGCAGCTGTGCACCATGCCACTCATAGCTAGTGTGTGCAGCTGTGCACCATGCCACTCATAGCCAGTGTGTGCAGTTGTGCACCATGCCACTCATAGCCAGTGTGTGCAGCTGTGCACCATCCCACTCAGCCAGTGTGTGCAGCTGTACACCATGCCACTCAGCTAGTGTGTGCAGCTGTACACCATGCCACTCAGCCAGTGTGTGCAGCTGTACACCATGCCACTCAGCTAGTGTGTGCAGCTGTGCACCATGCCACTCAGCCAGTGTGTGCAGCTGTACACCATGCCACTCAGCTAGTGTGTGCAGCTGTACACCATGCCACTCAGCCAGTGTGTGCAGCTGTACACCATGCCACTCAGCTAGTGTGTGCAGCTGTACACCATGCCACTCAGCTAGTGTGTGCAGCTGTGCACCATGCCACTCAGCCAGTGTGTGCAGCTGTACACCATGCCACTCATCTAGTGTGTGCAGCTGTACACCATGCCACTCAGCCAGTGTGTGCAGCTGTGCACCATGCCACTCAGCAAGTGTGTGCAGCTGTGCACCATGCCACTCAGCCAGTGTGTGCAGCTGTACACCATGCCACTCAGCTAGTGTGTGCAGCTGTACACCATGCCACTCAGCCAGTGTGTGCAGCTGTACACCATGCCACTCAGCCAGTGTGTTCAGCTGTGCACAGCACCACTCAGCTAGTGTGTGCAGCTGTACACCATGCCACTCAGCTAGTGTGTGCAGCTGTGCACCATGCCACTCAGCCAGTGTGTGCAGCTGTACACCATGCCACTCAGCTAGTGTGTGCAGCTGGGGCACCATGCCACTCAGCCAGTGTGTGCAGCTGTACACCATGCCACTCAGCCAGTGTGTGCAGCTGTACACCATGCCACTCAGCCAGTGTGTTCAGCTGTGCACAGCACCACTCAGCTAGTGTGTGCAGCTGTACACCATGCCACTCAGCTAGTGTGTGCAGCTGTACACCATGCCACTCAGCCAGTGTGTTGCAGCTGTACACCATGCCACTCAGCTAGTGTGTGCAGCTGTGGCACCATGCCACTCAGCCAGTGTGTGCAGCTGTACACCATGCACTCAGCTAGTGTGTCAGCTTGTACACCATGCCACTCAGCCAGTGTTGCAGCTGTCACCATGCCACTCAGCCAGTGTTTTGCAGCTGTACACCATGCCACTCAGCCAGTGTGTGCAGCTGAACATGCACTCAGCTAGTGTGTGCAGCTGTGCACCATGCCACTCAGCCAGTTGTGCAGCTGTACACCATGCCACTCAGCTAGTGTGTGCAGCTGTACACCATTGCCACTCAGCCAGTGGTGCACTGTACACCATGCACTCAGCCATGTGTGCAGCTGTACACCATGCCACTCAGCAGTGTGTGCAGCTGTGCACAGCACACTCAGCTAGTGTGTGCAGCTGTACACCATACCACTCAGCTATTTGTGCATGTGCACCATCCACTCAGCCATGTGTGCAGCTGTACACCATGCCACTCAGCCAGTGTGTGCAGCTGTACACCATGCCACTCAGCCAGTGTGTTCAGCTGTGCACAGCACCACTCAGCTAGTGTGTGCAGCTGTACACAGCACCACTCAGCCAGTGTGTGCAGCTGTGCACAGCACCACTCAGCTAGTGTGTGCAGCTGTACACCATGCCACTCAGCCAGTGTGTTCAGCTGTGCACAGCACCACTCAGCCAGTGTGTGCAGCTGTACACCGCACCACTCAGCCAGTGTGTGCAGCTGTGCACAGCACCACTCAGCTAGTGTGTTCAGCTGTGCACAGCACCACTCAGCTAGTGTGTGCAGCTGTACACCGCACCACTCAGCCAGTGTGTGCAGCTGTGCACAGCACCACTCAGCTAGTGTGTTCAGCTGTGCACAGCACCACTCAGCTAGTGTGTTCAGCTGTGCACAGCACCACTCAGCTAGTGTGTTCAGCTGTGCACAGCACCACTCAGCTAGTGTGCAGCTGTACACCGCACCACTCAGCCAGTGTGTGCAGCTGTGCACAGCACCACTCAGCTAGTGTGTTCAGCTGTGCACAGCACCACTCAGCTAGTGTGTTCAGCTGTGCACAGCACCACTCAGCTAGTGTGTTCAGCTGTGCACAGCACCACTCAGCAGTGTGTGCAGCTGTGCACAGCACCACTCAGCCAGTGTGTGCAGCTGTGCACCGCACCACTCAGCCAGTGTGTGCAGCTGTACACCGCACACTCAGCCAGTGTGTGCAGCTGTGCACAGCACCACTCAGCTAGTGTGTCAGCTGTGCACACACCACTCAGCTAGTGTGTTCAGCTGTGCACAGCACCATCAGCTAGTGTGTTCAGCTGTGCACAGCACCACTCAGCTAGTGTGTTCAGCTGTGCACAGCACCACTCAGCTAGTGTGTTCAGCTGTGCACAGCACCACTCAGCTAGTGTGTGCAGCTGTGCACAGCACCACTCAGCTAGTGTGTGCAGCTGTACACCGCACCACTCAGCCAGTGTGTGCAGCTGTGCACAGCACCACTCAGCTAGTGTGTTCAGCTGTGCACAGCCCCACTCAGCTAGTGTGTTCAGCTGTGCACAGCACCACTCAGCTAGTGTGTTCAGCTGTGCACAGCACCACTCAGCTAGTGTGTTCAGCTGTGCACAGCACCACTCAGCTAGTGTGTGCAGCTGTGCACAGCACCACTCAGCTAGTGTGTTCAGCTGTGCACAGCACCACTCAGCTAGTGTGTTCAGCTGTGCACAGCACCACTCAGCCAGTGTGTGCAGCTGTGCACAGCACCACTCAGCTAGTGTGTTCAGCTGTGCACAGCACCACTCAGCTAGTGTGTTCAGCTGTGCACAGCACCACTCAGCCAGTGTGTGCAGCTGTGCACAGCACCACTCAGCTAGTGTGTTCAGCTGTGCACAGCACCACTCAGCTAGTGTGTGCAGCTGTGCACAGCACCACTCAGCTAGTGTGTTCAGCTGTGCACAGCACCACTCAGCCAGTGTGTGCAGCTGTACACAGCACCACTCAGCCAGTGTGTGCAGCTGTACACCGCACCACTCAGCCAGTGTGTGCAGCTGTGCACCGCACCACGTCGCTCATGGGGGGAATGCAGTAATAACTACGTAAAAGACACTGGTAGTTAAGAATCCTTTTAATAAAACGTTTCGCCCAAGGCTGGGCTTTATCAAGCATACATGAATGAACAAATGACCGTGTGAGGTGAGAACAGTATTGGTATATTTACTCGAAAGTGCTAAACCCACCCGTGGATAATGGGAAGTAATCAAGTATGATTGGAGGAGAGAGAGATAGTTCTAATTGTTTAGAGCAGGAGCCCTTCACATCCCTCCTTGTGACATACCACACTATATTAATTGAAATTTACTTTTTTGAGTATATTAAACCTAATTATAACTACAAACAACATCGTGTGATGGCCAGTGTTATGTAGCCTCATTATTTGCTAACACTCCATTAAAAACGAGAAGAGATATAAATACATCTGCTTGTCCATAGAATTAAAGGAAGGTTTAAATTAAAAAAAAATCTTAAGACATTGTAATGTATATTCAAATGAGCTCCCCTTTAGGGCCAATTTTGAGAAATTAGGTTTTTAACACACCGGCTGGTTCTTACAATTTTTGATGAATAAGGCGTTCCACGAGTGTGAGTCTGGAGCAGAGTGAATGTTCATGCCATCATTAACTTCTTCAAAGTCAAATAGTGGCTGGGATTGCGATGGGAATTGCGCAAAAGTCGGCAGGTCCTTCTTATACCAAACTCAGCTCACTCGTACATTTGTTCAACCTATATCTGAAGCTACGCAAGGTGCTAGCTTCCATCATCCACTTGGCAGCTTGCTACACTCGCGTACAATTCTATTTCAAAAACAATAACTTTGATATATCCTTCCCGTATCTGAATTTGGCCAATTTGAATCCTTTGCTTCGAGCTATTTCTTGGTTAGACATTCCCCAAGGCCCTATTTATATCTCTTTTATACATGCTTGTATATCTCAGTCATCTCGTCTCGAGACTGTGTAAGTTCAGAGATTTCGATCTGTGTCTGAGTGAAAGATTCCATATATAGTGGATGAATTTTGTCATCCTTCTGTGTCGAGCAGGAAGTGGATGAGAAAGGAGAAGAATGTAGGAAGAAAAAGAATAAGAAGTAAGAGGAAGTGTTGGTGTTGGAGGGAAAGAAGGAACGTGGGAATAAGGAAGACTAAGCAGGAGGGAGAGGAATAAGGGATTAGGAGGGAGAGCACAATGAAGCAAGGGGGAGGGAAGGAAAAAGGAGGCAAGAGGAAGGTAGGAACAAGGAGGCAAGAGGAAAGGAAGGAACAAGGAGGCAAGAGGAAAGGAAGGAACAAGGAGGCAAAGAGGAAAGGAAGGAACAAGGAGGCAAGAGGAAGGGTAGGAACAAGGAGGCAAGAGGAAAGGAAGGAACAAGGAGGCAAGAGGAAAGGAAGGAACAAGGAGGCAAGAGGAAAGGAAGGAACAAGGAGGCAAGAGGAAGGGTAGGAACAAGGAGGCAAGAGGAAGGGTAGGAACAAGGAGGCAAGAGGAAAGGAAGGAACAAGGAGGCAAGAGGAAAGGAAGGAACAAGGAGGCAAGAGGAAAGGAAGGAACAAGGGGGCAAGAGGAAAGGAAGGAACAAGGAGGCAAGAGGAAAGGAAGGAACAAGGAGGCAAGAGGGAGGGAAGAAACAAGGAAGCAAGAGGAAGGGTAGGAACAAGGAGGCAAGAGAAGGGTAGGAACAAGGAGGCAAGAGGAAAGGAAGGAACAAGGAGGCAAGAGGAAAGGAAGGAAACAAGGAGGCAAGAGGAAAGGAAGGAACAAGGAGGCAAGAGGAAAGGAAGGAACAAGGAGGAAAGAGGAAAGGAAGGAACAAGGAGGCAAGAGGGAAGGAACAAGGAAGCAAGAGGGAGGGAAGGAACAAGGAAGCAAGAGGGAGGGAAGTAACAAGGAGGCAAGAGGGAGGGTAGGACAAGGAGGCAAGAGGGAGAGAAGGAACAAGGAGGCAAGAGGGAGGGAAGGAACAAGGAGGCAAGAGGGAGGGAAGGAACAAGGAGGCAAGAGGGAGGGAAGGAACAAGGAAGCAAGAGGAGGGAAGGAACAAGGCAGCAAGAGGGAGGGAAGGAACAAGGAGGCAAGAGGGAGGGGAGCAAGGAGATGGGGGGAGGGAGGGAACAAGCAAAAGAGATGGAAAGAACAAGGAAGCAAGAATGGAAAAGGGGAGGAGGAGGTAGGGGGGAACAGGGAAACAAAATGGTGGGAAGGAACAAGGAAGCAGGAGGGAGGGAGAGAACAAGGTTAGCAAGAGGAAAGGAACAAGAGAGCATGATGGAGGTAGTGAACAAGAAGACAAACAGAAGGGGAAGAACAAGGAAGAAAATATGGGAACAAGAAGGAAGCAGAATGAACAAGGAAGCAAGAGAGGAGGGAACAAGAAAGAAGGGAAGAAAAGAGAATGAGAGAGGGAGGGAACAAGACGAAAAGGAAAGGGGAAAAGCAGCAGAGAGGAAGTAGGGAGGGAATAAGGAGGAAGGGAACTAGGGGTAGTAGTGAATGAACGAGCAGGAGGGATGGAAAAAGAACCGAGGGAGTAAGGTGTAGAGAGGGAGGGAACAAGGTGAAACAGAGTACGAAAGGAGTAGGGAGAGGGTGGGAGGGAGGTAATAGAGAGGGAGGGAGGGAGGGTAAATCCCCGGGGCGACGGATGCAGTCTTCCGTCCTTTGTGGAGTCTCAGTAACCAGTTGGTACTTCAGTCTCCCTTCCTACCTCACTCCCTGAACATTGGGGTTACCTTTGACGGGTTACGAGAGTTTTTCTACTTCCGCAGCCTGGCCCTGGGACAGGCTGGTTTGATCCAGCACGCTGCTGCTGATGGCGACCCGCCGACTCACATATCCATCACAGCCTGATTGATCCAGCATTTGGTGAAGGTTTTCTCTTGAAAACTCGACATTTCTCTTGAAAACTTCTGCACTTGTTCCGGCAGTGGTTCTGATATCTTCTGGAAACACGGATGTTGATACAGTGTTTTCTTATTGTGCCCAAGTGTCCCTGCTTTTCACCCAGTTTCTTTACACTCAAGTATGTTATAGCAATGTGCAGATATGGGACAAGGCCCTCAAGTATCTTCCATGTATATATTATCATGTATCTCTCACCTTCCCCGCTCCAGCAAGTCCATATTTAGGGCTTTCAGGTGTTCCCAATAATTTAAATCTTTTACTGGTTCAGTGCGGCTCGCAGATGATCTTCGTACGTGTTCTAGTTCTGATATCTCGCCTGTCCTGAACGGAGTCGTTAACACTGAACAATAAGCGAGAGAGTAGTACTTTAACATCTTTATTATGCACCCCATACCCATACCCTTACCCATCCTGTGGGAGGTAGTCAGAAAGATTACAGAGGTACATAATGGGTCCAGGGATTGAACCGCAAAGTTTTGATACCTGAACAAGTTATAAAAGTAATGAACTATTTACATGTTTATATCTGTGGTAGTGCGTTATTTACAGTGAGCAAAGTCAGGCTATTTTTCCAGAATGGTTTGTAATATACCACTGTGGATAAAATGCTTTGACATTTCTCGAACATTTGAATGAGTTATCTCTGAGTTCATTAACTTGATCGCACTCCAGTACATAATGACGCAAGGTGTGACAATAGTCCGTCTGGAAAAGTTTACATTTCATTTGGTCTACATCGGGTGGTGGTGATTTAACCTGCCAAAGATACTTGTAACCCAGCCGGAGAGAACCTAAGTGATTTGTCACCATTAGCATTGTTTCCCTTGCTTTGAAAATTCTCATTATCCACCCTATCATTTTTCCTTGCTTTCGTGCTTTAGTGAAAATGAGTCAGTACAAAATGAAGAGATAAAATGGAAATAAACTTACACACAAGGGAACTATGGAAGAATGGCAACTTTTTTTGAAGAATTACATTAGGAAAAGAAGTGGATGTTAAGTCAGTACAAGAGATGATGCAGGTAATATATCAAGATGCAAGAGAACAAAAAGAAGAAGTAAAAATATAGTCTATGATGCAACCTGGATGAAGAAAAGCCAGGGGAGGAGGTGAAG
Source organism: Cherax quadricarinatus (assembly GCF_026875155.1). Lineage (NCBI taxonomy): Eukaryota > Metazoa > Arthropoda > Malacostraca > Decapoda > Parastacidae > Cherax > Cherax quadricarinatus. The sequence continues at coordinate 27,811,446 of NC_069406.1, forward strand.
AAATAAGCAGAAGAGCTCGAAGTGAATGTATGAGAATATGAAGGGGAAAACGAAAAAAAAAATTAAATTACATAAACTAGCATCAAATGCTAAGAAAGGGAAAAGTAATTACTCCATAAACATAGAAAGATGACTGTCAAGGAACAATGATAATGCTGAAGAAATGGAGTAGTACTCACAGAGAACAGCAAAGTATGTGAAGAGATTGGACGATCCAAGGAGGTATATTTTTAAAGGTGGAAGCATATGAATTGCTAACTAAAATCAGTGGAGGTCAAGAAAGACCAGCATGAAGCAGAAAACATCCACGCAACAAGGAAAGTCGTGGAACTACTGAAGAGGCTTGACATACCAAAAGCAACAGAATCAGATAACATATCTCCATTGGTACAGAGAAACGGAACTGAACCACTGTATGACTCTATAGCGAAGGTCTTCAACCAGTCGTACCAGATGGGGCAGTTGCCAGAAAATTGGATAAGGGCCAATGTGGTCTCTCGGTATAAAAAGGGGGGGAGAGAGAGAGAGGCACTGACATGTATAAAATCAAACTTTTAGAGAATATTGTAAGAAAAATATATATGAATGCGGACAAAAAATGCTTTATCAGTAACAACCAGCACGTGTTAAGTGATGAAAAGTCCTGTTTTACGAACTCTAATTTTATGAAAGTCATGGGGATAAAACAAAAAATACGAGAATGAATGGACAGAATCTTCCTGGACTTCAAGAAAGTACCACACCATAAATTAATTTCAGAACTAGAACAATCGGGAATGTAGGGTAATGCACCAGTACATCATGGAACACCTGGAAGACAGTAGTAATAAGGGATGAAGCATCAGGATGGAAGAGAGTAAGGAATGGAGTCCCACAAGGATCATTACTAGGACCGCTACTAGTCCTAATACATGTTTAATGACCAAAAGGGATCGAATCTTACGTATGATTGCTGACGATATGAAATTCACGAGAAAGAAAAGTACATGACAGAAACCCCAGGAAAACCTGTACCAGCTGCAAACTTAATCCAACAAGTAACTGCTGGAGTTCATGCCAATTAAATGTAAAAGGAAGACAGGGAAGTACAACTCAAGGGCTGAAAAACTACAAATGTCAGTACGAGTATCAGGCAGGTACATATTATCAGTCTAACTTCATCGGCATGTGAAAAACTAGCAAACCTTAGAACAGCGTCTAGGAACGTGAACAAAAATTCTTCAGAACTTCATACACAATATGTCAGGTGCATCATGTGTGTAGGTCCATCGTGGAGCACCACCGACGCATACATCCATGAAGAGAGCGAGTGGTTACTTTAAAGCTTGGCTGGCTGGGGCTCGCTAGTTCAAGCTGCAGGTGTGAGCCCTCGTGGCAGGAGGCAGCTAAAGCTGAGTGTTTTAACCTTGATCACCACCATTGTCTGGCCCGTTCTGCTGACATTGTGATTTACCAAGAGCGATTTACCAAGACTGGGATTTACCGAGACTGGGATTTACTAAAAACACTCTTACATGAAGGACAGTTCCAGGAGCTAACGCCCCTGCGTTTGATCAACCAAGCTGTTACTGCTGGCTGCACGCAGCCCAGCATACGAACCACAGTCTGGCTGGTCAGGAACTGATCTGAGGAACTTGTCCAGTTCTCCCTTGAAAACAGCCAGAAGTTCGTTGGTGATTCCTCTTATGCACGGAGGGTGTTGAAGAGTCGAGGACCTCTGACACTCAAGGTTTATCTTAGTATACTCGTCACGCCCCTGCTTTTTTAGTGGAGGTATTTTGCACCGTCTGCCAAGACTTGTCATACAGTGAGATTTCGGTGTTCAGGTTTGGGACCGGCCCCTTCATGATGTTCCAGGTGTATATTACTACGTACCTTTCTCGCCTACGTTCCAAGAATACAGCTGAGGGGAGTCTCAAGCGTTCCTATTAGTTCAGATGCTTAACTGAGGATATACGAGCAGTGGAAGTTCTCTGCCTTTTCCAGCCCTTAGTGAGGAGGTCATATCACATTAACCCAAAGAACACATTCCATTCTCACAGCCCATGTGTCTTAGAGACCAGATGTTGCCACTAACACCTGCCAGTGGCCCTTATGTTTCAGAGAGCAGGTGTTGAAACTAATACCTGCCAGCGACTGGTTACCCCAGAGTCCGAGCGACAGCAGGTAGACGAGGCTACCTGTAACAGTGGTACACACCAAAATTCAGGTAGATCAGGCTACCTGAGGCAGTGGTAAACACCAACCAGTAGTGTAAGCAAGGCTGTATATATGTATATACACACAAATATGTGAGTACACACGCACACATTGAGAAACTGTTTTGCTTCACACATTCACACGAAGCACTTTCTCGCACTGCAGTAATTTACATTGACGTACGAGAGAGGCGTTGCGTGCGTCGTCACGCATGTGCTACGGTCGTGCGCGTGTCACAACCCATCCTGTAAAGCCAACGTGGGTACGTTACTGTCACATAACACCGTCCATAAAGCCATTGTGACAGCGATATATGAACGCCGCAGGGGCGACCACTAGCTTACTAGTGCTGGACCAGGTGGTCTTCAGTGTTTCACCTTACGTCAGCGCTCCTTACTCCTCATACTAACACTTATATCCAGAAAAACCTGTATCTTCACCAACACCTGCATCTCAGCGGAAGAACGTTAAAGATCAAAATCAAAAGTACTCGGATACGATTCCCGGTTGGAAAGAAGACGTTAGGGTAATCTCCTACACCTGCTCTCTCTTTTTACCTGGCAAGTAAATCAGCAATATAGGAGTTAGTTGGGTGTTATGGGTCGCAGCCTAGCAAACATTCCATTGGAAATCAGCCATACTGTTTGACTGTGGCTCCAAATATCGTACTGCCAACACAAGTAAAGGAAAAACGGATCGGTAAACAAGCTTTTATCAGGACAACGTTTCGCTCCGACTTGCTGCAACAAAGTCAAACATTTTCCCAATAAAAGTTTGTTATAATGAACAAGACACGCGTGCAACACTTGGGTATCTTGATTTACCGAATCATTTCGCCTGCGTAGTAGGTTTCTTCAGTCAGACACAAAAGTGATAAAGCTATTCAAGTGTTGCACATGTTATAGTCATCAAAACTTTATACCAAGTTGTTACTTAAACTTACTATGTCGTAAATCATAAACCAAATTGTTATTTATGTAAAAAATCGAAGATTGCAAAGCCTAACATTCTAGAAAACTTACCTAATTAAATATATAAACATACATTAGTTAAAAAATTATTTTAAGACTGCCCTAAATGCTCTGCATAACAAGGGATTTTCTATAATGTATACATATCAGTTAATCCGTGTCCGTTGTATAGTGTACTGTGCTTTATGGAAATAAAGTTATCATAATTATCATTATCAGTATTGTATATCATGTATTACAAAAGTTTGTTCTGTAAGTTACTCTCTCCACTACTTGGGTGGGTTATCCTGGGTTAACCCAAGGTGAGGAAGTTCTGTCAGTCACGTGAAGGATAACACTGTCTTCACACGACACGTTTTAGACGTGCTTGTTTACGTGGCATAGATCTGCCGAGACACCACGCTGCTAGACGCGTCGCTCCCGATTATTAATCTTCATATTTGAGCTGTATTAATCATGACTCCTGCGGGTTTAAAGCTTAAAGAGTGCAGCATTAGCACCCACCCATCCAGGGAGAGACCACCCATGCAACACGGATTGCGACGTAACTTTGACACCCATGCAACACTGATGGGACGTAATTTATTCACCCATGCAACACTGATGGCACGTAACTTTCTCACCCATGCAACACTGATGGGAAGTAAATTTTTCATCCATGCAACACTGATGACACGTAACTTTCGCACTCATGTAACAGTGATGGGCAGTAACTTTCTCACTCATTCAACACTGATGGGAAGTAACTCTCTCACCCATGCAACAATGACGGGAAGTAACTTTCTTACCTATACAACACTGATGGGACGTAACTTTCTCACCCATGCAACACTGATGACACGTAACTCTCACCCATGCAACACTGATGACACGTAACTTTCTCACCCATACAACACTGATGGCACGTAACTTTCTCACCCATGCAACACTGATGGCACGTAATTTTCTCACCCATGCAACACTGATGGTACGTAACTTTCTCACCTATGAAGCGCTCTGATGGGACGTAATTTTCGCACCTGTGAAACTCAGACGACGACGACTCACGACAACAGGAGGAAGGCTAATTTAACACCACTTGTGGCGAAACGTTCCGTTTAATTAATGTCCTGACCTGTACATGTTTCTTTATCCACAGCTGGCCGGTATCACCATACAGTATACAAATGAAAATTATTATACAGAATGGCAGGCACTGCCGACGAGTAGGTAGGAAGATACTTTAGAAAAATTTTCACTTTATCAACGTGATGAAGCTCTACGTAGAGCTAAACGACGTCTATACTAATGTTCGCTATATATATTTCCACCAGACCAAAACTGGAGGGAGAGACATGAAGAAGCATCCGCCATTGATCACTGACATCACCACCACCTCACATACTTACAACGCTAGTCACGGCATTATGCCGCCCCTCCTCCACACACGTACCAAAAACACAAAACACATACCATGATATATATATATATATATATACATAATATATATATATATATATATATATATATATATATATATATATATATATATATATTATCGTGCCGAATATGTAAAACTGGTCAATTAGCAAGAACTCATTTAAAATTAAATCCTTTCTAAAATTATCTCTTATACGTTTAAAGACATATTTTTTTCATTAATGTTAATGTAAAAAAATTTAATTTTACACCAAAAGAATCTTATAAAACTTACCTAACCTTATTATAACAAGAACAATTTATTTTAGCCTAACCCAACTAAATATATTTTAGATTTGTTTACAATAATTTAGTACTAAAACACAATGAAATATTTTCTTTTTCGTTAGGTTCAGAATGATTTTGGCGAAATTATTGCATACACAAATTTTCACTTGTCCTATATGGCAAAATGAGCGTTGCTATTTAAGCCAAGATCGCAAGTTCTGCCTATTCGGCACGACATTTTATATATATATATATATATATATATATATATATATATATATATATATATATATATATATATATATATATATATGCAATAAGATCACAGTAAACAGGTGATTTCAGAATATGCAAAACAACCACTCTGAAAGAATAGAGAAATTCCAAGTGCTTTCGTGACTACTCACATTATCAAGGAACTATGATAGTTCCTTGATAATGTGAGTAGTCACGAAAGCGCTTGGAATTTCTCTATTCTTTCAGAGTGGTTGTTTTGCATATATATATATTATATATATTTATATATATATATATATATATATATATATATATATATATATATATATATATATATCGCACATTTACTGAGGTTTTAATACTTGGTGCTGCGTCCTTTACGCTTAATCATGTCCCTCAGCCATGTAGGAAGACAAAAATTCTTGAGGGTATGGGGAAGTATATTCCATGCCTCATATAGAGCAGCCTCCAGCCCCGGGATGGAACTGATATCCTTGCCCAGTAAACTTAGTTTCACTGTTGACCAGAGGTTCTCAGTAGGGTTGAGGTCTGGGGAATTGCCTGGCCAGTCATTAAAGAACCTCACTACACAGTCCTTAAGTCACCTAACAACAGATTTGGCAGTATGATACGGTGCACCGTCCTGCATAAAAACCGTAGCCCCCACACTTGTCAAACACCTCAAGTAAATTGTCACACAATAACTCCAGGTAATTGTACTGCTTCATATACTGGTTTTTGGGAAGCACAATGAGTTCACCAACACTCTGAGCACTGAAACACCCCCAAACCATGAGCGAGTCTGGGTGTTTGGTGGTCCCACAGGTGTAGCGTGGGTCTAGCAGGTCACTACCTCTGGACCGGTACACATGTCCCCCACGGTTACAGTGACGGTGAAGGTTGCTTCATCACTCCAAAGTACTTCAGACCACTGCTGAGGATTCCAGTGAAGATATTTCTTTACATAATCCAGCATATGTTTCTTCTGTGGCTTGGAGAGGATCGGTTTCTTAACCTGGTGGTGACTACTGTAGCCCAGTTCTGACACGTCTGATAACAACTCTTACAGACACCTCTGAGAGAAGATGTGGATTCTTTTCTTTCAATTCTCTAGCAGGTATCTTAGGTGTACTCTCTGACTGCTTCTTTAACATAGTTAAGGTATGAACAGATGTCTTCTTCGAGGGGCCAGGACGAGGTTTGGCAGATGGTAACCCGACACCGCCACCAGCCTTGAAACACTGAACCCAGTTCCTCACTGAACGCTCACACACCAACATTCTAAACTATTTCTTTCGTCTGGTGCCCAGCTTTGTGAAGCCATATGATTTGAGCTATAGTTTCAGGTGTTAAAGACTTCCTTCTACCCATAATCAAGCATGTATAGCCCTAAAACCAAAGGGAACACCAGACAAAAGTTGGGGCAGATGAGAGACAAAAGTGCAACACTTCCTCTCACCATGGCAGCCACGTGAGCACTGAGTCACTGTGGAGTGTGACGGCAGGCTGTGACATTATGCTAACAACTGCTACCTGGCATAATGCACTGACGACAAAAGACCTCCCTGTATGGTAGGCCTTTGATTTTCGTCACAGCATTATGCCGGGGAGCTCACCCGGCATAATGCCGTGACTAGCACTGTACAAAAACGTGAGACATTAAAACATAGAAAACGGTTACAAAGAAAATGGAGATGTAAACAACAAGTGCAGTATATGTTACAAAAAAAGGGGAGTTGTATGCCTTTGATGTACCTTTGAAGGGTTTCGCGAGTTTGTTTACTCTCACAGCTCGGCCAAAATCTCCATGATATGACTAAAATCCGCGTCAGGAAACAATTGTCCTGTTTCTTGACAAATCTTACCTGGGCCAGGCTTGTCCGGTGCTTGCCTGGTCAACCAAGCTGTTCCTGTAATCAACACGTGTAGTAAACACTATAGAGAAAATTATACTGTAAACATGTGGTAAATATAAGAAAGAAAATGAAGCATTCAACACTTGTAGTTTAGCAACACAAGTGTTAAGACACCATCTGTGTGTGTGTGTGTGTGTGTGTGTGTGTGTGTGTGTGTGTGTGTGTGTGTGTGTGTGTGTGTGTGTGTGTGTGTGTGTGTGTGCGTGTGTGTGTGTGTGTAAAAGGAAGACAGGTATATGAATAAGATACTGAGGATATGTGCAAGAAAGGTATAAAATACCCACAATATGAGAGTTAAGACACATGTGCAACATCTGGATATCTTTATTGTAGACGTTTCGCCATCCAGTGGTTTTATCAATACAGATTCTAGGACATAATTAGAAGACTGTAGAACTATATACAGAAGATGAGGTAATCAGTCCCTCAGCCTTGGAGTTAGTGTTCACAGCATCGTGGTGGTGGAGAATCTCCACCACCACGATGCTGTGAATGGGTTCAAGTTGTATAAATTCATATTTATAAAGAAAAAGAGAAGAATAGAGCGGAGTAAAGTGGGTAGAATTAAAAATAGGTTAGACAAAAATTAGTGAGAATGATTGAGTGCAAGTTGTTAGGAAGTATACTTGCAACATGCATATCCACCACGTCCTCCTGATCCATAATTGTTGACATACTGTATTGGAATCGCAAGCCATTCCAGTATCAACAAGGAAAACTTATCGTGTACTAATGATTTTTTCCCTTGCAATTTTGCAATGAGTCCGTTCATGTGAACCGTGATATCAACGACAAATGCAAAAATCAGGAAGCCAATTTACATCATTCAGATATGGGAAATCAAGATAAAACAAGGTAAAAGAAGGTATTAAGTGCGTTAAGTCTTGTCAGTTCTTGCTGCTGCTGTCAGTGTCTAACACTCACACCTCATTACCAGTCGAGTCAAAATGAATTATTTTCGTTTGAGCCAAGCAATTTCCGGAAACTGCTAGACAGTGGCGGGCCTGATAGAATTAATTCCTTGGCGGGCCGGATGGGGCCGCCGTAATTTGCTCATTCCTGGGTTAGACTATACCTTGCTACTTACTGTATGACAAAATAACTGGCTTGCCCTCTCTCTTCATCTCTCTCTCTCTCTCTCTCTGTGTGTGTGTGTGTGTGTGTGTGGGTGAGAGAGAGAGAGAGAGACGGCACGTGCGATGACACTGTATGTACGATTGTAAAACACTTCCCCATGAACACAATCAAAATTTTCATTGTACAGAGATGATTTTCTTACGAGGCATCCAACGTCAGTTTCTTAACGCTGTTTTAGGTTAGTTTACGTTAGTTTTTAGATTATGTTGGGTTAAATTAGGCTACACGAACCTGTAAAAAATAAGGATAAACGCTTTGAAAAATGGCGTCCATCCTTCTGGCCAGGAGGCAGCCCAACTTAACACCAGAAAATGTTAAAATCTGCACTGTTATAACTCGTGGTGCGAGAAGGGTTGTCCTTGGCCACCTGCTGCACCACGCACCTAACATCTGCACGACTCCTAACATCTGCAACACGTGCCTATCATCTGTGCCACGTTCCTCACACACCCGCTGTTTATGATGTCGTGAGGCTGCAGGGCACGCACAAACAACATTACTTCCCATAATATATGAATTGGCGCGACTCTTGTAATAGTAATGCATTCTGCTCACAACCCATGACTATCAGGCTCCATCACTTACACGCTGCCCCTGCTCATCTAGCAGTAACTAGGTACCTATCTACCACGGGTACCAGAGTCGATCAACACCACCTTCTGGAGACATTTTGTCTTGACAAACTAATATCATCGTATTGCGACCTTTTATTATTTACACTAATACCGCTGCTATCCTAGTGGTTGTCTAGAATATTCGTACGTTGGGTAACTTTATTAGGGTATTGTTTCGCCCACCAGGGGTTTGGAACCTCTCAATAACATTAAAGTTGTATAAGTGTCTCTTATACATGTGACGGTATATTGGAAACATCCTACTAGTAAAAAAGACAATTGCCGAGATAAACTTCACTTCGACATTTCGCTTGTGGTCACAGGGCCTCCAAGAGAAATTTTGCAAGGCGGAACAAGACAGCTTTGGGGCCCCTGGGGGCAGGCTGAGGCTTCTCTCAAAACTGAGAATTTGAAGTTCAATGAAACCATCGGTAAACATTCATAAATGCTTTATTTCCTGTGCAGCAGAATGACAAGACAACATATACTTTATACATAAAAATCAATGAAAAAAATAAAAATAAAACGTCTATGGCTATGGGGTTCTCTTCCGAGATTCACTGTCGGGCCCTGGACCAATGTACCGGCTGAACACCCCCCATCCTCATAGGCCCTGCTTATGGATAGGCTTCTTCAGTCAATTGCCTAAAGAAGCCTATCCACATACAGAACGTCTCAGTAAAGTTCGTCTCTACATTAAGTTCTTTCATTCTCCACTTGGCCTTGCGCCCCACGTCTCCACACATTCTAGTGGTTGCGCAGCCGCTGATCTGGTCCTCATACAACACTCGCATCTAGTTACATTCTAGCCGAAAAAAAAATACCACCAATACCATGCTAACTCACAGCCTGTCTCTATAAAATTACACCATGTTAAACAATTAAGATGTACCTTACAGCTACGAGAAAACATGATTAATATATTTACACCTAGGATGATTTTCCTCTGACGAGTTTCAGGAGTTTTTCTACTCCCGGAGCGGCCTTGGGCCAGGCTTTTCTGGTGTTTGCTTGGTCAACCAGGCCGTTGCTGCTGATGGCCTGCTGGCACACACACATATCCATGACAGCTTGGTTGATCTGTCACCTGTGGAAGATTCCTGGCCAGTTTCGTCTTGAAGACTTCTACTGTTATCCCAAGTGTGATATTTTCTGGTAAGATGTTGAGTGGCTTGGGGTCACGGACGTTGATATAATGTTTCCTTATTGTTCCCACGGCGCACCTGCTTTTCACTAGGTTTATTTTGCCCTTTCTACCTTATCTCACTCGTGGGACAAGGCCCACGAGTACTTTCTAGGTATATAATATCATACATCTCTCTGCTCCAGTGAGTTCATATTTAGGACTTTAAGGCGTTCCCATTAATTTAAAGGCTTTATTGGCTCTATGGTAGCGGTAAATGATCTCTGTACCTGTTCCAGCTCTGATATCTCTCCTGCCCTGAACGGGGCCTTCAATGCTGAACAATATTATAAACGAGAGAACACAAGTGATTTGAAAAGTGTCACCACTGGTACTATTTCCTTTGTTTTGATGTCACCACTGGCACTATTTCCCTTGTTTTGAAAGTTCTCATTACCTACCCCATCATCATCCTGGCTGTCTTGTGTTTTTTGAAAGGTCAGCCGACATAATTACTCCCAAGTTTTCCACATGTTCCTGTCCTTCTATCTGAAGAGCCTCTTTGAGTTTTGTATACAGTTTCCCTTTTGAGTTGTTCATTCTTTCCATATTTAACCAGCTTGAACTTATCTCCATTGAACGTCATGTTCTCCGCAGGTTTACCCGTCCACCCCCACCCTTATTAAAATTAAGACCATATAATGTGTATCCCAGACCAGGGCAGAGTGGTATAGTACTGCGTACTTAGATGCAGTGTCCAGGGTCGAGTCTTGCCTGGCCTGAGATCATGTTTTTAAGTATATATTAATATTACATAAAATAATATATGGCATAGATTGTGCAGTACTTCTG